>JAJOZX010001055.1:7500-515000 GCA_023014485.1 Bathynomus jamesi | reverse complement strand
AATTTCACACTTAGACACGTGAAATGAATTAATGATGCAAACCCACAAGGAAAAAGAAAAAAATATTCCAAGGCCTTTCGTGTATTCAGCAGTACACCTCATCAGTGAATGACGGGAATGACACACTGACGAGTTGTACTGCTGAATATACGCCAGGCCTTGGAATAATTTTTTGTTTTTCCTTGTGGGTTTGCATCATATATATATATATATATATATATTACACACAGAACGTGCATGGAAAATGATAAATGACAAATATTATAATTTTTCTTTTTCATGATGGAAGGCCCAACGTGGGCGAGTAACCCGTTGCCGACGTTGGCCTTCCATCATGAAAAAGAAAAAATTTTAATATTTGTCATTTATCATTACTTATTCAAACTATATATAGTGTATTTAATTTCCTAGAAGAGTTCTTTGTTCCACGCACGGTCTGTTTGTAACATCAAAGTTTCTCTGTTTCTCAGGGGACTATTCTGAGTTGTATTATACAGTATATATGTATATACTGTGTGTGTGTGTGTGTGTGTGTGTGTGTGTGTGTGTGTGTATATATAGGTTACAGGGAATCTGTGTAACTACGGATTTCATGAAATCGTTAAAATGTTCAGGGATTTCATGTAAGGTGAAGTCGTAATAATATATGGAGAGAGAGGAGAGAGAGAGAGAGAGAGAGAGAGAGAGAGAGAGAGAGAGAGAGAGAGAGAGAGTTACCCTAAGTCCTTCATATTGTATATAACTATTGTAATCCCTGACGCAGATCTTGAAGGAGGAGAGGTACCGTTTCAAAGTGGTCGTAAATGAGCTGCGGGAGGCGACGACTGTGGAGTACAAGACGGGTCTCGTTGCCTTCATCAACTGCATCATCATCTCGACGCCGCAACTCAAGGACAGAATCAGAATCAGGAATGAATTCATCGGTGAGCGATTAAGGAATAAAGGAGGTAGTGAATAAATTAATAAAGGAGGGAGTAGATGGAGGAATGAATAAATAAGAGGGCGAGAGAATAAAGGAATAAATAAACAATGGAAGGAAGCAATTGAAGAATAAATAAATATGGGAAAAAGTGAATGAAAGAATAAATGCATTGAAATGAATAAATGAGTAAAGGACAGGAAGAAAATGAATACAGGAATAAATAAATAAATAAATAAATGAAGGCGTGAATGAAGAAATAAATAAATGAGTAAAAGAATAAATAAATAAATGAATAAATAAATGAGAGAGCGAAAGAATGAATAAACAAATAAGAAGGTGAATAAAGGAATAAAAGGAACGAAAGTATTGGAAGAAAAATAAATAAGAGACTGAATAAAACATTAAATAAAAGACCCGTTCCCTACTCAGCTGAAGGCTGTTGTGTTTTGATCCTGTAACTTGATTAGGGTTAAAAAGTCTTCAATTCCACAAATTCAAAAGGACACTTGTCAGCTCCAACCATTTTCTTATATTTTAATATAAGGAATTACTATTCTCTATTTTATCCATTTTTTTTATTTACATATTTTGTAAAACGGGTTTTTTTTACATTTTTTATTTTTATAATGAATGGGATGGTTCAAAGCGGAACTATTAAAATTCTTTTCATTTTTCCATCGGTTCCAATACTCGGGATACGCTGGACGTAAAGTAGGTATAGCTCAATGTATCCAGACTTTTGGAACGGATGTACATGGATCAATTTGTAACGTTGAATGCGCGAGTAGTTATGCCTGAGACGTTATTGAGGTGTAACTCGCTCGTACCGCGTTACAAAGTGATTTACTGTATTTATCATACATAGATCACCCGCGGGAAAAGGGAGAATTTTAATATTTATGCAGATAGATCAATCTGACTTTCAATCGTTCACTGCCCAAAGAACAAAAATACTCACATGGATGAAACGTGAAGAATATATTCGATATCATTATTGATGTATTTCAATTTATTTCAGGTCTGAAAATTCTTGATGTCATCAACAAACTCCGGTAAGTAAAATCACCATTAAGGAGATTGTCCTTAATGACGTTATTAGTAATGTCATACCGAGGGGAAAAATTATGAAATGACGTATAATAGTGAGGGAAAAGAAGGTGATAACGTCATGAGGATAAACCTTGAAGGAACATGAGCCTATTGGCAGGGCTTGAGCTGTAAAAAATTAACAAGTGGTACGGCCGCAGATTCACGCGTAGCAGCGTCGCAGACCGATAGACCTAAGGTGCGGGAAGTGCGTTGATGAGAGTGCGGGGAGGGGTCCGGGTCCCCCTTCCGCATGGGGTTAACAACTAGAACGATTTATTGAAAAAAATTAACAACCGGTACGTACCGCCCTCAACTCAAGCCCTGCCTATAGGGTTATGATGCTATCAAAGATCCGCGCAGCCTGTACGTTCCGGAAGTTCATCCCATCTACATTCCAGAAGCTCATTTCACTCGGATAATAGTTCGCGTTAGGGATTTTGGTGAGAACTTACATCGAAGCAAAACCGACAGCGGTACCCGCATTGGGATCAATGAGAGAACGCACAACGCGTGACTTTTGAATGGAGGGACGCAATACATGAACAATTTTGCACCATTGTTGTAGAATTAATTTGAATTTCTGTTCATTTTACTTTTATTCATTCATTCTATTGTATTTTATTGATTAATCTTTCTTTCCTCCTTTTCCGAATACTTTCCAAACAGTTTATTATTATTATTAGTAGTAGTAGTACTATTACTAGTAGAGGTATAGCTGTAGTAATACTGGTAATAGTCGAATATTTTCATTATTATTATCAAATATATACACCAAACTAGCAGTGGCGAAGCGTGTACCTGAAACTTGGGTAGACAGCCAACTCATAGTGTATCCAGGGATTAGTTTTCACTAAGTAGGCCTACATAAATAATATTTATAAAAAATATTAACAGGCTGCATTCTTCCTTACCTAAATATTTGTACGTTAGGTCGATGCAGCGTGCTTTCTTATCGGGAAAAACACCAATCACCCTCTCCTTCAACACCAACTCACTCAGTAGCTTTTTCTCATTCACCAATGATGATGAACATAACAGCCTATTGTTGATCATCATATTTCTGACGAAAGAAAGCCTTTACCCATTTTAAAGCACCCAGAGTAAATTAGGAGTGGGCTTTAATTTCACACTTTTTCTCATAAGATAATTGCGAGAATCCTTTCGTCAGTAATTCATCAACAATCATCTGACTCTCGATCACACATTATGAAACACAAACACGCGAATCAAATATTCAAAAGAAAACCAAAAGAGTACGGTTAACAGGACACTGTGAGTACCACTAAACCACACAAAACAACACGTGTAGGCTAATTGGCGAGACACGTATCATGACTTTAAGAATTAATAATGGGATTGGTGATTAATTTGTATTTTCCCACTTGTATAAAATTATTTTTCACATTCGTCAGCCAGACTCTGTACTGAACGGACGCATTCCTGAGTTCTCTGATATTACATCTACTTTTTTGTATATTGCTGAGAATTTTACTTTTGGATAGTTTTGAATTTTATATACTTGCGTTTATATTCACGTTGTTATGTTAAGTAATTGAATATTAGTGGTTTTTAGCGATTTAGAAGTTTTCATAGCGTGCCGGCTTAATTTAACTTATACCTGTGACGGTTTAAACTAATTTTTAACTGCGCGATGCCGTTGCAGAAAGCGTTGTGTGTTAGGTGTAGGGTAAACCGGTGGTATTCGGAATTTAAGGATTATAACGGCGGTCCTATGGCGATTACCGATAGATCAGTTTGTTTCTTTTGCGAGTTCATGGAGGAATTAGTTGACATAAAACGCAGTGTACGTGAGGTAACCGAAAGACTTGCAACGCTTATGAGGGCAGGGGTAGGGCTACGGTTGACGGAAGCCGAACCAATACTAACTTGAAGACGTTAGTAATTTGAAGGGTGAGGTGCGTAACCTAGTTTCTAGTTTAGGTAGCTTGTCGGGAAGGTTGGATAGAGTTGAGGAAGGGGTTAAGGTTAGTCCGAGAGTAGTAGATAGCGAGGGATATAGAGGGGTTAAGGGTGGAGCTAGGCCGCGTACGTTAGGTGATAGGAATCCCCCCCCCCCCTATCGAGGTTTCGAACCCTTTTCGCCCATTTGGAAAGGACGTGAATGAGGGGGAAACTATTTTAATTGGGGACTCTTTAGTGGGCCACATGGACAAAGAGTTCGTTGAACGGCATCCAACCAAGAGGAGGAGGGTCTGTCTCCCAGGGGCCAGGGTTGACAGAGTTAGAGACGAAGTGGATAGGATTGACGTTGCCTCCCGTCACTCAATGTTGGTGACAATGGTACGAGGCAATGACTCGTATAGGCCCGATACGAGAGTGCCTGACCATTTGGAGAGATATAGGGGGTTAATTAGGTCCCTGAAGGCGAGGTCAGATAGGTCTTTAGTTCTAGGTATTACCCCTAGGCACGGGTTGGGTCTTAGGATTACGTCAAAAACAATATTTTTGAATAAAATAATAAATTAGAAGAGATTTGTGCTGAGGAAAATGTACCCTTCGTAAAGCTGTGGTCCGAATTCAGTGATCCTAGCCTTTTTATAAAAGATGGGGTGCATTTTAATGAAATAGGTAATGCTAGGCTAGGTAGGTTAATAGACGAAAACGTGCGAAAGCTGTATAGGTCGAAGCCTTCTTTAAACGTTGTGGGTCCGGGGAACGCGGGCCCGACGTGATAAATAGTTTAAAACGCGGGCCCATGGTAAAAAATAACTTTAACGTCTTTTATTGTAACGCGCGTAGTATTAGAAATAAATTAAATGAATTTAAGGCGATAATTTATTCCGGCAACTATGATATAGTTGCTATCACTGAAACTTGGTTAAATACCGTGACTCGGGACTTGTTGGGGAAACTTGATATACCAGGTTTTAAACTCTCTACTAATGATAGGTTACATAGGTTTGGTGGAGGCGTTTTGCTGTACATTCGTAATTCCCTTAGGGCTATCGAGGTTAAGTTAGATTTTCCGGCAGCAATTAATGCGATATGTGTTGAAGTTAGGGCGCGTAGTATTAGTTTTAATTTTGTTGTTTATAGACCTCCCGTTCAACCCCCCGATATAGATACTAGATTTTACTCACTTCTTGGTAATTTTATTGACAATCAGAATAGTATAATTGTCGGAGACTTTAACTGCCCTAATGTTAATTACAAGAATTTTACTGGTAATGAGGAGGGTTTGAGATTGGTTGAGTTTATGGACGATAACTTTTTACGACAGATAGTTACCGAACCAACGCGCGGTGACAATATTTTAGATTTGGTGATGACGAACGGCGAGAATATAGTCGAAGGTTTAGAAGTAGGCGAGAGTTTAGGATGTAGTGATCATCAAATTCTTAGGTTTAAGTTAGCGATAAAAAACACTCAGGATAGTAACGTAATAGAAGTCCCTGATTTTCGTAGGGCTAATTTTGATAGTTTTGCGGATAGGATGAGAGTAGTGGACTGGGATAATTTATTTATGGGTAATGACACAAATTTGCATTGGGTGGCGTTTAAAGAAAGTTTTAGGAATATTGAAAGGGAGTTTATTCCTCGTAGGCCTATGCGCGCTAGAAATCGTGGTAGGCCGAAGTGGTGGACTAGGGAAATAGGAGAGTTTATAAACGAGCGTAATAGAGCGTATAGACTTAGTAAGCGCAATGGCACGGCAGCTAACTTTAATAGATATATCGAGCTTAGGCGTCAGGTTAAAAGATCAGTTAGGAATGCCAAGCGTAATTTAGAGATACTTATAGCTGCGGATAGTAAACATAATCCAAAAAAGTTTTTTGAATACGTAAATAATCGTAAGCCGATAAAAGATAACATAGGCCCTCTAGTGGATGTTAATGGTGTTTTGGCTTCTGACGCTCAAGCGATGGCGAGTATTTTCAATAACTTTTTTGCGACAGTTTTTACCGTAGAAGGCGTAAATAATGTCCCCGACGTGGACGATATCGTTCCATTTAGTAGCGAGACTATTTTGGATGAAATAACTGTTTACGAGGGTGAGATTGCGCATTATATCGATAGGCTAAAAGTTAGCAAGGCTCCAGCCCCTGACGCTTTTTATCCCAGACATTTGAAAGACGTTATCGTAGACCCCTTAACGAAGATTTTTAATCAGTCACTCGAAACGGGGATTGTTCCTGAAGACTTCAAATTAGCTAACGTCACGCCTATTTTTAAAAAAGGCGACCGCACAGTAGCTAGCAATTATAGGCCTATTAGCTTAACGTCAATTGTCGGTAAACTTTTGGAATCCGTAGTTAGGGATCGTATCATCGATCACTTAGAAAGTAGAGATTTGATTAATAGTAGTCAGCATGGGTTTCGACGCCATAGGTCGTTTAACTAATTTGTTAGAATTTTATAACGAAATAGTGCGCGAATACGATAGGCATAGAGCAGCTGACGTTATTTATTTAGATTTTAAAAAGGCGTTCGATACAGTTCCGCATAGGAGACTAATTGCGAAGGTCAAAGCGCACGGTATACGCGGTCAGGTAGCTAACTGGTTAGAAGAATGGCTTCGTGCTAGGAGACAGAGGGTGGTAGTTAATGGCAGTGAATCGGGGTGGTTAGATATAGGTAGCGGTGTCCCACAGGGTTCACGCGGACGATACTAAAATAGGCGGTAAGGTTGTTAATGAGGACGATAGTAATAGGCTCGAAGACGATGTAAATAGGATTATGGAGTGGGCAGATAAGTGGCAGATGCAATTTAACGTAGACAAATGTAAAGTTTTGCATATAGGTTCTCGCAACAATAATTACACGTACACGATGGATGATAGGGAGTTAGCGAGCGTTGACGAGGAAGTAGATTTAGGCGTGCGCGTATCTAAGGATTTAAATGTTAGGAACCAGTGCCTGGAGTCTTGCGCAAAAGCTAATAGGATGTTAGGCTTCATAGCGCGTAATTTCGAATTTAAATCGAAGGATATTATGTTGCCCCTTTACAAGTCCCTAGTCAGGCCTCATTTAGAATATGTAGTTCAGTTTTGGTGCCCGTACTTGCGCGAGGATATTGATAGGTTAGAAAGGTTTCAACGTTGTGCCACGAAACTAATTCCGTCATTGCGCAACAAGCCTTATGAAGATAGGATTAAAGAGTTAGACCTGTATTCACTCGAAACTAGGAGATTGAGGTGGGAGTTTATTGAAGTTTTCAAAATCATTAAATTGTTCACTTTCAATAATAGTAATACTCGTAATAACGGATTTAAGTTGCGTGGCAGACGTTTCATTACTAATATCGCTAAAAACTTCTTTACGTTTAAAGTAATTGATAAATGGAATAATCTTCCCGCGTCAGTCGTTCATTCTACCAGTGTTAATATGTTTAAGAACCGTTTAGATAGGCATTTTAAAAATATTAACGTTGTTTAAAATAAAAAACAATTAGTCACAGGAGCTCTGGGGGTGGTGGTCGAGGATGAGTCTGTTGACGATTAATGCCAGCTTGTGACATGCCAGCGTGTGATGCCAGCAATAAAATAAAAAAAAAAAAATTAGACTAACACGAACGTAGATGTAGCTCGTAGCGTAAACTAACCCACTTTTTGTTTAACTTTACCTACTTTTTTTTTTTCTTATCCCCTCCTTACTTTGCATGTCTGTAATTCTTTCTTGCATGTTAGTTTGCATGGTATGACAGTGAGTTAAGACTGTGTTTGCATGGTTTGTAAGCGTTCTTATTTTACTTCTTTTCATCTTTCACCCCTCTCCTATTCTCTCCGACTATTTTTCTGACTTGTCGGCAGTGGCCGGCGGATGATGATGATGGCGAGTCTTTTTCTCTTTTTCTGAATGAATGTTAACCCACGAGTGATAGGTGTTGCTCCTTACTTTTAACCCCTTATTTTCTTCTCTTAACCCCCTACTCTTTCCTTTCTCTCGGGCTAACCTTAGAGTGGATCTTAGGGTCTTTGTTAGCCTTAGCTTCTGTAGATCTTTTGGGTAGACACTGTCTCAGTGGCTACCTTGACGCTGCGCTACTGCATACTAGTACTACCAGAAATACTAGGATTGCCAGTGTACTGCCAATACTCGAATGCTTCAGATATAAACTGCTCTGTTGAGAGCAGAGTAGTTCAAAGGTATAGTCAGCTAGTCTGCTACCTGTTACTGTCGGTATTCATAAGTATGGCATATGGATCAGAACTGACAGAGTTTGAACTTTGAACGTGGTAAGGTAGTTGGATATATCGGATGTATGTTTGTAAGGGGACTCATCACTCCTCAGGACGCGTTTCTACTGTTCAATTCCCTAGTTTCGATAAACTTTGCAGTAGTTGTAGTTGTCCCTTTGCATCCAGAGCTATGATATAAGGATTGCAGGCAGCTGCCCTTTTCCTCGAATCCTTCTACATGCAGTTCTCTACACTACATACAGGAGATACACTTGCCGAAAGACCTGTACTCTGAATAACCTCCTGGGTGGTGAATTTTAGAATACACGTCCTGTCTTTCCTCACCACACGTTTCAACATTCGTCGCAAACAGTTTGTCATAAATTTTAACTGGGCTGGTCTGGGTTCCACACTAGCGGATTCCAGTCTTCCACTTCGATATTAATATTTTACACAAGTGATTTGGGAAACTTTAAAGTCTCCTTACACACTGTTTGCGTCCGATAACAGAGTCTGGATGTGGCGACAGCCGGAAGAATGCTTCGCTCTTCCGTGTATTGCCCCGACCGTTAAGTATGGAGGTGGAAGTATGATGACGTGGGTATGTTTACCATGGCCTAGATAAGAGCCATTAGCGTTTGTGAAGGGTACAACGATTACCTGGGGCGTTTGTGACAGTTTGGACAACAGTGCAATCCAGCACTGTTAGAATTTTATGGTAAGGGTCCCTACCTGTACCATTGTACCAACACGACAACCCACTAGTTCGAGTAGAACACTTCTTGGCTGAATAGACCCAAGAGGGTTGACAAAAGTAAATAGACACCTTCAGTTTTTCCAGTTTTTTCAATTAAAGTTAATAAATAATAACATATTTATTGATTCAATATATTTAGAATCAATATATAATGGTGTTGCTTTCCCCTTTGTATTCTGTAAAGCTGACACATGTTCCCTTATTTCATTGATGAGCTTTGCCATTTATTCTTAAGGACAATCATAGTGGTAGCTGCTTACTTTTATCAACCCTCTGTGTAGCTTAGGTATATAAGACAGTCAGAGAGTAACGAAAACTTTGCCAATATAAACACTTGCTTTTAATTGCATGATTAGCTTCAATACTAACAGCAAAAAACTTCGAACCACGGAACGTTACATCATCTGGGCGTAGAGGACTGTCATTCCTCAAACTCAGACCTAATGTTGCTTTACTTTGCTGATATTATAGGAAGATTATTACGATGTGGCCACAATAATTATGACAATGTTAAATTTTGCAGAAGTGACGCGGCGAATGACAACGATTTGGCGGTTCAAATCGACGTGTTTGAGATGCAGAGAGAGACGGATGAAGCGCAGATTTCGGGGCCATGCGGTATTGACCTCAACTCGCACGTAGACGTTTTCTACGCTATTCTCAGACAGGTAAATATAAATAATACGTAGGATTGGCCGGGTGAGAGACTGAGAGAGAGACTGAGACTGAGAGAGAGACATTAAATTAGTTACTCGAGTAATAACAAACTGTATTAACTAATGAAGTGATTTCCACTTATTTGAATAACCGCTTATTCATTATATGCAACAATGTTTAATTCGGTGCACATTATTTCGTATCTCCTTGAAATAGGTTGTTGAAACTCCTCAAGAGATCCCTTTCTTAAGCATCCTTCAGCATCTGCTAAGGATCGATCCCAAGGAACCGATTAGCGATGTCATTTGGGACACAGCGGAGAGGCTCCTTCATAGGGCATCCTTGATGGAAGATGCTAACGACAGTGCCAGACTCCTGAGGGCACCCTCACATAAATCGTTGACGAAGCTTAAGGTGTGGAAGGAAATGCAATCAGTCTTCTTACGTTGAAATGTATTATACAACGAATGTTATGTCCATTCTAGAATATTATGTTTCTGTACTGTTTAAATTAAAGATTGTATCATAAATGTGTACCGAAAGCAAATAGTCATGGTAAGGCCGGCCGCACACAGGATCGTCTTGCGACTCACGACTGCCGCGACGCGATTCGCGTCGCGGTCGCTGCAGTGTGCGGGGCTTCCCTTCTGTCAATGTAAAATCGCATGCGACTTGAGTCGTCACGACCCAAGTCGTCAGTCGTGAGTCGCAAGACGATCCTGTGTGCGGCCGGCCTAAGTGTGCCGGAAAGATGTGTACGGGAAGGAAGTATTTTAAATAATAATTTACTCAGTAGCATTTGGTAATTGGTAATATTTATGTCGTCAATTCATAACTAAATTTCCTCCTACAAATGAGTTAACTTTGATTTTAAAACGCCATTTTGGGCTCATAGAAGATCCTTTTATGTTTTGCAGGTCGGAGAAGGACGTTGTCTCTGTTCGTGCCACAGGGACGATCCAAAATCCCGCAAGCATTCCCTGAACCTCAATTTGGCCTCCGCGGACAGTCTACGATCTCCCCCCATTCTTTCTCCCTCCGATGGAACCCCTCCTCCCGCTCCTCCTCCTCCCCCTCCCCCAGGGGGACTACCACCTCCCCCTCCTCCGGGGGGACTACCACCTCCCCCTCCGCCTCCCCCTCCCCCACCTGGAGGAGGCCCTCCTCCCCCTCCCCCTCCACCCGCTCCTGGAAGAGGAGGATTCCCACCCCCTCCACCTCCCCCGCCTGGTAGTGGTGTTCCTGGTCCCCCGCCTCCTCCGGCCCTGAACGGCATGGTTAATGGGGTGCGACCTAACCTAGAGCTGGAGAAGATTCGACTCCCTCAGATGGCCATCCCGAGACCACGAGCAAAGATGAAGACCTTCAACTGGAACAAAATCCCGAATTCGAAGGTAACAATTATTATTATTATTAATAATTAATTCATTTATTTATTTATGCCTTCCTGACTTTGTAAAGCAATTTAATGACTTTTCAAAAATACAAGTTTTATTTTTCGTAAGGTTTAGTTGGTGTACTATATATATATATATATATATAATATATATATATATATATATATATATATATATATATATATATCCCCCTCCCCGCGGGCGGTCTTTCTGGGGTGGATCGCCCGCGGGCTCCTGCCTCCATGTGGCGAGGGGGGTCAGCCACGGCTGGGGGCCCTGCCGGGTCCCCCGCCCGGTTGCGAAGTAGACTTTTAACATACCCTGCTATCCTACAGCCCCCTCTTTCCTGTCTTCCCCTCTTTCCCCTCTTCCTTGCCCCCTCTGTTTTTTTTTTCTGCTTTCTCTTTTCACTTCGCGCGCCCTGTGGGCTGCCGGGGCTCTGGTCGCTGGGGGTCTCGCTCCCATGGCCGGGGCCGGACTAAGTTGGCTGGTAGGGTGCCCGGGCCTGGGACCCTGGGGGGCCTTGATCTTTGCTGCCGGCGGGGGAGAACTCTCGATGCTGCAAGGGCCCCTTTTGAAACGGGGGTACCCGCATGGGACGAGGCACCCACCCCCCGCCGGCGTGCGCTTGGTCCCCTTGGGCCCCGGGTAATCGGTTCCCAGCGGCCCCGGGCGCGAAACAACAATAAAATTTTTTGTATGGAAACATTTACAAATCTAATGGACCTCGTTGACGACTCGGCTTGTGCATATGACCTCCCTCTGACTACCTCTTTGGACCGTGGGTCTGGTAAGGGCAGTCGGCAGCCCTCGCCCACCCCGTCTGCTCTTCTTGCCGACACCTCCTCTCCCTCTCTTCCCCAGGCTCGTGGCGCCGCTGCCCGACCCCCGCCAGTAGCGGATGGACCTGCAGTGGACCCCCCGACCCCTGGATCCCCCCATATTCCACGTCCCGATAGGGACCCACCTGCTTTTTCGCCCTCAGGTGGGAAGCCCGCGGCCCCGGTCGCCTCCCACTCCGGTCGGGCCTCATCGCCCCCAGCCCCCTCGGCCCCTGGGGGACGTGGGACCCGACGTCGCCGTCCGCCTTTCTCGTCTTCCCGCCCCCTCGAAGTTCTGGTGGTGTTTGGCCAGACGGCTTCACTCGGCCTTAGGACGATGGACAAGTTCCTCGTCCTCCGCCCCCTCCTCCTCCAAGCCCCTCCCCACTAACCACGAACGCCTCTTTCGAGCGATCCATGGGAAGACGGGGACGGCGCGTTTTGACCTTCGGCCTCAGAGGGATGGCTCCATTTTGATAAGGTCGCGTTCCTCTGCCGAAACCTCCTCTCTGCTCGCTATCCCCGATGTCCTGGGCTACGGGATCACGGTGACTCCCCACCCCCGCCTCAATCAGTGCCAGGGCACGATCTACGCTGCTCGTCTTCTACCCATCCCGGTGGAGGACCTCCAGACTGACCTCGCCTCCCAGGGTGTGGTGAGAATATACCGTTTTCCCGACAGATCGCGATCCCCATCCGTCCCTTCTCCTCGCCTTCTCCTTACTTTTGACTCACTGGTGCCCCCCGTTTCGGTATTCTGGGGCTTTGGTGAGAGACGAGCATGCGAATTCTCGGTTCGGCCATACGTGCCAGATCCTACGCGCTGTTTTCAGTGCAATAGGTTTGGCCACGTGAGCAGTTCCTGCCGTCAGCCGGCCCCGTTGTGTGTCCGCTGCGGCGGCCCTCCCCACCCCTTGCCCTGTACTGCTCCGCCTTCCTGCACCAACTGTCATGGACAGTTGTGCGTCGCCCTGCTTCATCCCGCTCTTGCCCGTCCTTCCTCTTTGAGAGGGAGGTTCGGGCCCTCTGTTCATCAGAATTTCTCAGCGCTCGGGAGGGGCGGGACCGGTTGCGTGGCCGCGAGGCCCGGCGTGGTACCTCGTACGCCGAGGCTCTCCGTCCCCGGCCGCCGCCGGCCCAGACCACGTCCTCACCGGCGGTTCCCGACGCGCCTCCACCCACCGTGTCCGCTACTCCCTGTCTATCCTCTGCCGCCCAGCGGACTCCCGCCGCGGCTCCCTGTACTACCAGCGCGTCCCCACGTGCTCCCTCCGCGAACGCCGATGCTTCGTCGGCAACCCCCCCTGCCCCTTCTACGCCCTCTCCACCGGCGCTTTCGGCCACCCCCATTCCGGACCGTGACCCGCCGTCACCCATGCGGGCCGCACGACGGAGGGGAACGGGCCGCAAGCGCCGCGCCAATAGTGACCCCGAAAGGTTCGAGGCCATAGGCCTCGCATCACCTTCCTCTCCCAGACACAAACGCCCCCTTCGCCCTACCATCCCGGTGTCCTCACCGTCCCCGCTGCGCAACCGTTATGGACGCTCCCCCCTGGGGTCCCCGACGACCCTCGTGGTGGGGGCGGAGATACATCCCTCACAGGTTCGGTCGATGGACCCACTGGAGGGGGAACTCGCCCGCCTGGTCGGCGTGGGTGGGATGTGCACGCCCCCGCGCGTGACCTGCCCCCACCTCTCTCCTTGATCTGCCTATGCATCCGGGTGAGGTATCCTTTTCCACTCCCCCTTGTAGTCCAGCCTCCCCTGCACCTCCGGTGAAGGGAGGGGCCTTCTGGATACCCCTCACGTCCCCTTCTCTGCATCGCTCTCCCCCGGGCGTCCGGGTGACTCCTCTTCAGGAGGATTTGCCGGCGTCAGGTTCCACATCGCCCCCCCCGTCGGGGTGACCCTCGCCTTCGCCCACGTTCGGCGTCCCCCGTTGGGCCCCGGGGCTTTCCAATCCCCTTGTTAATCTCGGGCCGCCCGATCGGCCCACCCACCCCATAACCATCCGTTTCGCAGACTTTTCTACCCCTCCATATACTTCGCTCATGCAGTGGAACATCCGCGGGCTCCTGGTAGGCCTCGAGAGTCTCTCTTCTCTCCTGGCCTCCAGGTGTCCGGCGTGTTTCTGCCTTCAGGAGACGATACTGGGCTCCCGTTCCCTCCCTCGAGTGTCCGGCTACTGCGGGCTCCCTTCCCCGCCTCTCGATGGGGCGGGTAGAGGGGGCTCCGCGGTCTTCGTGCACCGCTCCGTCCCTTTCCGCCCCCTCCCGCTCCGTACTGTCTTGCAAGCTGTGGCCGTGCGCCTTTCTTTGTGGCGTCAGCTCACGGTCTGCTCTCTTTACCTCTCCCCTAACGTACGCCCTCCACCCGATTCTCTCCGTGACCTAATTCTGCAGCTTCCCCGCCCTTTCCTGCTTCTCGGGGACTTCAACAGTCGGGACCCGGCCTGGGGGGACGTTTGCTCCACCTTTCTCTCCGGGACCCTTCTCTCCCTTATGGACGAGCTAGAGTTCACCTTTCTGAACGATGGCTCCCCAACCTGCCTCCACTCGGCCCATGACAGTTTCACCTGTATTGATCTTTCCCCTGGTTTCCCTCGATATCGTGACGGAGTTCACCTGGGAGGTCCTGCCGGATTCTTCCGGCAGTGACCATTTCCCTGTGTGTCTTACCCCAACCCGTCTCCTCCCCCCCCACCTCTGTCCGCCCGCGCTGGCTGTTCGCCCGAGCGAAATGGGCCTCATACACGAGGTGCACGGCGATCTCGCCGTCCATTCCTGCCTTTCCCTCCGTTAGTGAGGCCCTCGCCTTTCTCGAAAGCAAGATCCTCTCGGCTGCCACCAGTTGCATCCCCCGTACCTCAGGCTCCCCCAGGCCGCGCAGCGTCCCATGGTGGACCCCAGAGTGCTCCCGTGCCTTTCAGGAGCGGCGCCGTGCTGGCCGTCGTTTCTACCGGACCCGCCAGCCGGAGCATAAGATGGCGTTTCAGCGCCTGAAGGCAGTGGCCTGTCGGGTCTTGAAACTAGCCCGGCGTACCTCCTGGCGGAGTTACGTGTCCGGGATCTCCTCCTCGACCGCCCCCTCGACTGTTTGGCGCAAGGTGCGTAGCTTTGAGGGGACCCGTGTCCCCCCTCGACCCCCGGTGCTTCGGGTCGGGGACGACGAGTTTGTGTCCGATCCAGAGGCCGTCGCGAACGCACTCGCGGCGCACTTCGCAGCCATCTCCGGTTCCGATTCCCCCCACTCCCGCCGCGACCCACCGGAATTTCCACCTCATAGGGATGACCCCTATAATCACCTCTTCCACATGACAGAGCTTCGGGAGGCCCTCCGCCCCCGACGCTCCTCCGCCCCCGGCCCCGATAATATCCCCTATGACTTGTTACGGCACCTCCACCCCTCTGCTCTCAGCTTTCTACTGGACCTCTATAACCGGATTTGGTTGGAGGGTTCATTTCCGGACCGGTGGCGTGAGTCCATCGTCGTCCCCATCCCGAAGCCCGATAAAGACCCCTCACTCCCGTCGAACTATCGCCCCATTTCCCTAACATGCTGTGCCTGCAAGGTGATGGAGGCGATGGTCGCCTCGCGGCTGTCCTTTACCTTGGAGGCGAGTGACCAGTACCCTGCTACCCAGGCTGGTTTCCGGCGCTTCCGGTCTACCACCGACCTTAGGCGGTTGCGGCAAACATCTCGCCGCACCCTCTCCCTTTTGGGTCATCTGTCCCACACGACCTGGGGGGCGGACAGGCGTACTCTGCTGCGCCTGTACACCTCCCTGGTGCAATCCCGTGTCGACTACGGCTGTGTGGTCTACAGCTCCGCCTCCTCTCCGGCACTCCGTATGCTGGATCCTCTTCTCCACCGTGGCCTTCGCCTGGCGTCGGGTGCCTTCCGCTCGTCCCCTGTCGCTAGTCTTCAGGTGGACTGTGGACACCCCCCCTGCCCCTTCGCCGGGGCCTTCTCATGGCGAAGTGTTACCTTCGCATCTGCCGCCTTCCGATGTCCCTACTCTTCTCCGCGATCTCCCAGGCGCTACCCCGGCCTGACACGTGGCATTTCGCTGCCTCTCTGGCCGAGATTTTCTCGTCCCTGGGGATCCCCCCACACTCTATTCTGCCGTTCTCCTTCGATCTGTCGCCCCCCTGGCGGACCACCCCTATCTGCCGTTGCCAGGCGCTCCGTGGCCTGCGTAAGGAGTCTCCTCCTGCCGTCCTCCGGTCTTCTTTTCTGGCCCATCTTCCCGTCCATTCGGACGACGTTCCCGTCTACACCGACGGCTCGCGCTCCCCTGCAGGTGTCGCGGCCGCCGTCTTCTCTCCGTCATTGTCACCTACCTCCCGGGGTATCCCCCTGCCGGTTCAGGCCTCCATCTTTTCCGCGGAGCTCTTTGCCCTTCTGGAAGCCCTCCGTCTGGTATCGGGTTGTTCGCGGTCCTCCTGTACCATTTTTTCGGACTCGCTGAGCGCCCTTCAGGCGCTCGAGCGCTATGATTCCCCGGACCCCCTCGTACGCCTTATTCAACAGGAGTACCATGTCCTGCACACCGTTCACCGGATCCGGGTCACCTTCTGCTGGGTTCCTGCCCATGTTGGTGTTTCCGGTAATGAGGCGGCGGACCGCATAGCCCGGTCCGCCGCCTCGCTGCCTCCCCTCCCCCGCCCGCTCCCCTTCTCAGACTATGTGCAGGTCTTTCGTTCCTTTTACGACCGCATGTGGCAACAGTCCTGGGACGATGCCACCGGAAATAAACTCTGGTCCATCCGCCCACGTCTGTCATATTGGGTGTCCTCTTTCCACCGCTCCAGACACAAAGAGGTCGTCCTTGCGCGGCTTCGCATCGGCCATACGCGCCTCACGCACGGCTATCTTATGTTCCGGCAGGAGGCTCCTCGTTGCGCCTCCTGCCAGTCGCCCCTCACCGTCTCTCACATCCTTGTGGAATGCCCCACCCTGTCGTCAGTACGTCGTCGCGCCTTCCCGTTCCTTACTGATTTCCCCCTCCCCGAACGTTTACGCCTTATGCTCGCTGAGAGCCCTCTCTTCTCGCTTGACCGTCTTTTCCTCTTCCTCTCCCAATCTCGCATCCTATCTGAGCTTTAGGTGACTTCTCACCTGTAGTCCGCTGTTCTCCCTTTTCTAGTGCCTTTTCTCCGTCTCCGTTTCTCTTTCTCGTATTCCGCCTCGCCATGATATCCGCTACCATATAGCGGGAAGTGGCGGTAAACGCCCCAATACAAAAAAAAAAAAAATATATATATATATATATATATATATACATACACGGCGTCCCAAAAAAATGTATACACACTTTAAATAATTATAAAGGCAGTGTTTATTAAAATACATTTCATTTTCAAAATGTAATAGAATCTACAGACATTATTTAATTGTTTTGTCAACGCCTGTTTTCAAACTGACGTCCGTTCTGGTCCAGGCACTGCTGATAACGCGAAGCAATGGAATCGCAAACATCACGAAACATTTCGTTTGGTATTTGTGTGCATTCTCGTTCAATGGCTGCTCTCAATTCAGCGACTGTTGCAGGTTTTATAGCGTAGACTTTGTCTTTTAAGTATCCCCATAAAAAAAAGTCTAGTGGTGTGAGGTCTGGTGAACGCGGAGGGTATTCTACGAAACCCCTTCGTCCAATCCACATCCACATCGTGCCAAGTACCACTCGCAATACTCCACTCTTCGGTCCGGATCATCATCTTCATTAATAGCATGGACTAATCTTGGAATGTAACTTTTCCATTGACAGCGCTTCAAAATGCGTTGGACAGACGATTCTGAAATTCCTATCACGACTCGCTTGCCGCACAGATTTTCTTGGACTTTGGTGATACGTTTCCAGTACTCTTTCTTGCTTTGTGGGGCTTGTCGATGTCCGTGGTCTTCCGGAACGCTTCTTGTGGACATTCTGAACAGTTCCATCGGCTTCAAACTTATCTCTAATTCGAGTGATGGTAAGTCGCGTTGGTGGATCTGTTTGAAACTCCCTCCTAAACTGTCTTTGCACTTCAACTGCGTTTTCACACTTCCAGTAGCATTTTAGAATGAATTTCCTTTGTTCAAAGCTTAGTCTGACTGCCATTATTAATTCTAATGGGTTTAACTTGGAAAGAAAGAAACATCAATTGAGCTATCAGCTGTTAAAGTGTGTATACATTTTTTTGGGACGCCCTGTATATATACTCCCTCGATTAGGTACTCCGGCTTGCCGGGCCGAGGGGGCTCGTACACCTCGTGGGTTGTTGGGGTTTCCTCAACTCCTCGCGGGGTGTGGGCGAAGAGTTACCTAGTTGCGTTTTTTTTTTTTTCTTTTTTCCTTTTCTTTCTTTTTGCTCCCCCTTTTTTTTCCGTCTCTCCCGGAATTTCTTTTGTCTTGACTCGGTCTTGTGCCTCTGTTAATTGTAGTATCCCCCCCTCCTCTGTTTGTATTTTGCAGTCTTGGGGTCATCGGGTGCACCCGCCGGGGGGCATCGCTTCGTGGCTGAGCAGTGCTCTGGGGACGGTACGGGCGCCCGGATCGCTGCTGCGTCTGGATTGGGTCTTTGCTTGGCCCTTAACGGACAAATCTCCGTAGTGCCAATCTGCTACCCGGGACGTTGGGCCTGCGCCTTGAAGGATGCAGCGGCGGATGGTGCATTGCCTTAGGTCCGAGGCTGTCTTTTTTGTAAAGCTATTGTTTATGGGTTCAATTTCTAAACTTCAATCCCCTCCTGTTGACGACTCTGGCCCGCCCTTGGATTTGGATAAGACTACTACTTCTGGTCGTTCAGCGGCCTCTGCCTCCGCTGGATTGACCTTCAAGCCGTATGGCCCCCTCTCGTCCTCTGCGGCGTCTGGCTCTCGTGGCCGGACTCGTGGTGGCCGTAGGGCGGGGTCTTCGCGGCCCTTGTTCTCTCGCCCACTCCCGGTTACCGTTACACATGGACCTGTCCCGGCTGTCAATTTCTGTCCGGTGGACAGGTTCCTTGTTCTCCGCCCTTCCGCTGGCTCCCTTCCGGGCAACTCGGAACGGGTGTTTCAGCGCCTTAAGACGGTGGGGGTTCCCTGTCGTTATGATATCCGCCCTCTGAAGGATGGGTCTCTTCTTTTGAAGTCCCGTTCTTCGGGGGTGACTGAGTCCCTTCTACAGTTGCAGGATGTCTTGGGTTGCAGAGTTTCTGTGACTCCCCATCCGCAATTGAATAGCTGTCAGGGCACCATTTTCGCTTCCCGTCTGCTGTCAATCCCGGTTGGCGAGTTGCAGGAGGATCTTGCCCCCCAGGGGGTAACGAAGGTCTTCCGCTTTTCGTCGCGCCGGGATGGTGCTCTTACCCGTCCGCTCGTCTGCTCCTGACCTTTGACTCCCTTGTGCCTCCGGCCCAGGTGTTCTGGGGCGTGGGTGATCGCCGGTCGTGTGAGTTTTCGGTGCGACCATATGTGCCTGACCCGGTTCGTTGCTTTGGCTGCAACCGGTTCGGCCATGTTAGCTCTGCGTGCCGCCGTGAGGGTAAGCTATGTGTCCGCTGCGGTGGGCCTGCGCACCCTACCCCGTGCACGAAGCCCCCGCGGTGCTCGAACTGCTCGGGGGCCCACCCTTCCTCCTCTCGGGACTGCCCCGTTTTCAAATTTGAATTCGAGGTGCGGTCCTTAAGGACTACCGAATTCCTTAGTGCGCGGGAGGCGCGCGATAGGGTCCGTGACCGGGAGCCGCGGCGGGGGTTGTCCTATGCTGCGGCTCTTGGCCCTGGCGGGTCCTCGGGCCCCTCCCGTGCTACCCCGGCGTCTACCGGAGTGGTGCCCCCCCTGGAAGTTCCGGGGGTTGGTGGTCCTCCTGGCGCCGCGGGCCCTTCTTGTTCCTCTGCCTCACTTTCAGACATCCCATCTGATTCCCTGCCTACAAGTGCCCCTTCTCCCTCTCCGGCCTTGAGGTCTGGATCCTTGCCTACTCGTCTCTCGGGTGGGGAAGGTGATACCCCGAAGGGGAGGAGGAAGCGTCGTCGTGGTCGGAGTCGGAGTCCTCCAGACCCGATCATGACCGCTGCTCGCCCTGCTTCCCCTGCTTCCCCTTCTTCACCGGAGGGGAAGCGGCGCGCCGCTCCTGATCCGCTCGGGACTCCCCCCGCTATACGGAGGGCTGGTGAGGCGTCACCTCCCGGTGCCCCGACCAGTGTCCGGGTGTCGGTTGAGGTACACCGCCCCATGACACCCTCGATTACTGACGCTGTTCCCATGGTGGACCCGGTCGAGAGGAGCCTGGCCCTTCTTCATGGAGTCTCTCTCCTGGATCTACCTCTCCCACCTGTGGTGGACCTTTCCTCCCCCCCCCGTCAGTGCTTGTCTGGTTTGACGAGCCCTCGAACATCTGGTTCTCCCCAGCCCCCTCTGGTGGGGAGTCGGGGGTTTCGGCTGGGCCCGTCTCGTCGTCTCTCCCCCCCCAGGGGAGCCCCCCTCTGAACTCCCTGTTCCACTCTCCACCTCTCGTTCTACTACGGGTGAAGCAGCTGCGGGGTCGGTGGCCCCTACCCCCCCCGTTCGGGGTGAGTCGGGGAAGCCGATTCCGTCCCTGGTTGCGGACCGTTGAGTTTGCTGCTCAGCTTGGTCCGTGGCTATTTCTCTGTTTTCTCTGCCTCTTATAATGCCACTTCCCCTTATAGTTCCATTTTGCATTGGAACTGTAGGGGGCTTTTAGCTAACTGGGAGAACCTTGCTTCCCTGCTGAAGAGCGAGCGGCCTTCCTGTGTTTGTCTCCAGGAGACTATCCTGGCTGCGCGGGGACTCCCTCGTCTCTCTGGCTATGTTGGTTTCCCTTGCACCCCGGATGAGCACACACGCCGGCGGGGTGCGGCGATTTATGTGCATCATTCGTTACCATCGCGAGGTGTGCCTCTTCGCACTTCCTTGCAGGCTGTGGCTGTGCGGCTATTTTTAGATCGCCAGTACACTGCCTGCTCGATTTATATTCCTCCTCATGACCCTCCTTCTCGCGACGCGGTTCGCGAGTTGGTGTTGCAACTACCTCGACCGTTTCTCCTCCTCGGGGACTTTAACAGTCGCGACCCGGCTTGGGGAGATGTCCGGTCGACTAATGTTGCTGGTATGTTGCTCTCCTTAATGGAGGAACTTTCCTTCGCGTGCCTCAATTCCGGTGAACCTACTTACTTCCACGAACCCACGGGTTCATTTACCTGTATTGATCTCTCCTTGGTGTCCCTCGATGCCTTACTCGATTTTTCGTGGAAGGTGTTGGGGGACTCTTATGGTAGTGATCATTACCCAGTCTGTCTTGAGCCGGTCGGACCGCAGCCGGGTGTCTCGTCTCGACCGAGGTGGTGCCTTGCGCGGGTTGACTGCCATCCTTTAGAGCTCGTTCCGTCTTACCCGTTCGGTGTTGAGCTTTTGGCTCTGTGGATGAAAGCTTGGAGTTCTTCGAGCGGGTATTGATGGGCGTCGCGGAAGACTGTATCCCTCGATCTTCCGGTAACCCGCGGACGCGTAGCGTCCCGTGGTGGACTCCAGCATGTCACCGGGCGGTGTGCGAGAGGAAGAGGGCGTCGCGCCGCTTCCACCGCACCCCGCGCGGACCACTTGATTGAGATGCGGCGGGCGAAGGCTTTCGCCCGCCGGACTCTCAAGTTGGCCCGTCGGGCCTCTTGGCGTGCTTTTGTGTCCGGCATTTCCTCGTCTACCCCTTCTGCTACTGTGTGGCGGAAGGTACGTAGTATCGAGGGGAAGCCGGTCCCTGCTAGTCGCCCTGTCCTTCGGGACGGGGAGGGCTTCCTTTCGGATCCTGCTGCTGTGGCCGATCGGCTGGCTGGGGCTTTTGCTGCGGTTTCCCGTTCGCCTTCAGCTGCGGATCGTCCTTTGTCGAATGTTACGTTCCCGCCGCCTGGGAACGAGCCCTATAACCATCTCTCTACGATGTGGGAACTTAGGGCTGCCTTGGCAACCCGTCGTTCTTCCGCCCCTGGCCCTGATGACATTCCGTATGACTTTCTTTGGAATCTGCACCCGATGGCCCTACACTTCTTGCTGGATCTTTTCAACCGGGTGTCGGTTGAGGGGTCGTTCCCTTCCCGTTGGAGGGAGGCGATTGTGGTCCCGATACCTAAGTCGGGGAAGGATCCGGCGGAGGTGGCGGGCTATCGGCCTATTGCCTTGACGAGCTGCTTATGCAAGCTCCTTGAAAAGATGGTGGCCGTCCGACTTTCCTTTACACTGGAGTCGCTTGGGTTATATCCCCGACCCAGTATGGCTTTCGTCGATTTCGGGGTACTCTGGACCCCCTTCTCCTCCTTGGTCATGATGTACGGGAGGCCTTTTCCCGCCGGAATCTTGTTCTGGCCGTCTTTTTTGATGTCCAAAAGGCCTATGACACGACCCGTCGGGGAGTTGTCATGGACCGTTTGAAGTCTCTTGGTTTTGTGGGCTTTTTGCCCACATTTCTTCGTAACTTCCTCTGCCGTCGCACTTTCCGCGTCCGTAATGGGGCGGCCCTATCTGACCTGTATGTTCAGGAGGAGGGGGTGCCCCAGGGGTGTGTCTTAAGCGTCTCCTGCTTCAACCTGGTCATGTCTGCGCTACCGGGAGCCCTTCCGCCCTCGGTGCGATGTTCCATCTATGCCGACGATCTGGCTGTCTATGCCGCGGGAGGAGTCCCCCTCGTGGAGAGGCAAGTCCAACTCGCGGTCAATCAGGTTGAACGCTGGGCGTCGTCGGTGGGCCTTACGCTGTCTTCCCCGAAGACTTCGTGTGTGGCCTTCCTTCCGCCGAGGAGACGGGGATCCGGCGCCGTCCCGACCTTTGATCTTACACTCGGGGGTCAGCCTCTGGCCCTCGTTCAGTCAGTGCGTTTCCTGGTATGGTTTTCGACAGCCGTTTGAGCTGGGTTCCCCACCTTCGCCGGCTGCGCGAGTCTGCAAGACGTACCCTGGATTTGCTGGGACATCTGTCGCATACTACATGGGGCGCGGATAGGCGGACACTCCTCCGCTTGTACGTGTCCCTGGTACATTCAAAATTAGATTATGGGAGTGTGGTGTATGGCTCCGCCTCCCGTACGGCCCTTCGGATACTGGATCCGGTCCTCTCTAGAGGACTGCGCATGTCATCTGGCGCCTTCCGCTCCTCTCCGGTTGATAGTCTGCAGGTTGAGTGCGACATCCCTCCCTTGGGGGATCGGAGGTCGTTCCTCATTGCTAAGCACTATCTCCGGATCCTCCGTCTTCCTAACTCTCCTCTGTTCCAGGTGGTGGAGAGGGCGTTCTGCCGGGATGGGGGTTGGTATTTCACCGACACGGTGACCCCCTCCTCGATGGTATGGGCACTCCTCCTCCATCCGTTACACCGGTCTCTTTCAAGGGTGTTGCACCTTGGGAGAGCACCCCTGTTGCGTGCTGTAGGGCGTTGCACCCCGTTCGCAGGGCGATTCTGACTCTGCCTTGCTTCGGTCTCTGTTCCTTCAGCATGCGGTGTGTCACTCTGCATGTGTTGCGGTCTTCACGGATGGCTCGAGGTCGTCGGGGGCGTTGGGGCCGCGGCTGTTCCCCAGTCGTCTGCCCTTGCTCCCCGATGTACCCGTCTCCCTGATGAGGCTTCCGTTTTCACGGCGGAGCTCTATGCCATTCTGAGCGCTCTGGAGGTGGTGCGGGAGCATCCGGATGGGTCGTTTGTCATCTATTCGGATTCCCGCAGTGCCCTGGATGGCCTGAAGTGTTTTGACCCTGTGCACCCACTGGTCCGACGAATCCAGCTACTGTGCCATACCCTTGTCGCTTTCGGTGGCAAGGAGGTGGTATTTTGCTGGGTCCCAGCACATGTTAACGTGGCTGGTAATGAGGCTGCCGATCGAGCTGCCCGTTCCGCGTGCCGACTACAGGTTTCACCCGTGTCCCTCCCCTTTTCCGATTATATCCCTGGCTTCCGTAGGTTTTTGCGCTCCCGGTGGCAGAGTCGCTGGGATGGCGCTACAGATAACAAACTTTGCAAGATTAAACCCAAATTGGGATGTTGGGCCTCTTCCTTCCATCGGTCGCGCCATAAGGAGGTGGCTCTGGCCCGCCTCCGTATTGGCCACACCCACCTGACCCATGGCTATTTGATGGCCGGGGATCGGGTGCCCCGATGTCCCAATTGTAACGTTTTCCTTACAGTTGCCCACCTCCTGGTGGAGTGTCCGCTTTACTCTGCGCTGTGCGCAGAGTATTTTCCCTTTTTGGAGAGCGTCGGGCCTTCTGATAGGCTTGGCGCTATTCTATCTGAAGGTCCCTACTTTTCGATAACCGGGTTGTTCTCCTTCCTCTTTCGCTACCGACTTCTTTACCGGCTGTGACTCCGCTATGATCTTTCTGCTTCCCCCCCCTCCTCCTCCTCCTCCCCCCGTCTATTGTTCATTTCCATTAGCTGTTCCTTAATTTTCGTCCTGTGTTCGCTCTGCTATCCACCTTTCTTTTGGTGGCCATGAGCGGTCATACTTTGAAACAAAAAAAAAAAATAAAAAAAATATATATATATGTATAGAAACGAAGTAAGTATAGAGGAGTGTTCTGCACACGTGGAAGAGAAATAACGAACAAATGAAAAATAAGGCACCCGCCCGGGAGTCGAACCCAGGATCTTCCAATTGCCGGTCAGACGTGCTAACCACTACACCACGGAGCCACCCGGGCGGGTGCCTTATTTTTCATTTGTTCGTTATTTCTCTTCCACGTGTGCAGAACACTCCTCTATACTTACTTCGTTTCTATACATTAATATACTGCGTGGTCATTGCAGTTAAATGTGTATATATATAACCCCGCAAGGGGGTTCTAAGCTCGTGCTCTTTGTGCTCGTTTGTACGTGCTTGTTCCTGGAGGTTTCACGTGCGCCCTCCCGGCCCTAGCACCCAAGGATGATGGGGCTCGACCCTGCAGTCCTTGTCATCCTTGGTCTGTTTCCATTTCGACTGTCCCCTCTACCCTTTCTTTTTCCTCTGTCTTTCCTCTCACTTTTTCTTTGTTTTTCCTGCCGAGATATGCCCTTTTAAATAGAGGCGAATCGGTTCTTCCCGAACTTAAAAAAAAAATATATATATATATATATAGGGTGAACCAAATGTAGGTGGACAGTAAATGATAACGTTTATTTTGAGAATACATATTTAATTTTTTTGTATACTATAATACAAAATAAAATTTAAATAAATTTAGTTATAATATTTAATATAATATAACACAAACACCATAGTTATAATGAACACCATAGTTATAATATAATATAACACAAACCGTATTCAACCTACTGTCCACCTACTTTTGGTTCACCGTGTATATACATATATACACACACACAGTATATTACAAATAGTACTTTAATTTAAAATGTACTTTTTCTCCTGAAGGTGGTTGGAAAGAAGAACATTTGGTCTCACCTGGCCAGGGCCCACGAAGGCTCCCCTACGGAAGCCCTTGATTGGGACGAGCTGGAGGGTCTCTTCTGCCAACAGCAGACACAGTCAGCGACTGCTTCTCCCGCCACGACAAGAGCAGCTACGAAAGACGCCCCCGAAACGGAGAAGAGGAAGAAGGAGTCCACTGAGGTGCGGCCCTGGCAGTGGGATTGGTATTGGTGGGGTGGGGGGTGAGAGCACGGCCGCCGAGAGGGTGGGTAAGCCGGATTAAATCCCCGGGGTCCGGACATCTAGGAGGCCCGGAAAGAGGGGGGATAAAATCTAAAAATATTAATAAAGCAATTGATTAAATAACAGAGAGGAAATATAATTAATGAACGTACATTTTATAGAGATTATCATAATCAAACTGAAACAGATAAAATATTATCTGGGGTCCACCAATGCCCAAGACTGACTGACAGATCTGGGAACCATTGTAATTGAAAGCCAGTTAGCCCGTACTTTAAATTTCATCAGAATCATTTACCACTTTGCTAGAGAGAAGGCAAAGAAAGTACACTTCTAATTATGAAAATCTTGCAATAAACAATTGTCTTGCCTGCGTGGACTGGTACTGCATTTGTAAATTGTATGGTGATAGAATTAATATAATTGATTCGAAAAATAAAATGGTCATTTTCTTCTGAGTTGTTTATTCATACTCTATGTTTTGAATAGTGACTTGGACATATAATCAGTTTGCTTGTTATGTACAAAAAAAACATTCATAATGAAATACTGAGTAAACAGGGGGGGGGGGCCCATATACCAATCCTTCCCCGGGCCCCGTGGCAGCTCTCGGCGGCCCTGGGTGAGAGGTTGAGTAACAGAAGTGCCCGAAAGGCGTAAAGTTTTCCAGCCAAACGACCACTATCATGATCATCACCATCAATCATTGCTTGTTCTTTGTAATACATTCGGGTCTTTTTCTAACTCTAAAACCTATTGACACTTTATTGATTTTGTTCTTGGTAATGACAGACTATTTTATTCTGTCGCGGAAAAGACCCCTGGACATTAAAAGGTTAAAAGTTTAGAAAAGAAAAATGGCCTGTTAATGATAGGCAGAATAAAACCAGCAAAATTACCTTTGTTTTCTGAAGAATTAAAGTGACTACATTGTATTAGATATCCTTTTACTTGAAGTGGTACAGTATTTGTGGTCATTTTATTTTTTTCCTTTTTCCCGTTCTTTTCTGGGACTCAAACACATTTCGGTGGAAATATCATCGACACTCTAATAACCTGACCTAACTTAACGTGACCTTACCTAACCCAACTTAACTTCATTTAACCTAACTTGATAAAAAATCTTCTCGACTAGGTGCCGTTAGACCGCTCCTTTTGGAACTCTTTTGAATCAGGCTAATGTCATTTTTTGGATGTGACATTTAATGGGCAAGTTTTTGGGGTTGGATTAAGCTAACTGAGATTAGGTTATGCTTGGTTAGGTTAAGTTAGTTTATTTGAGTGTCGATAGAATGTGTGATGACGAAATGGGTATAGGCCGTCTTCAATGGCTTCAAAAACTACTTCATGAACTTACCCAAATTATTTCAATTTCCTTTTTATTTCCTTCCTTTGGAAGGTTTGGCAGATATGTAGTTTTGCGGTCATCAGATTTTTAACAAAGTCGAGAGCCATGCCCATGACTTCTGATTGGCCGAAAGTTGATGATGCGGGAAATAACTAACCAATCTTGCACTACTACCTAACCTAGCGTACGTCTAGCCAGCCATAAGATTTACCCTATTGGTATTACGTATGAAATGGGTGTAGCTTTTCAACTTCGTCAAAGATGTGGTGGTTATAGAACAACATAGTAACGAAGTTTTTAATGCCAGTTCATATATATGAGAAGCAGTTACTGCCAAAGCAAAATAGGTTCTTTTTTAGTTAAATTTTTGTATACTCATTCGTTAATTTATTTTTCAGATAATTCTCTTGGATGGAAAACGAAGTTTGAATATTAATATTTTCTTAAAACAGTTTAGAATGTAAGTTATGTTATTATTACACGTTATTATGGGTCTTTTCGGTTTTAGGTCCGGCATTGGATTTTTTCCATGTGTTTGGTATAAACGTAGATTTTTACACTGATTCCATTTCTGCAATCCGTTTCTTGGAGAAATAAACACGGAAAAAGTTATGGCCCAAAACTTGTATTCAAATATCCACGTATACTTAACCTAACCTAACCTACCCTACCCAAACGTAACCCATCCTAACCTAACCTACCCTAACCTAAACTACTTCTGTTTGTATATTCATATGTTTTTTCATAACAAAACAGTGAACCACAGCGAAAACTTCGTGGACCCTTCAACTGGAGCACACACGCAACGGATAGAGTCGACGTGGAACCAACTCAAACGCGGTAACAAGCGCCCGTGTGGTACGTACCGTTCCATGATCGACTCGTATCTTTGCAAGTTTCTCTGGCGTCGCCGACACGCAGGCAAAGATCTAATGCGCCAAATGCTGAACGATATTGCGCAGTTTGGCAAGTAGCAAACTTTGATTTGTGTTCCGTTCTGTGTTCTGGAAACCCGTAAACGTAATAAACTTGCACATAACTTTTTTCGTGTTTATTTCTCCAAGAAACGGATTGCGGAAATGGAATCAGCGTAAAAATCTTCGTCTATACCAAAAATATGAAAAAAATCCAATACCGGACCTAAAACTGAAAAGATCCGTTATTATTAATGTTATTATTATGACGCGGTAGTTCACATTACAGTTTACAGTGAAAATATTATTTGCTTTGATACAGTCAATAATTTAAGAAAAGTCTGTAGACTGTACACAGATGACTAATTACATATATCACTATTCTTAGTCTATGGAATTTTACTTTTGGAAGTACTGCGTAGATTGTTTGTATGATATTTCCATGCAAGTCAGGGAATGCTTTACTCCTTATCTCATATCTTATACGACTGATAATTTTTGATTAGCTATATATATAAATGTCATTCTAAACTGTGTGAACGTTTCGATCCTTCAAATGGCCAGCTCAAACGAAGAGATAATGGAAATGATTCGTAAGGGTGAGCACATTGACATCGGGGCAGAGAAGCTTCGTGGCCTGTTGAAGCTGTTGCCAGAAACGGACGAATTAGAGATGTTGAGAAGCTTCAACGGAGATCGAACTCGACTTGCCACAGCTGAGAAGTTCCTTTTGATGCTTATGGACGTATATCAGTAAGTAATAGTTTTAGTAAGTTAAATAATAGTCTTAGTACTTATTATTCATAAGCAAAAACGGATAACCCTTAATAATTCCTAATCTGTGGAGTTATCAATGTAGGTTATTACAACAACACAAACGTAAATAGTGTTCTAAAATAATGTAGAAAGGAAGATGCTCAGAGGACGTAAAGGGAAGAGAGATTTAGATTGCGTGAAACTTCTGTTGTGGACTAAACTTCAAGCAGGAATTCTTTACAGTCCCTGATTACAGGAAACTGTAAAGATTCGCGTGTAAAGAACAGCCTTTCAGTAACATATATCTATTATGCTCTAGGGCGCTAAAAACTTTTGCCTAATAGCAATTAGTCATTTCAATCGATTCAAAACGTTAGTCAAAATGGCTAAGTTTAGTAGTACGTCCATATTGAGCATTTTAAAATAAGGGTGTTTGTTTGTCGAAGCAGCTGAACTTGGAATTAATTTAAAGAATTTAAAAGCTTTTCGCTGATCAAATGAATAAAACTTTTGTTTATACAAAAAATAATACACACACAATATTTCCAAAAGATAATATATTTAACAATTAGGTTAACTTCAAAATAACGTATTTGAAAATCTAAATGATTTAGGTTAATTTCAAAATACGTTGTTTTAAGTTATGCAAATGACTTTGAATACTTTAAAATCATTGCTGTAAATATACTCAGAAAAGGAATCATTTTTATTTACTGTTTTGGATCGATTGAATCTAAAATGAATTTAGAGTCTATCCTTCTGATGGAATATGTATTGCCCTAGAACCGATTCTGTTGGGAATTTGATCGGGAACGACTATTACGATTTAAACAGTAGACAAATCAAATAAGTATAATTAGTCACAGATAGGGTGGCCATTTAAAAAGGAGGACACTGGGTATGTGGCCATACGTTAACATATATATATATATATATATATATATATATATATATATATATATATATATATATATATATATGTTAACGTAGGCCACATACGCAGTGTCCTCCTTTTTGGAAATGGCCACCCTAAGGACAGAGTGCTCAAAAGGCGGACTGTCCGCCTAAAGCCGGACGTCTGGCCACCCTAGTCACAGAACTAAAACAAAGATAAAAAAAGCACTAACGAGTTTACAACATGCCTTGTTTGGGTAGATTTCCTAGTAGCTGAAGTAACGTCGGCTCAGATCTGGATTGTACAAATGTTCTCTATTAACAACATGTTTGGTATACTGTTTAACGCAACAATTTCGGCTATGAACACTTTTTCTATCTTTCTTCAGGTACAAACTACGCATCGAAGCTCTTCTACTGAAGGAGGAGTTTGAGGCTACCATGGAACAAATTGAGCCTTCGGTGAACGCCATCATCTACACTGCAAGGGACCTCGTCAGCAACGCCAAGTTCCACGAAGTTCTCTACATGGTTCTCGTCGCTGGAAATTTCCTTAACAACGTAAGTGCTTTTTAACTTGAAATAATGATAAGACTTGTCAGTGCATTTTAATATTTTTTATTTTTTTTTACTTTGGTATTCCTAATATCGTTTCTTTTCTTGAGAATTTCTCCTTCCAACTTTAAAATTCTTCAAAACTCTGCACTTTTATTGGACCTAACGCAGAAAGCTAAACTTAAAAAAAAAAGTAGCTTATTTCTTTTACTTTAATAAACGTCTTTTATATTTGAATTGAATTGAATAACCTTTATTAATAATAAAATAAATACATTGGTCGTACACTTTACGATAACATAAATAACTGTGAAGCTGGACTATTGGCCCTTAAACTTTAGGCTTTACTGGGCTCTTATTAAAAATAAACATCTAGTTATTATTAATTAATAATAAATAAAATATTTTAAAATTTTTTCACGTTCTTTCGATTTTTTTTAGGAAAATTAATTTTTATCTCACTTTGAATGAACTTTGAACTTGAATAAACGCAAAGAAGAAGAGAAAGAAAAAAGCCTCTTTACAATGTTTCCAATCTCTGTTAATCTTTATTCCTTCCCAATAACCACTTTTCTTCACACAAACATGGTTAAATAGGTTCCTCTACTGTTCTGGAATGTGATCAGTTTGAAGTCTCAATACACTGGAAACGCTCTACACATAATCCAATACACAGTAGAACCAGCTCTCGTATCTCAGTGGGTAACAGATTCCCTATAAGCGGTGAAGACACTGAGGTTATGGTTTCGATTCCCGATGGTGCTGGTGATAATAATCTGGAAGTTAGCGTAATGCGTCGCATTCGCCTTGCCAGAGCGGTATACCAATTTCTGGCCCTCATGACTGGTTATCAGTAGACACTAGCTTTTTAGGCACCCTGGATTCATGAACTACGTTTACGAATTCGTTGACATTCTTGAAAATCAGTATGAATAGATCGATGTATCATTGTATGAATAGAATCAATAGATATGTATCAGTATCACTAAATATGTAAAATATGCAGATTTAGTAATTAGAAATAAACAGGGTGAGCCACATAAAAGCGGCCCCAAGAAAATTATATACATAGCGCGTCTATATAGTAATTATATAATTATATAATAATTATAATTATGACAAATATCAGTGAATTTGAAACCCGACAATAAATAAATAAATAAATAATTAGGTACTGCAAAATGTATACATCGTAAACTTGAATTTTTTTATTTTTAACCAAAAAAAATGTGTATCTTTCGTGCGAAACGAACTTGAACGAACTTTTCGGGGTTCTAGATGGCGTGGTCGGTGGTAACGCTGACTCTATAAAGCTACCCTACGTGGGTTCGATCGAGTTCCATTAGTTCCTACATTCCAAGTTTAATGCCCTTTCTACATATATTACGCTTTAGGGTGGATATGCTGGCGATGCAGCTGGTATGAAACTGTCATCTCTACAGAAATTGACGGACATTAGGGCAAATAAACCAGGAATGAACCTCCTTCATTATGTCGTCTTGGTAAGTTTATGAAGATTCACGTTTTGCATTAAAATGAGGGTATGAATAACTTTCGTTGATGATGTGTGGAATAGAAAATGCTTCAATTTTAGTCAAAAGAGAAAAGTAATGTACAGTAATTGAATTTTTTTTTGGCCTTTTATAGGATATAGTATTTAAATTGGGAGGGACTTTTGTAACTGATATTGAAGCTAAACGGATTAATTTGTGAGAGAGTTAAATATGTGTGTGTATATTTTTTTCATTTTTATTTATTTTTTTCCCTTCTAGCAAGCCCAGAGGAAAAATCCAGATCTTCTTTTGTTCCCTGACGAAATGTCTTGTCTCGAAGAAGCTACGAAGTGAGTTTTCCAACGTCTTTGTAATTATTTCAGTTCCTTACTAAATACTAATTTATTTCAGTAATTACTTTGGTGTGTGTGTGTATATATATTTGTTACGTTTTCTCTCTCTCGTCTTGCGCGGAATATCTCCTATACAAGCGTCGTTCTTTACGTTATTTATACTGCGTGTTCTTTGCAGTTGAATGTATATAATGTTACGGCATGCGGGAGGTGCCCCCTTGGGGCATTGGTTTCTGCGAGTATGTAGAAGAATTACGGCATTTGGAAGAGTGAGGTCCATGGTGTAATGGTATCGCGTCTGACCGGCAATCGGAAGATCCCGGGTTCGATTCCCAGGTGGTTACCTCATTTTTTCATTTGTTCCGTTTTCTCTCTCTCGTCTTGCGCGGAATATCTCCTATACAAGCGTCGTTCTTTACGTTATTTATACTGCGTGTTCTTTGCAGTTGAATGTATATAATGTTACGGCATGCGGGAGGTGCCCCCTTGGGGCATTGGTTTCTGCGAGTATGTAGAAGAATTACGGCATTTGGAAGAGTGAGGTCCATGGTGTAATGGTATCGCGTCTGACCGGCAATCGGAAGATCCCGGGTTCGATTCCCAGGTGGTTACCTCATTTTTTCATTTGTTCCGTTTTCTCTCTCTCGTCTTGCGCGGAATATCTCCTATACAAGCGTCGTTCTTTACGTTATTTATACTGCGTGTTCTTTGCAGTTGAATGTGTATATATATATATATATATATATATATATATATATATATACTGTATAAGCGTTTCTTGTAACTTTTCGGTACTCTATTAATTGCAATTGTACATGTTTAGCAATGTAGTTTATTAAAATATAACTGTATTTGGTACTACATCCATAAAGAACTTCTTTGATAATAACCCTATAATTCTTACAGTATAAAACTAGTATCTAGTCCGATAAAATTACGGTATTTGTTACAGAACGACCATTGAACAGCTTCGAAACGAAATGAATCAACTGGACGCTCGCATAGCGAAACTCTCCATTCAGCTGAAGAACCCCAACTGTCCTCCCGAAATTCGTAACCAAATGGGTGATTTCTTACAAGTGGCTGCCGCCGATTTAGTTTCCTTAAAGGAGGGCTTGGAGGAAGTGGATAAGGTGAAAAGAGAGGTCGCTGAGTATTTCTGTGAAGATCCGAATTCTTTCAAAATTGAAGAATGCTTCAAGATCATTATGTCTTTCTGTAATAGGTAACGTACAAAAACAACGTATCACTTTCATTGTAGAGCTGTCGTGGCTCCTCGGCAGATAGAAATTAGACTCGAAACGTAAATTAAGGTCCCTAGTTTAGCTCAATGAGCCGAATTAGTTGGTCTGAGCGCTGTGCCAGTTTCTTGACCTCCTGACTGAAAGATCCGAATACCATCGCCTATGGCTTAGTGGGTAAACAGTTTCTCTGTGAGCGAAATGAAGACACTAAGGTCAAGGGTTTGACTTCCGATGGTGCTAGCAATAATAATAATAATAATGCACTAGTTAGCGCAATGGGCCGCATTCATCTAGCCTGATTAAAAGTCACGAGTTCGACTCTCGGCCTCAGGTGACTCTCGAAGTTCACCCTTACCTCGATCTGCGTGGGGGAAAGTGGAATTTTGAATATTACTCGTTACCCGTTATTATTCATTACAGTAAAACCACATTTTCTACCATGCAAACTTATTTAAAGATTATATATTTAAAGATTTAAAGATATTGAAATTAACAAGATATTATGAGCAAGTATTACATTGTTTTACGCTTTAAATGTTCTCACTTTTTATGGAAAGATTCAGACAAGCATTCTCTGAAAATGAGAGACGTAGACAGCAGGAAGAACAGGCCGAAATTCGTAGAAAGAACAGAGAAGAGAACGCGGTGAAAAGAAGGTCGTCTTCTCAAGGTAAGAACATTAATAAAATAGAGGACAAGAGGGTTTTCTTTTTTTCAAAATTTAGATAATTTTAGAGCATAAATACAATAGCATACAGAGGGTCGACAAAAGTAAGTAAAAACTTTCGTTTTTTTCTATAGTTTTTGATTTGATAATAAAAGTCAATAAATAATAACAGGTTTATTGAAGCAATATATTTAGAATCGTGCTGGTTGCTGTCCCCTTTCCATTACGTAAAACTGACACACGTTCTGGGATTCCACTGATGATCTTTGCCATTTGTTCTTGAGGACAATCATCGCAGCGTCTATTTACTTTTGTTAACCCTCTGCATGTCCCGCACGTACAGTTGAGATTTACATTTTATATTACTTCATCCATTACCCATGAAGTGAAAATCTACTTGTAGAAAGGAAGACATAAGAAGACACGCGTAACCGTTCCGATTAAGATTTTGGGTTTAGGATGATGGGTAATGGGTATTGGGTATCCAAATTTTACGTGTTAAAAAGCCGAGTCACATCAGCAGAAGATTCCTAAAACTCGTTCCATAGCTAATGTGCTTCAAATTTTAGTTAAAAATTCTAAAGAAAGAAATAGAACTTATTATTACAAATATAAGTTATTATTAACTACAATCAACATTGACACTTATGTAGTAAACTTTCGGAAAAATGTTTACCTTGAAACAAAATTTCTAAAAAGCATAAAAGATTACCAGTTGGTAATAATGTTTATCTCTAAATACTTTATTCGGATCACCTGAAGATCAGGGACCCCAGCCTTCTTTAGTTAGCTTTATAAGGCTAACTAACGAAAATATCACGACCTAACCTAACCAATCGTCAAGGGCGTACAGTTGACCTAACGATTAGTTAGGTTAGGTCGTGATATTTTCGTTAGTTAGCCTTATAAAGCTAACTAAAGAAGGCTGGGGGCCCTGATCTTCAGGTGATCCCTTTATTCTTTATGGGAACACTAGTAAAAATCAGAAATAAAACACAATTTTTACTGATTAATAATTTTTGGTACTTTCAGAAATTATTTTTTTTTTAAGCGAACTTTTTTCCGAAACTGTACGTGATGCCTGTGTTTACTACGCGTACGAATCGGGATTGATACGAATTTGATTTGAACACCAACTACTTCACGTTTAAATTAAATAGAGTTTTAAGATGAATGGTTAAAGCGTCAAGCCTGTGAATTCACTATGTGGTTTCACTGGCCTTTGGCGAGAGTCTTTCTAAATACACTGCTTCCCGAGTTGTTTATGACTCGCGAACTGCGGGCTCGACCTCGCATTTTTGTTGATGCATTTCATTTGCCATATTGGCTGAATGTACTACCTAATTTTTAGTCTTCTTCAGTTGTTGTACTAATTATACCATATATATATATATATATACACAGGGCGTCCCAAAAAAATGTATACACACTTTAACAGCTGATAGCTCAATTGATGTTTCTTTCTTTCCAAGTTAAACCCATTAGAATTAATAATGGCAGTCAGACTAAGCTTTGAACAAAGGAAATTCATTCTAAAATGCTACTGGAAGTGTGAAAACGCAGTTGAAGTGCAAAGACAGTTTAGGAGGGAGTTTCAAACAGATCCACCAACGCGACTTACCATCACTCGAATTAGAGATAAGTTTGAAGCCGATGGAACTGTTCAGAATGTCCACAAGAAGCGTTCCGGAAGACCACGGACATCGACAAGCCCCACAAAGCAAGAAAGAGTACTGGAAACGTATCACCAAAGTCCAAGAAAATCTGTGCGGCAAGCGAGTCGTGAGGTAGGAATCTCAGAATCGTCTGTCCAAAGCATTTTGAAGCGCTGTCAATGGAAAAGTTACATTCCAAGATTAGTCCATGCTATTAATGAAGATGATCCGGACCGAAGAGTGGAGTATTGCGAGTGGTACTTGGCACGATGTGGATGTGGATTGGACGAAGGGGTTTCGTAGAATACCCTCCGCGTTCACCAGACCTCACACCACTAGACTTTTTTTTATGGGATACTTAAAAGACAAAGTCTACGCTATAAAACCTGCAACAGTCGCTGAATTGAGAGCAGCCATTGAACGAGAATGCACACAAATACCAAACGAAATGTTTCGTGATGTTTGCGATTCCATTGCTTCGCGTTATCAGCAGTGCCTGGACCAGAACGGACGTCAGTTTGAAAACAGGCGTTGACAAAACAATTAAATAATGTCTAGATTCTATTACATTTTGAAAATGAAATGTATTTTAATAAACACTGCCTTTATAATTATTTAAAGTGTGTATACATTTTTTTGGGACGCCCTGTATATATAGGGTGATTCCAAAGTGTTGCCTCAGAAATAAATATACAATCAATACTTATGAGGCAGAACATTTGAATCACACTATATAATGTATATAACTCCTAAAGACATATTTCTTGCTGTAATGTGGCTTCTGAAATATATATTTTAAGTATTCTGGTTACTGGTTCCATCTATTTATCATCTTTTGTTCGGGAATATTTTTATATTGTGTGCCTATTCTCTAAAGGAGGACAACAACCACGCCCCGGATCTTACAGCGGTTCCGAATCTGAAGTAAATATCATGGACCACCTCCTCTCGGATATCCGGTCCGGATTTACACAAAGAAAATATGCAGAAATGGCTCTAACTAAAGTAAGTATTACGGTACCTTTTTATTCCATTCATGGAGAAAAATCGTTGGCTACAACCAAATACATTTTTAGGCATTTGGCAACCACTCAAAATGGTTGATCCACTCATCAGAAAAATGGATTGAAAATCTAATTTTTAGATCCCAAAGACAGCGTTCGCAGCTCAATGGGTACACCTTTTCATTATATATTAGTATATATAAGCGAAGTGAAAACGCTGAAGTCAGGGGCTCATTCTCACTGGTGCTGGTTAATAATTAATCATTCAGGCGTTAGCCCAATGGGCCGCATTTGTTTGGCCCGAGCACTGTGCCGGTTTTGGTCCTTCTCACTGATTATCATTATCATTATTATTATTACTGATGCCCTCAAATAAGTAGAGTTATATACAATCCTTTGTGTCGGTTAACCAAATTAACTGATTGACAAATAGTAAACCATAAATTTGGTTGGCGTAATCACGTATTTTTGCGTGTATATTTACTTATAATTATTGTCAGGCATATGCAGAATTATGAAGTACATTATTATATAAAATATGGTAAAGCTTTGATTAATATAGTAACGAAATACTTTTAAACATTCTAAAATATTAGTATGGATGTCGTACCATATAAAAGATTTGAAATTTTGGCGAATTAATTTTCCAAAATAGATATCTAGAAATGGTCGTGATATTTTTATCACCTGAAATATAATAGTTTATTTATTAACGAGTAAACGAATGTTTATAAACCTACATTATTCTCATTATTATTTGCGGTCCGGAAGTGAAAATGTTGGTGAGAATTGGTAATATAAGCTAACCTAACGTTACCCTCATTTATCCTTTACTTACCCTAACTTCAGCTCCCTTAAGTTAATAATTTATAGTGTGAAGTGAAAACATTTGTCTCCTCATAGGGGGAGATTGTAGACACCAATCGATCAGGGAAGTACTCCGGGAAGGAGGGGGAGGACGTTAGGCAGGAGACAGGACAGAGAGTGCTGGAATTACCTTTTTCTCCTGCTACTGTCCTCTTTAGCTGATCTTTTTCCGTGTCTTATCTACGTTGTGATCAGTCCAGCACGCTCTCAAACATACTCTTCTCCCTCTATTCCTCACTACATATACATGCATCTTACACATTACACATTCTTTTCAAAATTTACAACAAAAATTATATAGGTTTTAACAGCTTTAGAGACCTTGATTTCGACTCTCTTCTTTTCCTTCTTTGTGGGTGTTCGCCCTTGGTCACTCCTTTCAGTTTGTATTATTATTATTTGTCATATGGACTATTTATTCGTCTGCCAATAAACTTTTTCATTAATTCGTAACCGAAGAGGGAACTCTAAGACTGAGGATGGGAATGATATGAAGTGAGAGAATAATTTTGAGATATTTATCAAACTCCTGAATGTAAAAACTAGAGAACGGATTATGCAGTATATACTCGTATATTAAGCCCATAAAAAGTATAAAATGCCACTTTGAAGGGAAGCCCAAACCATTGCATAAATCTATTTGGATCACCTGAAGATCAGGGCCCCCAGCCTTCTTTAGTTAGCTTTATAAGGCTAACTAACGAAAACATCACGACCTAACCTAACCAATCGTTAGGTCAACTGTATGTCCTTGACGATTGGTTAGGTTAGGTCGTGATATTTTCGTTAGTTAGCCTTATAAAGCTAGCTAAAGAAGGCTGGGGGGCCCTGATTTTCAGGTGATCACAAACTTTTACTTGGCACTAAAATACTAAATCCAATTATCAGAATAAGAAAGGAAAGAAATTGGACCAAATTCAAAATGGCGGCGTAACGTCAGAAGATGAACCTTCCCTCTGTAGTTCTCCCAGAATTACCCGACGTCGTATGGGATCATTTTCGACACCGAATACACAACACAACGAGAATGGCGCCGTCAATGATAATTCACCAGGTGAGATTATTTTGCGATTATATTACGAGTAAACTGCTTAATGCAAATGTCCCTTTAAGGACAATAGCCACGCGAGATATTTGTAAGTGCGATGAAAACAAAAGACGGTTGTGTTACGAATATAGATTGAAGTTTAGTCCCAAGAGCAGAGTCTTAGTTTCAGCAGAAATTTCATTTCAAATGGAAATAAGTCAAATCGTGGAATTATTTCAGTTGATTAAACCTACTTCTTGAAAGGATCACAGTGGAGTGAAACGAGCACACTGTGTCCACTCCTTTGAAATTTGTTTCAAGGAGAGGCTGTATTCTTGTCTATCCCATGAAAAGATGGCGTTCCATCGTTGGCAAACAGATACCTCACTCTGAATTCACCCTTATCTAGTAGGGTTATTTTGGCTATATTTGCGTGCCTAATTAGTTGGCCATAACGAAAATGCGCCGAGAACACTGACTAAGGCTTGTTTACCATTTTCGTGTATCTTTTCCTACTTATACACTTCGCTTCTCCTCTATATATATATATATATATATATATATATATATATATATATATATATATATATATATATATATATATATATATATACTGAAAATCCAAAAAGAAAAAACGATTCCAAGGCCTTTCGTGTATTCAGAGCTACACCTCGTATATATACATTTTCTGACGAGGTGTAGCTCTGAATACACGAAAGGCCTTGGAATCGTTTTTCTTTTTTCCTTGTGGGTTTGCAGCATTCATTCATTTCACGTGTTTAATTGTGAAATTCATCCCATATATATATATATTTTGGAGAGCGTCGGGCTTTGTGATAGGCTTGGCGCTCTTCTGTCTGAAGGTCCCTACTTTTCGATAACCGGGTTGTTCTCCTTCCTCTTTCGCTCCCGACTTCTTTACCGGCTGTGACCCCACTATGATCTTTCTGCTTTTCCCCCACCTCCTCCTCCTCCTCCCCCGTCTATTGTTCATTTCCATTAGTTGTTCCATACTCTTCGTTCTGTGTTCGCTCTGCTATCCACCTTTCTTTTGGTGGCCATGAGCGGTCATTCTTTGAAACAAAAAAAAAAAAAAAAAAATATATATATATAGTATAGTAGATTAGAAAATGCATACAGCAATGGAATCTCTTGAAAACACGTTTCATGAAGAAGCTCCCTAATGTCAAATGCAACTAAACAAAAGACACTCTCAATGTTCTCTTTATAAATAGCTTATGTAACAGACTACCAGAAAGAAATACTTTCCTTATCTGTTAATAATATTCTGAGTTCCAATTCAGTCAACATTTTTCTCTGGATTTTCTTTTATTCAGAGATACGTACGTTAAGTAAAACCTTAAAATTATTTCTTAGTATTTTCGGAAGACAGTTTATTATTATTATGAAAGAAATACCATTGAAATCTTGGCGACAATTAATAATTATATATATATATATATCTATATATATATATCCATCGGCCCCGGGTTCGAGACCCGACGGCAGCCGGCGCGCAGCAAAACCCAGCTGTTCATCCTTCCACACAATAAAGAAAATGGTTGGTAGATAAATGGGTACCCTAGATAGCCTAGTGGTTAAGACGCTGGGCTGCTGATGGGGTGTGGTTCGGATTCCACGTTAAACTGTAGGTCTAAGGTGGAGTGAAAAGCTTGACCTTCGTCAGAATGAACAATTCGGGCGGAAGCTAACCAAAGGTTATATATATATATATATATATATATATATATATATATATATAATATATATAATCGACCTGTTTCATGGCATGCTATCATTTCCTTATCTCAAAGACGTGACTCCGAATGGTTCTCTGAGGCGTAGAAGATCGAGAGTTCCCTCTGAGGAAGACGACCACAAACTTATGGATTATTTGCATACTTCCGGGCACGACGGGTCAAGAGAGCGGAAATCCCTCTCAGGTGCGATACATTGTTTTGTACAGTTAATTCTTAAGTCCCGTATTGAAATGGGATTCAGAAACACTGGTAAGCGCTGAGTGTACTGGGCTGCGTGTACATATATATACAAACTACAAATTGGCGGAATTTGTAGTTTGTATTTGGTATTTGAAGTTTGTCATAGTAATTCCGTAACTAATATAAAGTTTCTTTTCCCTATTTCTAGGGTCGACCTGAAATACCCTGTATATATATATACAGGGTGTTTGAAAACTTTCTGTACAAATTGTAATGGGGGATAGGCAACACCAAGACAAACCCTTTTCGTCTAAGTGTATGTCCGCTGACGTCACCATTCGGCGCGAGAGGGCGCCGCTGCAATTGGCTAAAAGGTGAAGTGGGCTAGACTCGCGCTTGCCGCGGGCATTCTTAAATCGGACGTAGTACGCTTCTTAAATCGGACGTAGTACGCGTAAATGGAGCGCTTCACGACTGCTGAGATGGCTGACATGCATATGGTGTATGGGGCTGCCAATGGAAACAGAAGAGCTGCTGTGAGGTTGTACCGACAGCGTTTCCCAAACAGACGTGTGCCAAACCACCAAACGTTTGCGCATTTGCATCGGCGACTGCGAGAAACTGGAACATTCCATGCAAACATGCATGACACTGGTCGGGAGAGAAACGTGCGCACTCCTGACATGGAAGAAGAAATCCTACGGCGATTTGAGGACAATCCAAGCGCAAGCACGCGAGGTGTTGCACGTATCCTCGGTGTGAACCACGACCTGGTCTGGAGAGTGTTGCACGAGCAGCAGTTACATCCGTTTCATCGTCAGAGAGTCCAGGCATTACAACCTCGGGATTACCCTCTTCGTGTGGAATTCGCACGCTGGTTTCTGCAGCAGACAGCGGTGCAGCCTAATTTTCCGGCTTATGTGCTGTTCTCAGATGAGGCCTGTTTCACACGTGAGGGTGTGTTTAACATGCACAATTCTCACGTGTGGGCGCACGCAAATCCACATGCTACACGGGTGCATGCTCATCAAGAACGGTTCGCCGTCAATGTTTGGGCGGGTATCGTCCATGGCAAGTTGATTGGGCCGTACCTGCTGCCTGCCCGACTCGACGGGCGGGTTTATCGGATATTTCTTGAAGAAACGTTGCCGGAACTGCTGGAAGATGTTCCCGTGGCTATTCGTAGACGAATGTGGTTTCAACACGACGGGGCCCCAGCACACTCCAGCAACGATATGCGGGATTATCTGAACGCCACTTTTGGGGACCGATGGATAGGCCGGGGTGGGCCCGTAGCCTGGCCACCGAGATCGCCCGATTTAACATGCCTCGATTTCTTCCTGTGGGGGACACATGAAGAACCTCGTGTACGAGACTCCCATTTACTCAGAAGAAGACCTCGTAGCAAGAATCGCTGTCGCCGCTGGAACTGTTCCCGAAATGCCGGGAATCTTTCGACGTGTACGTCGGTCAATGGTTCGACGCTGTCGGGCATGCATTGATGCTACCGGTCGCAACTTTCAGCACCTTCTTTAAATAAACATGTTACGCGTACTACGTCCGATTTAAGAATGCCCGCGGCAAGCGCGAGTCTAGCCCACTTCACCCTTTAACCAATTGCAGCGGCGCCCTCTCGCGCCGAATGGTGACGTCAGCGGACATACACTTATAGACGAAAAGGGTTTGTCTTGGTGTTGCCTATCCCCCATTACAATTTGTACAGAAAGTTTTCAAACAAACACCCTGTATATATATATATATATATATATATAATAATGAACAGGAACACCAGAGAAAATACAAACATCCTTCAAGGTTTAATAGTACCAACGTTTCGGAATGCACTAATTCCATCTTCAGGGCTAAAACAGTAAATTCCAAATCACATACAAAATTACAAAATACAAATTGCTTAATAACAATTTAAAATAAACTTAAAAAAAAAAAAAAAAAAATTATAAAAAGTAGCTAAGAAAATGTAAAACATTAAAACTAAAAGGTAAATAAATGTGAAGTTAAAAGTTAAAATTATAAAAAGTAAAAGCATTAAAACTGAAATGTAAATAAAATAAACTAGTACCTTAACCAAAACATAGCAGATCTATCGATGATTCGTCAGAATTTAGGTCTGGTTTTAGTTTATAAATAAACAGAGACTCCATAATTTTAAGCTTAAGGTCAGAGCTTCCAGCAGCAAGTACGGTGAAATTAGACTGTGAAATTGGGTGGTTATTGTTGTGCGAGTGATTACGTATGAGAGAATTAGGTGGTTTGCCAAGGGGTAAATTTGTACGGACCGATTTACCGAGATGTTCGTAAATACGAGATTTTAAATGTCTTTTAGTTTTACCTATATATGACCCCATACAGTGGTCACACTTGTATTGATAAACTATAGATGACTTAAGAAGTGTAGGAATAACATCCTTGTATTTAAATAAATGGTAAATCGATTTAGACGGGTGAATATAATTTTTATACACAGTTGTGGGTAGAATTCCTTGAGCAATTTTAAAAGTTTATTTCTAATGTTAAAACTTGAGGTTCCCATATAGGGCAAAGTGAAATACAGGATATCTTTGGGGACTGTAATTAAGTTTCTAGTTGTAGGGCTTATTAGTCTATTTAAGGTTCTGCCTATTGTAGTCTCGACCAGTCTAGAAGGGAAATTATTCTTGGCAAGGAGTTTTCGGATGAAATCTAGTTCATCGTGTAGTTTGAAGTAATCTGAACAGATATTGAAAGCTCTATTGGTCAGAGTCGAGATTAAATTTCGTTTGAAACCTAAAGGGATAAAGGAAGAAAAGTTCATAGTAAGATTGGTAAATGTCGGCTTTCGGTAAACGGAAGTTTCAAAGAGATATATTGATGACACTTTTCTCCTGTTTAAATCACCAGACCATATCCCTTTGTTTCGTAATTACCTTAATTCTAAGCACCCTAACATTCAATTTACTTCAGAAGTTGAATCTAATAGCTCTCTGTCCTTTTTGGACATTAAGATAATAAAAACTAATTCCTCTTTTGAAACTTCCGTTTACCGAAAGCCGACATTTACCAATCTTACTATGAACTTTTCTTCCTTTATCCCTTTAGGTTTCAAACGAAATTTAATCTCGACTCTGACCAATAGAGCTTTCAATATCTGTTCAGATTACTTCAAACTACACGATGAACTAGATTTCATCCGAAAACTCCTTGCCAAGAATAATTTCCCTTCTAGACTGGTCGAGACTACAATAGGCAGAACCTTAAATAGACTAATAAGCCCTACAACTAGAAACTTAATTACAGTCCCCAAAGATATCCTGTATTCACTTTGCCCTATATGGGAACCTCAAGTTTTAACATTAGAAATAAACTTTTAAAATTGCTCAAGGAATTCTACCCACAACTGTGTATAAAAATTATATTCACCCCGTCTAAATCGATTTACCATTTATTTAAATACAAGGATGTTATTCCTACACTTCTTAAGTCATCTATAGTTTATCAATACAAGTGTGACCACTGTATGGGGTCATATATAGGTAAAACTAAAAGACATTTAAAATCTCGTATTTACGAACATCTCGTAAATCGGTCCGTACAAATTTACCCCTTGGCAAACCACCTAATTCTCTCATACGTAATCACTCGCACAACAATAACCACCCAATTTCACAGTCTAATTTCACCGTACTTGCTGCTGGAAGCTCTGACCTTAAGCTTAAAATTATGGAGTCTCTGTTTATTTATAAACTAAAACCAGACCTAAATTCTGACGAATCATCGATAGATCTGCTATGTTTTGGTTAAGGTACTAGTTTATTTTATTTACATTTCAGTTTTAATGCTTTTACTTTTTATAATTTTAACTTTTTAACTTCACATTTATTACCTTTTAGTTTTAATGTTTTACATTTCTTAGCTACTTTTTATAATTTTTTTTTTTTTTAAGTTTATTTTAAATTGTTATTAAGCAATTTGTATTTTGTAATTTTGTATGTGATTTGGAATTTTACTGTTTTAGCCCTGAAGATGGAATTAGTGCATTCCGAAACGTTGGTACTATTAAACCTTGAAGGATGTTTGTATTTTCTCTGGTGTTCCTGTTCATTATTAAACTGCGTTTTCCACGCCACCAATCAATAGCCGATATATATATATATATATATATATATATATATATATATATATTAAATATTAATCTTTAATAGTAATCACCTTAAATGACTTTTAATTCTTGACAACTGTACGATAAATTTGTAGAAAATGACTACTTTAAATTGATGTTCATTAATTTTTTCTGTAATATCCACCAGTGGACGGTTACGGATCTCTAGATCGGTCCCTGGCGAGGAGGGCAAGAGGCGGAGGTCGCAACAGGTCATCTCTCTTGACTTCCGATTCGGACAGAGAAAGGCCAGGTTCCCCTTCTACTCTATCCATGACCTCTACTTTAGCGGCCTCAGCTTCCGCAGGTCTCGCTTCATCCTCGTCTCAACCCCCAGACCATAATAGGCCAAGGTGAGATCAGCAAAGCAGTAATTTGAAGTGTAGATCTAATTCTGAAATCAGGCGACGCGGATTCGAGTCCCATTGAGTCGTATTTTCCCAATTTAATATCTTTAATTCCCTTCCCATTTTACCAAAGTGCGGTTAATGCATTCATATGTTTAATATTATTTAAATACCTAAACCATACAGCTTTTTCTTTTAAATTTAGGTTCCAATTTTAATTGCACACGAAATAAATAGTAAATCACCGTAAGTTTACGAGAAGAAAAATAAAAAAATATTTACTGTTCCGTTTTGATCTTTTTGTGTTCCAGTAAAAACTGGCGACAGAAAATTGAGTCGTGGTTCCAAGAAAATGAAAAAGAAGAGAAAAGTTCCGAGTTGAAACGTCGCTTGAAGGAACACAGGAAAAGTCTGGACCTAGAAACATCAACGCACGGTAAATATACTGCATTAAAAGTGGAATTTAAAAAAAAATTGTACTAACTGTTTATATAATTTCATTATTTAAGTAGTGTTTTCTTCCCATTATTCAGATGATATTGGTGGGAGTTACCTTAGTTCTGGCACTGTGACTGGAGTGTCTTCCCTTCATACTCTGCCCGAGGATCGTCCCTCAGACGATGTCCAGAAGAAAGGGTACAGACGAGTTTACCACGACTGGAAGCCATCAGTGGACAAAACGGATGTTGTAGGAGCTATGGAGGCGATTGAAGGTATAAGGAACCCGTTGAAATTGATATAAATGACTACATAATGAACATTTGTAATGGTAAGATGCTTCCATGATATTGTTGTCAGGATTAAAATTGGGAAAGAAACCTAATCGCGTTCGATTGTTTTACTGATAAGAACGCCGATTCTACTGTAATCTAGACTGAACAGAACGAACTCTTTTCATACCCCAGACGAACAACACAAAACTGTGATGTTGAAATACTGATGCTTAATGTGGAAGTATAAATAATAATTTCTAAGGAAACGAGAAATTTGGCTCTCAACACCAGGATTCCTCTCAGATGATTGCATGAAAAGAGAAACAAAAGCAGCAAAAGACAAAACCTTTATCGAAGAGAGAATTTGACATGATCTCCGAATGAGACTATAAGAACCTGAAGAAGTTTCTCTAGGGTACTGTACTATATTCTTCTGAGAAGAAAAATAGGTGAAGCCGTAAAATACAGTGCAAAATTACGCACGAACTTCCTGAACTTCCTGTGGTCTCATTCCAAAATCAGGTCGAATTCTTTAGCCGGTGAAGGCTTTGTAGGTAGTCGAGCGTTTTTCTTTTGAGTGGACACTCTACAATCAGCTAATGAGGGGGTCTCAGATTTAAGTAATGTCTGGATCAAATTACGGTGGCGCGGTAGCCTAGGGATTAGGGTCTGACATAAAGGTCAGGCTTGATCCTACCACGCACCCTGCCCGCCGTCGCCGTTTCCGGGTGGTTGATCTCGCTCTACTAATGCTTGGGCTCAAGGGACTTTGGGAATCCATGCCCGCTCCCGTCTGTATGGGAAAATGTGGGATTCAGATATTTTTAAAAAATTATTGGGATAAACTGATACTGAATATTAGCATATAAATTATAAGGTGTATTGCTATAAATACTATAAAAGTCTACGCATAAAAAGAAATACTGACAAAAATAAATAAAAGGACTAAAGAACTTTCTCATACGTTTCCTAAGATTCTCCACCTTCTTTTCAGAAGCTCAGTCCCCTTTGCCGAACAAAGAGAAGGACAAGTCGCCGTGGAGAAAAAGCAACCTGAACGTTTCCAATTCGAGCGAAGCGACCACCGGCGACACTTCGTCCCTTGCAGCGCGCCGCATAAGGCGTAATCGCTCAAGGTCAAATATTGAACCGGGACACGTTTCGCAAGTAAGTTCTTAACCTTCGTATATTTACATTATTTTAACTTACGGAAGAAAAATACATTAACCGTACTTCTTTATCTTTGTCATATCACGCTATAAGGAAATGAAGACTAATTATTTTTTTTTATTTATTACAAACGTTTGTTCAGTTAGTTTGTAAGATTAAAGCCAGTGCCCGTATTTCAGAGGGGAAACATCGTTTCCCTATAAGAGAAGCAAAAATACCGAGATCAAGGGCTCGAATCCCGATGGTATTAGCACTAAAAATCCTGGAATTAGCGCAATGAACCGCATTTATATGACCTGAACGCTATACCAATTTTCTAGCTTACTTGACTGTTTATAATTATTACTGGAAGATTAAGTTCTAATCTCAAAATCTTTTCGTAACATATTTTTGTATTCAATTGTTTGTATATTTCATTTTTCATAAAGGTTCCTGAGGATTCAAATAATGGCGAAAATCTTGATAGTAGAAGATCGTCTCTAATTCAAAATTTAGGAAGTTCGGAAATCCAAGACACACTTCGTCTGTACATTAGAAGGCCTTCCGAAGAAGGAGAAAGGAGTGGAAGTAGTCAAGAGATGGTGACGCGTGAGTATTTGAAACGTTTTTCGTTAATGTTAAACTGGATGTCATAAGATGCATGGGTAACAAATGCCGCTTACCTATAAACGAAGTGAAGGCATTGAGATCGGGGGTTCAACTCCCGATGATGCTGGTAATAATAATCTCGGAATTAGCGCAATGGGCCGTATTAGTTGGCCTGAGCGTTGTGCCAGTATCTGGTCTTCCTCACTGATTATCATCCCATAAGATTTCCATAAGTTAAAACTAAAACTTCTCTGCATTGTTGATTTTATACATGAAGAGAATCCTTTGGTACTATCCTGTTATCTCCCCACCAAGTTTTAATATGGTTAATTGAATGCCCAGTTAGGTCAACTGTACGCCCTTGACGACTGGTTAGGTTAAGTCATGATATTTTCGTTAGTTTTAACGAAAATATCACAACTTAACCTAACCAATTGTCAAGGGCGTACAAGTGACCTAACCGGACATTCAGTACTTGGTGGGGAGATAACAGGATAGTACCAATCTTGGAGCTATTGAAGAATAGGGACCCCAGCCTTCTTTAGTTAGCTTTATAAGGCTAACTAACGCAAATATCATGACCTAACCTAACCAATTGTCAAGGGCGTACGGTTAACCTAACGATTGGTTAGGTTAGGTCGTGATATTTTCGTTAGTTAGCCTTATAAGCCTAACTAAAGAAGGCTGGGGTCCCTATTCTTCAATAGCTCCCCAATCTTTTCTTAATGGAAACACACGGAACGTGTTAACCTAAAAATATAGTGAAGGAACTATATTATGGTAGTCTTAGATTATATTTCTACTTAAAATCTATACATCAGAATAAACTATAGCAGCGGTGTCCAACAGGATTTTGATTCTCGCCAACATTGTGGCGAAATTTTACCTATATTCGCCACATGGTATAAAACAGCGGTGTCCAATAGGATTCTTATACTATTTTCATGTTGATAAAGTGGAACAAATAGATAAAGAGGATAAATAAGAATTCAATATGAGTTCAGAATAAAACATTGAAATTGCAGATATTTAAAATTTATTAATCAAATCACTGTGACTGAAGCTAACTTCTTCAAATCCAATTCAAACTCTTCTGCAACATCTTTGAAAGCTTCAAAAATGTCAATACCACGAGTGCGGTCTCTTAGCCCACATATTGCTAGCATTTCTTCATGAGCGATTTCGTCCACTCGATTTTGTTTGTCCAAAGGAAACTTCCTATCAAACTCTCAGTGCGCATTTTGAAAATGTTTTTTTTACACTGTCCACCTTGTTTTCGTTGAATGTTTTTTTACACAGTATGCACGCCAGTTTTTCATTAATTTTCATGACAGTAAATTCCAATTCCCATTCGTCGTGAAATTTACTCGCAATGTTCTTCCAATCTCGCTTTTTCTTTGTTGCAGTATTAGCTGAAATGTTAGCTTCTTCATTATCAGTTGAACCAACACTTCTGTCGGATTCATTTTTCCGTTTTTTAAATTTTTATATAAACAAGAGAAAATATTTTTGTTAATTATGGTGAAATTCAAAATAAATATAATATTTATACAAGAACCAATTCGCCACATATCAATGGCCGATTCGCCACATGTGGCGAGTGGCTAACGTGTTGGACACCGCTGAGCTATAGTTTCATTTTTCATAAATCCTTCCACGTTGTTTAGTTTAAACAAGTTATATAATAATTTCATATACAGTTAATATATATATTCCACAGATAAGGAAAATAATAAGATGCCTGATGGTTCTTTGCCTCGAGCACAACCATCAGAAATGAACGGTGAAACGAAGAAAGATTTAGATTCAGAAGATTCACCAGTAACATCAAAGTCTCAACAATTTCTGGAAAAGTTTAGACAACCAACCGAAGTATCAGCTGACGTTCTTAGAACTATAGAGGAGGTACCTTATAATCTTAGATTTTTTTTTCATGTTTGAAAATTGCTACTTAAGAATGATCAAACATTAGTCATTAAATACACCCATTATTAAATACAATAATTCTATTAACTTTTGTACTAAATAAATTTAATTTTTTTTACAGCCTAAAAATAACACTGTTCAGAGAAAAAACCTTCAATCAGAAAAACGACAAAAGAAAGCCTACCAAAGAACAATGACGCCATCCACGTTACGAAACGCTCTGCAAGAGAAACTGAAGAGCAGCATGGACACTTCTCAGTTAGCTGGAACAATTCGTTCTTTGGGAGAGGACGTTAAAGATGATCAAGATGATGAAGGCGAGAAAGAGGAAGATCCTTATGACACGCAAAATGATAACTCTCAAAGAGATCAAAAGAACTTACCACCATCAATCCCAAAACACATGCGACGCATCTCAAGAGAAGAAGAGCAGTTTGATAATATTGATATCGATGCAGAAAATATTGAAACACCCCCAGTAACCAGAAAATACTACGGTTCATCTCCCGGTAACCAAAGCAATTGGTCAATTGCAACAACAGCTACTGCTGAGGATGACTGTAGTGGGCGAAGAAATATGCGCAAATATCGTAGTTTAAATAGTGAAGAAAGACGAGCATTAGTAGGAGAAAGAAAAGTTCCAAATAATGAGAGTTCGAGCGGCAGCAGAAGATCTCGGTACGGAGTTGACAGTTCAGAAAACGAAGGTAATGGATCCGAAGTAGATGACAAATCATCAAACCGACGATCAATGAGGTTTAAACGCCTCGCTGATTTAGCTAAAGATTGCGATAGTGAAACTGAACAAATGTTGGCAAGACAAACAAGAAAAACTGTAAATGATGATGATGATGACCTCGGAGACGGCAACTTTAATAGATTTTCTTCCGTTCGTAAGACGTTGAGACATAAGAAAGTTCAGGAAGTAAGGCCGGGTGATGATAAAACAGATTCAAACGAAAAGACTCGTAAAACCCCCGAAAAGGTCCTTTATTGTCCAGAAGCAGCAACTCAAGAAGTACTTAGAGTTCCGGTATATAAATCTGAATCAACGAAAATATCGAAGGAAGGCTTTGAAGATCAAGATAGTCGCCTGAAACGTTGGCAACGGGAGAAAGGAAATAGAAATGACGAAATTCCGTCTTTTGAAAATGACAAAGAACCTTCAACAGAATCATGGAAAGATAAAATATCAAGAAAATTCAAAAATGTTGATAAATATGATGTTCAACGAGCTGAGAGTGAAGAAAGAGCCAGAGGTGACTTTCCTGTCGCAGAAACTGTGCACTCTAAAAAGCAAGAAAGTCTAGCTAGAGCCTCAGAAACTAGAGGATCTTACAAAAGTTTATCTTCTGCCCCGAACGATCAAAGAAGAGAAAAACGAGAGAGAAACAGGAGTGTCATAGACTCTACTCAAGTAAGAACTGCATTAGAAAAGGAAAAATTAAGGAAACCTTTAAGCACATTAGAACCCTCTAGAGGTGAAAACAAGGTTTTCTCTAGGCTTGGCTCAAAAGAGAGAAGTTCAAGCTTTAGAAGAAGTGAACCAGTTACAAGGTCTCTAAGAGATAAATCTCGCTCGGGAAATAAATATTTCAATTCGTCGAAGGATGATAAGGATGAAGGATTCGAAGACACAGTTAGCTTAAAATCTGAAACAAATAGCCAAGGAAATTCTTCAAATGGTGGAGAAATTCCAGAGAGTATTCATGAAAAACCGAATACAACTAGGACACTTAGTCAGAGATTAAGAGGCATGAGAAGAGATGGCAGTGGTGAGCGTAATAAGAATGATGATAACAAAAGGGTAGATAAATCTAGTTCACGAGCTAGTTTAAGATCCTCAAGATCTTCATTAACATCTGCCACTTCTGTCAATACAGTACGTCCTAGACAAATCTCTAACTCCCCGAGCAATACAAGCATTGTGAGTAATAAATCGGATAATAATAACCGATCATGTAATACTTCATCGCCATTCCAGGACATTTCCAAATCTCTTAGAAGAGAATTTGGGGAAGGATATGACAGAACTCAAAGTTCTCCCACTTCCCCAAGCAGGGAAGTGCCTCCTCCTTATTCAAGTGAAAAGACTTATTCCAACACTAGTCTTTACAGCTCTGGAGGGGTGACTCCTACAAGACCGGTATCACGAACAAATTCGCAAAAATCTGTTGGTTCTTTGAGCAAACAGTCAAGTGATGGGTCCTTAAGACGACCCAGTAAAATTCCTTCCACCAATGTTGGGTCTAAATCACTTTCTCCAAACAAGAAACTTCAAACACCAAACAATCGATTATCAGCCGGTCTTTCACCTCGTAATAAAACATCTGGTACAGACTCTGTTCCCAAAAAGTCGTCTGCATCCATAATGAACGGAGGTACAAAAGTTCGAAGAGGAGAATCAGGAAGTTTCAAGGAAAATTTGTCCCAAACAAATTCAGGAAACGCTAGAAATGTCATCAAACCTTCCGGTAGGGTACCTTCACGCGATAATAGAACTCCTCTCGTAGATCGATCAGCATCTCTTAGAGTTACTTCAAAATCCAATTATGAAGACAATTTACTCAGCAGAAAGCCTGGCGCCAGCTCTAGTAGAGCGAAACAGGTTCCTGCTTTTATGCGACCAACAACCTCATCTGCCTCAAAGAAAAGCGCAAATGGAACTGACACAGTAACGAAAACTAAAAAAGAATCTCGAAATATCTCCCTCAATTCATCAAGATCCACGATTAAGTGAAATACGAAAGTGAATGAAAGTAACCAATTGCCGATAAATACTTGACATTAGAGAATCTAAGCAAAAAATTATGCAAGTTGTAAACAACCCATTAGGACGGTAACTAATCAACAATGAACTAGTCTGTACAGTAAAAGAGTATAATAAATAATTTAGAATCAGAATCATTGTTGAAGAATCATTGTTTATTTTCTACAATAATAATTTTTTGGTGCTATCAACTGTGCCATTGATGCAGTCGAAACTTAGAAACACGAAACCCTAAAAACTATTGTAATATAATGAATATGAGCATTGAAAAGGTGAACAAAACAGTGAACTTTAGGATCTGAGTTCAAGCCTTTAAAAGGCATATGAACATTCTAAAAAGCTTTATAATATATATATATATATATATATATATATATATATATATATATATATATATAATATAATATATATGTATATATATATATATATATATATATATATATATATAATATATATATATATATATATATATATATATATATATATATATATATATAATATAAACCTCAGAACAGGAACCACCTAATTTGCCTGGACTGGAAAGACCTCAATAACGAGATAGTCTGAATAGGGAAACACGCATCACTGATCGTGAAGGAGGAATGAAGTTTACTGCACGCATTGCGCTTCACTATTTATCCATGCCTGTTATATAAAATACAGTTGAATATTATATACAGTACAATACATAGTACAGTATAATATTGTCTTCGTTTGTAAATGCAATAAAAAAATGTACTCAAATGCAGTAAACACATATATACTTGTCCCATACGTGAAATCTGTTTGATAGGATTTTCATAATTCCTCAGCAGAGTCCAGAAATAGTGCAGAAAATCAACTTTCGCAGTTGTTAAAATGTCAGCATGCGGCTTCTAGTTCCATTGTTAAGTTTAACATTGTATAACACTCGTGTCTTCCAATGAAAGGAAGCCTTTCTTTGAATAAAATATACGATAAATCATTTTGTAACATACAATTATTGAGTAAACTACGGAAATGAGTCGTTATTCGAAAATACAAAATATATTTGATAATACTTCCTTAAAAGAAATTAAAGGTGGACCTAAATAGAAAGCAGCATGCCAATTACAGCATAATCATGATGGCGCGCTATGACTGCAGTAAAACCAGGAAATTAGCCTAATCAAGATGAGCCGTAGCAGAGTTAATTGGAACTGACCAGAGGGTACACTAGGCCTATTTAATGAAATGCATAAGATTGAAGGCTAAAAGCAAGTTACACTCGTTAAAAGCATTCTGGCTGTGATCACATGTGAAATCGTGAAAACTAATAATGTCTTACAAAGCGAGTTAGAGCTAGCGAATAGAAAATCTAAGCTTCTTTATTTTAGGTGATTCCATTTGTTTCAGCCGCATACTGAAAATTCCGACTCTAGGCACCTAAACAATGCGTTCTCCCTATACACACTGTGTTTTAACTAAGACGGGTAGTCTCACTAGCGAATTAGTGAGGTGGTCTCATGGGTAAATTTAATAAGAAAAACTGGAGATTACAAGGTGTCCTCAGAGATAAGGTGGTTCTAAGAGATGAGGCCTAACACACACATATATATATTATATATATATATATATATATATATATTATATAAACCGATGACCAACTTAAAAAAAAAAAGCTTTATTTATTGTGTAAGAAAGTAGTGATACCTCTTAACAAATCGCAACGTGTTGAAACGGGGTTTATGAACAACATTTCTCAACAATAAACGAACAATGTATAAAAATTATATAATTATTATTATTTCAAAATCAAATGATGTACTGATAAGCGATATACTAATACCGTTATAAGTATAATTTCTCATTTAATGTTCTTTGCTGTGTATTTTCATTTATTTAAACCTTTAATGACCAAATTTACGAAGTAAGGCTTTATTGCTTGAGTTATGTACTTAACTTACGACCAAATGTTTTATATTAGAGGCTTGTTTTTATACTTCAAAGTGCCAAATATATATATATATATATATATATATATATATATATATATTTATGTATAGTACTATACAGCATATATTATTAAAAAAAAAAATAATGCTTATTTCTAATATATTTATAGTCTAATTAATATACGGGATATTATATATATATATATATATATATATATATATATATATATATATATATAAACATTTTATGTACATATTAAATAACATTCTATAATGATTGATGGTAAAGTAATTTTTAAATATGATTTTTAAATATGAAAAAAAATGTGAATAGAGAGTCTCCTTCGTTCCTTCGGCTTTCAGTAATTAACAACTCTGATTGAATATCACATAAAAGAAGGAAATATACCTGCAAATCGTTTCATTTCCAGTTGATAATGTCACACGCGTTTAGACGAAACGTCTGGAAGTGAAAAGATTGTCGAACAGTCACGAGTCCTTCTCTATTTGATATTGATTTGTGTATTATTATTAATTATTATTAATAATTATTATTATTGTTATTATTAATTATTAATTATTGTTATTATTATTTAAATCTATTAATGCGCTCCTTATTATTATAACCTATTAAAATTGTGTATAAATATATTTATATTTGTGTAGAAAAAAGAATTTTATAATGTTAAATGTATGCATAATTATATATTATAGATATGAAAATAAAAATATATATACACACTCATTTTCCTTTTTTTTTTTTTATTTCGTTTGCCAATATTCCACGACGGTGTGCTTTCCATTTTAAGGTCATTTCCATCTCCATTTTTGGCCCAAGAATGAGAATTCACACGTAAAGTGAAAATCTTATGAAGTCTCTCTATCAAATAGGTCTATTTGAATTATCATTCCCGTTTTAGGGGTTCCCATTTCTACTCATGGGAATCTCACCCGAGAAAACGCGTCTTTACTCGAGAGTCGTTTTACTCACTCTGTATTTGTATCAATACTGAACAGCCCCCCCCCCCCCCCCCCCCCAAAATGTTCCCAAATTCAAACGTTTTTCCATAATGAGAACAGGAACGGCATAAAACGAAAGTAATCGCTACACGCCCTTCACCTTCACCCCCCTCCCACCACTAGAAAGGGGGGTGGTAACAAGCGAACACGATTGCCAGATGGTGAAATAAATCGCTAGGTTCGTGCGAAAATCAGGAATATACTTTCCATGGCAATACTATATAGGAATGAAAATTAAATGGATCTTTTCCTTTATAGCACCTCCCTCCCATTGTTTTCTTTTCTTTTATAGCATCCCCATGAAATTATTGAATACCTGGTTAGGTCAACTGTACGCCTTTGACGATTGGTTAGGTTAAGTCGTGATTTTTTTTTGGTTAGTTTTAACGAAAATATCACGATTTAACCAATCGTCGAGGGCAGGGGTGCTATAAAGGAAAAGATCCAACTAAATTATATTATACAGGTTTTGGCAAAGAAATACTTTAATTTTTAAATATTGCGATTAATTTTAAAGTTACGAAAAAAATATACACATTTTAATATTTCCATAAACCAGGATCGTTCTTCAACATGATTAGCTGACACACACACACACACACACACACGTTTGGTTTCCCTACCAAACCGCGACATTTTCACATTCAATTGTATATCGCGACGTTTACCCAATCTAAAAAAATATAAATTTAACCGAACCTAACCAAACCCTACCTAAATTAGCGTAATCTAACTTAACCTTAATTATATCCCCTCATCATAATAAAAGATAACGTGGATCTTTTCCGTTTGACTGCCGCCATTGAAACATAATTAAACTTCAGCCTTCTTTAGTTAGCTTTATAAGGCTAACTAACAAAAAATATCACGACCTAACCTAACCAATCGTCAAGGTCGTACAGTTGACCTAACGATTGGTTAGGTTAGGTCGTGATATTTTCGTTAGTTAGCCTTATAAGGCTAAGTAAAGAAGTCTGGGGGCACTCACCTCTTATGTTTCAATGGCGGCAGTCAAACGGAAAAGATCCGATAACGTTTACAAAGATAAACCACTGCGACACTACTAATGTCGTGATACTCACGTTCATATCCCAATGGGCTTTGTGTGCTATCATCAAGATTGTCGCGATTCCGTAAAGAAGACAAGAACACACACACACACACACATACACATCGATGGTTACGAACCCATCGGCCCCAGGTTTGATTCCCGTCGCGAGCAGGCGGCACGCACCTGGCCCATCTATTCATCCTTCTTTTGGTTGGTGGACAACGTGGACCATAAATTTCCCCAAATGCCTAAATGAGGTTGGATGCTGCAGAGGGTTCGAACACAAGTCGCTCCTGAACATTTGTTCAAAATTATATATACATAAGCGCCTCGGTGGTGTAGTGGTTAGCGTCGCTAACTACGAATCCATCGGCCCCGGGATCGAGACCCGGTGACGGCAGGCGGCGCGCAGCAAAACCCAGCTGTTCATCCTTCCGCACAATAAAAGAAAGTGGTTGGTAGATAAATGAGTACCCTGGGTGGCCTAGTGGTTAGACGCTGGGCTGCTGGTGGGGCGTGGTTCGGATTCCAAGTTAAACTGTAGGTCTAAGGGGAGTGAAAAGCTCGACCTTCGTCAGAATGAACAATTCGGGCGGAAGCAAACCAAAGGTTACAGGGTGAAGCATTAAATGTGTTTCATAAATCGCAGGGTGTATTCTTGAGACAAAAGTAAAGAAAACAGACCAATAAACGTAGGTCGAGAAACCCATAGATTTCGAGCTATAGCACACGACAGGAAAATGAAACTCCTAAAGAATTTTGTCAAGAGTACGGCGGTAATGTTGTCGTCCCCTATCTATTGTACGTGGACGAAAGGAACCCGTTTCTCTTAGCCGACGATCAACCCCGATGAACGTGGGACGAGATGGCAACCTTCGGTTTGGATTAGGGCTGGGCATCCGGGATCCCGGAAGTAAAGTAGACGGCTCATTTCCCTTTCAGGGGAGACTTTTAAACACACTTTTCTTATGAGGTATATTTATTTCATGCAAAGGCTTTACACAATTGAAGTTTTCGTTCGCCTGTTTTTTAAACTTTGAAAACCGTTTTCCCTTGAGTACGGGGTGAAATAATATCCCGGGATCCCGGATGCCCAGCCCTAGTTTGGATATCGTTCTGCGTACAGTCGTACTGCTTCCACTGCATTTCCACATGCATGTGAGGTGTATATCCCATATTCTCCAAATGTGTACTCGTCCATATTCAGTTATGAATGGTCACGCAACCTGTAAAAGAAACAAAAAAGATTAATTGATAACACTGTTGCAATTTCAGTTAGGGGCTTTAGGAACTTTCAGCAAATTTAATTAATCGAATCTAGAAATTAACCAAACTCACCTTTGTTCTCAATGACGTTCTGCCTGGAGCCGTGGCAGAGGTGGAAGTATTAGCCGGCTTAAGCTGATCAGCCCGCCTCATCTCACCACCCACTCCCCTCTCTCTCTTTCTACCTACCTCCCTCATCGTAAACTACCGCTAATCACCATTCCCTCACTTGTTCATACTCATTTTCCCCCTTTAACTATCTCTCCTCTATCCTATTTTACGATGTACTATGGCATGCATTCAAGAAATAGCAACGAATTTCGAACATTTACTTTAATGAAGCAAATGTATCACACTGTGTATTTGCATAAAATGTAAAAGATCTTTAAGAGTTTCATTTTTCTGTCGTGTGCTATAGCTCGAAACCTACGGGTTTCTCAACCTATGTTTATATGGTCTTTTCTGTTTACTTTTGCCTCAAGAATACACCCTGCGATTTATGAAACACAGTTATGCATCACCCTGTATGTAACCTCGTTAACCCCGTTGCAGTTCCGTCCGTTGGTCTCTCTTCATACGAAGGTCAAGCTGGTGGCCCCGCCTCTAGCCCTGGTTTGGTGGAGGAGCAAGTTGCTCTCTTGCGCTCTCCATCGCACATATCCAGGTACACCCGGATCATCTGGCACCATCCTGAGCCAGGCATCTAGTCTTTTTTTGAAGACTAACTTTGACCCCTGTAACGTTTCCGAGGTCCTTTGGAAGCTGGTTAGAAAGTCTTGGCCCCCTGACAACCAAGCTATTTTCTTTCAGTAGTGAAGAGGTCCCTTGTCGGACCTTTAATTTGGGAAGACTATACATTCTGCCTTTCCTATTTTCCAGCGTTGTTTGGATGGTAATTGGGTTTAGTTTGAGGTTTGGTACCAGTTTTTCAATTACTTCCCATATGTAGATTATGGTGTACCTCTCTTTTCTTTTCAGGGAGTGCAAATTTAGTTTATGTAGTCTTTCCCAGTACAGTAGTCGAGTTCTTTGCAGCCATCAATCTTAGCTGTGAAATGTCTCAGAGTTTCTTCTAGTTTATTAGTTTCTTCCTTTTTATATGGGAACGTCAAGACTGAGCAGTATTCAAGTTTTGGTTTGATCAGTGTTTTCAACAGGGGAATCATTACTATCTTATTCCTTCTTTTGAACGTTCTTAGTACCTGTCCCGCGATTCTTTTTGCTTTGTTTATCACTATCTAATTTTGTGTCTCGAATTTGGCATCATCGGTCATTATAACCCCCAAATCGATCGCTTTCGTGCTTCTCTGAATTTTCTGTCTATCTGGGGCATAATATACCATGTGCGGTAAGTTCACCGCCATCAATTCACCGCGGGAAAGTTCACCGCCATCAATTCACCGCGAGGTAATTTCACCGCAAGGTAAGTTCACCGTAAAATGAATAAAATTAAAAAGAATTTTTTAACTTAACAAGAATTTAATATAGGGTTTAGCAACACTATTTAAAAACATTAAAATATAATTAGGACAAAAATTAAAAAGGTATTTAATTTTTATTAGCCACAAAATTTAAAAACAAATAATATATAATTAGGAAAAAATATTTAACCACATTTAATTTTTATTTAGCCACAAAATTTAAAAACAAATAATATATAATTAGGAAAAATATTTAACCACACTATTTAAAAACATTAAAATATAATAAGGACAAAAATTAAAAAAGTTAGGTTAGGTTAGGTTAGGACCTAACCTAACCTAACCTAACTTTTTTAATTTTTGTCCTAATTATATTTTAATGTTTTTAAATAGTGTTGCTAAACCCTATATTAAATTCTTGTTAAGTTAAAAAATTCTTTTTAATTTTATTCATTTTACGGTGAACTTACCTTGCGGTGAAATTACTTCGGGGTGAACTTACCTCGCGGTGAATTGATGGCGGTGAACTTTCCCGCGGTGAATTGATGGCGGTGAACTTTCCTGTAAACATAATATACAGTCTGTTTAAGTTCCTCATTTCTACCATATCTCAAGAGCTGAAATTTCTCGGTGTTAAATGTCATATTGTTGTCTTCTGACCATTTGTATATTTTGTTCGCGTCCCTCTGCAAGGCCTCCACTGCTTTTACGTCGCTGATTTTTCTGCTGATCTTTGTATCGTCTGGAAAAGATGTTACTATACTGTTGCTGTTTACTTCATTGTCTGTGTCTGTTAGCATGATAATGAATATGAGTGAGGCCAATACTGTACCTTGTGGTACTGAGCTGCGTACTCCCGATTCTGATAATGATATGCTTTGAATTTTGACAACCTGTAGACGTTCTCTGAGGAAGTTGTAGATCCATTTTCCCACTTTGCCTGTTATTCCCATATGTATTATTTTGTGTGCTATTATACCATGATCACATTTGTCGAAAGCTTTAGCAAAATGCGTATATATGGCAGCGTAGTTTTCATTGCCTTCCAGTGAACCTAGGATATTATTACAATGCTCTATAAGTTGTGACAGGCATGATCTTCCTGATCGGAATCCGTGCTGATTTTCGTTGAATCTTTCCAGTGTCTCCAAGAAGTATTAGATTTTCTCTCTTTTATTTCACGATTGCTGCGGATCAAAACCAATCTTTCAAAAGTTTTGTCTCAAAGAGAGTTTCTTTTGGGAGTCAAAGTGATTCCCGCGAATGAGAATATTCGCTCTACCGGTGCCGAAGATGGTAATGTCGTGTTATAGCGGAGGAAGCAGTGGCGGCTCGTGACTAAAAATTCTAGGGGTGCTGTCTCTAAGAATGGGTTGAAATAATTACTGAAATAAAAGGATGAGCATTGAGCAATGAATAAAAGTTTTAAAAGCTATTGAAAAAGTTATTCAGTGAGCTCATCCTTATATTGTTCTTGATTATTTCAATTGTAAATAAAAAATTTAGGGGTGCTGCAGTTCCGCAGTGCCTACCGACGAGCCGCCACTGGGAGGAACAGTCTTTTTATGAGAGGATGTTTTCCCAAACTGTTGAAACATGAACCATGCTGTACTACACTGTCGACGCGTCGTACTGTGCTAGTACAGAACGTGTATTAAACCAGTAAAAGTATTTACATTTTTATATTTTGAGTATTTAAATACATTGTATTTAAATACTCATTAAAGTAGTAGTATAGCCGCAAAAGGGGAGAGTGCAAGAATGTTGCAGGTTATTATGTAATGTTGCAAAGGGGGATGGGGTTGTTGCAAAAGGGGGTGGGGTTGTTGCAAAGGGGGGTGGGGGGAAACTTGGAGGCGGCGTTATCCCCCAAGAGAAAGGAGGAGGAGAGAAAGGAGGAGAGGTGTTCACCTGGCAGGAGCCAAGTGCACATTAAGACTTCAGCCGAGTTGGCGTTGTTTTATAGGCTCCTAATCAGCCAGTTGGCGTAAATGGCTTGAGTTGCCAGATACCGCGATACCATTGTATACATTATTATAGACTCCTAATCAGCCAGTTGGCTGTAAATGGTTGTCAGATACCTCTTTTTAGCAGTATTATTGTATACATTATTATTATATACGCCTATTCAGCCAGTTGGCTGTAAATGAGTTGCCAGATAGCGCCATGTATTCATTTAATCGAAGACAGAGTTGCCAGATACCATTGTATACACTATTATAGACTCCTAATCAGCCAGTTGGCTTAGAAGGCTTAAATATTGCCAGATACCGCAATACCGTTGTATACATTATTATATTTCGAATACCGGTAGTAGAAGGCATAACAATAAACAACATTGCATCATTCTTTTTATTATAAATATATAGAAAATAAATATACGTTTGAGGAATATGCGTATAACAGAAATATATACACACAATTATGGATATATAAATAAAATAAAATATACATTTCAAATAAATATACACTTCAATAGAAATATGTACATAACAGTACAGGAGAAATATACACACACACACACAATTATGGTGATATATAAAATAAAATATACATTTCAAATAAATATACACTTCAATATAAATATGTACATAACAGTACAGGAGAAATATCACGCAAAATATATATATATATATATATGTATATATATAAACACAAATCAATAGAAATATGCGTATAATCGGGGAAATGTCAAGCAAAATATATATACAATTCACTTTTTTTTCAAAATACTAAACTCGGTCTTAATCGAGTTTACAATTACATCATTATTGCTCTGCATTACGCAGTATATGCGGCTTAATAATATTTCACCGCTTAAAGTATAGGGAAACCTGTATTCGATATGAAGGGCTTTCATATCGTTCAGTACTATTTTGTTCCCACTTTACAACCGGTTGGTAAGTCATCTTTAAACACGTCTAGAATACAATCAAAAGCACGCACAAAGAGTTCATCGTTAGCTACATTATTAAACACAAGTTTATAAGAACGCTTTTCCAATCGAGGGTTTATTTCTACCGACTCGAGCTTTTCAATCGTGAACTCACTCAACATAGCGGCAATTGAAATAATCTTCTAAATCGTTACGACAACTGCGCGTTATATAAAGAAATAGTTCTTCAGGGTGAACGGTGTAGGTGAGCTCAGCCTTGTACCGATCAATTGCTTTGTACCAAAGTTCATGGTATTTCAAAGAGTAAACTTTTTAAATAAACATCCAGCACTAGACCATTCTCACCAGCCCTACACTCGGTAAACCCATCGAGCAGAGCAGTGTATGCGTATTCAAGTACTGTATCAAAATAAAACATATCCGTAACACGAGCGTCTAATATAGGTTTCAGTTTACGGAATCCGACGATTTCAAACATTCTGTCGAGGATGAAACGGTTTCGCGTAGGAATAAGAGCGTTATTATCAGAAGCATTCTTCCACATCAGCCTTATATCAATGCACGGCCGATCGTTATTTATACACAACGTACATACAACGGCGTATGAGAGTGCGTCACTAATCTGCTCTCTTCTTGTACCTACGTTAGCAGGTATTTTATAACGATCTTCACTCCGCTTCTCAACTATCACAAAGATTCTATTCATCTCCTCGATACTTAAATAAACCCGTTTGTTTGTCGGTCTACATTCCGTTTCCAGTACATAGCTAATGGTACCGGATTTACGCCTGAACACGCGCAACGATTTCGTCACGGACACATCGTACGAGGCGTTGAGAATGCTGCTCAAAGGAAGTTCCATCGTATTCGAAGAGCGCACGTCCACTCGGCTCAAGCTCTGAGATAACTATGAGCCGTGTGAGGCACAGGTAGGCAGGAATGGTTCGACGGGCGGCTGACTCGATGATACGTGAATGGGCTTGTTCCGCGAGTCGAATTGTTGTACCGGTACAAGAATATCACTACCAGCCTACGCACCAGACATTTTGGATAAGAACTAGGAACATTTTACTAAACATCTCCACACTCAGGCGCACTATTTGAGAGGAACATATGTTCATATTTTTCCTTTCTGCCCATCAAACGATACTCGTCTCTAAACTCTGTTAAAAATTCACGCAGGGCACTAGCCACAACCTCACTACTGTAGTAATGCTTAGTTAAGAATATTAAATTTTGTTTAATTAAATAAGATAATGTTTAATGTAAATCATTTACTAATAATTATGAAACTAATTGTTTAAAATGGGTAGGGTTGGTAATACTGAATAGGCTTTGAGAGTGGACTATACCTATAACGGTTTTTCAGTCTTGAGGCAGAACGCGTTACGCGCAGTTGGGCAAAATGTAACGTAGAATAAATAAGTTGTGTGTGTCCCTCTCCGACCGAAATATATTTAGTAATATTTCATACTCGCATATCCCCTAATTAACTAAACCACTTTCGAAATTAATAAAACGTAATAAGTGTTAATAAGAGTATTAATAACCTTCCCCCCCCTTCGTTTTGTAACGGTCTTTTAGAGTCAGAACTCGGCGTCGCTACCGGATATTATACTGCACGGCGAAAAGAGTACGAGTGTACAGTTAAATGAAATAAAGAGCAATAGAGATATAGTAAAGTAGGAAGAAGCGTAAATAATAATGAAGAAAAAGATATAATAAAGCGTTCACTACATTCTGGTGCTAGCGGTGATCTTACATCATATTTTGTGAGGCTTACCCACGTGTTAGTATTTCCATTAAAATTCTTAAAACCCGGTATAATAACAAATAGCGTTAATGAATATTTTATTTCGATTATTAAAATATCTAAATGCAAAATTTTACCCCGTTTGCAGGCAAATTTCGATTTTCATGCCTTAAAATTTCATTGTAAATAAAATTTAAAAATGGCGCTTGCCTTCGCGTCTGATAGCGTCCCTGACTCGCGCCTAAGAATTCAATTTGTTTCGTCCAGTTCCGTTGCTTTTCGTTTGTCCGACTCAGTATTGCGAGTCATTATTACGTTAAATTTTGTTCATTTCGGTTGGAGAGGGTATAGTTTGAAAATTATCGTGCTGCCTGAAGACTCAATTTCTTTTTTTTCTTTTCGCCTTTCAGCTTACCTTTTTACTTTTTGTTTAAAACTTTTGGAATTAGTGAAAATTGTAATAATCATAATAATAAGAATAACGATTTGTACGTAAGTGAATTGTTAGTTTAAATAGTGATACACGTTTTATATGGTCTTTAAAAATGTTTTAGCGAAAATTTGTACCGATTCAAAACCATTTCATGAACATGAGAAATTTTCTGGGTTTCATTAGCAGATTTTTGATTATATTTCGATTGCCTGTATATAATAATAGGATTATTTTGTAAATATAGGTTTACGGGCTTTTTGCTTTGCTCGCTTCGCGCTAAAATAGGATTACGTTACAGTTAAGGGACAAATCGAAAAATAAATCTTAAAGATATTAAAAATTGTCAGATTGGGCCGTATAGGATTGTGTTAAATTGTGTTGTGAAATTTTCTATAAAAGTTGTTTTGGATATTTTTTTTATACTCATTAATTATATACAATTTGGTAGGTAAGCTGATTATTTTTTTCCTCTCTGTTTCTTTCGATTTATTTCACGACAATTCCGACATATTTGGTAAAATGGCTATTGTATCGTACTTAAGAAGAATTTCTTGTAGGCCTATCGTAAAATATTGTTCGGAGATTAACCGTTATTACGGTATGTCTATTGAGTAGTAAATTTTTAGTTATTTAACAAAATTTTCATTGGTTTAACATAAATAAGCATAGGATTTTTCTTTAAAAAGCACAAATGTTGACTTAAATTCTTAATAGCTCTTTTCACGCATAACATTGAATTTATTAAATATAGGCCTAAAAGCGGCAGAAAATTTTATTTTTATTTTGGCGGCCAATGTGAGTTACGGTACACATTTTACTAAATCTCGATATTATAATTTTTTTGAATTACAGAAATTTGTGTAGAAATTTTCTTTACGTTTTATAAATTCATTCAATAATCAATTTATTTGTACAGATAGGCCGATTTTTATTTTTCTTTCCAGTTCAATGACAATGGTAAAATTTTTAGTTCAAATTTAGATTGTATTCTAAAAAGGATGTTTTAATTTGAAATTTTAATTTGGAATTAGAAATGAAAAATGTCCTTTTTTTTAGTTTGAGCGTTTGCATGGAAAATATTACGAAATTATGTTAGGATATAATGCAGTTTCATTCGGTTAGGGATATTTGTATAGAGGTTCGCTTACAAACAAAGCGACCGCTCTCAATTAGGAAATGTTTTAGTTTTGTTTACAGTGGATTGTGTGTAATTTTTTAGCATATGATCTATTCTTATTTAGTATAACGATAAAAATTTGTATTTTCACTTGGAAACGATAAATTGCTGAGATTTCTGTGATTTGAAAACCATACTGAGGTTTCTGTTGAAGGAGAGAGTTGTATCTCAGATGTTTGCGAATTGCAAGTTCAATTCTTATGAAATTTGACGTTTCAAGTTGGAATTACTGTATTAAAATAATTTTTGGTAGTAATATTTAAATTTTTTTTACTTTTTAATAACTGTTTAGAAAATTATTATTGTTTAAACCTTCAGTCGGAGTTAACTAGTGCATTTGAAACATTGACTCAAGTGTACACTCGGAAATGGAGCCTCTAGATAGCCAGTAACGTTTTTGTGGCGTCTGTGTGCTCCTCCTCAAAGCAAGAGGGTTCATGATTGTCAGAGAATGGATGACATGAAGTTTCTGGGGTTCATTTTTGTCTTTTGTATTTAGAGGTATTGAGGTGATTTCTGACGATAGTTTGAACAATAATAATTCTTAAATTATACAAACAGTTACTATGTATGGGCGCTTTTATATTTATACTGTACAATTTTGTTTAGCGTTTTATGACTTTTTTTTATCTTCTCTGCTGTGACTGCCATAAGTGACCTTATTGGTAACTAGATTTGATTAAATTTTTGCGAAATTTTTTTATTTTTTTCCGTGAATTTGGCCAGAGCAAATGTGTAGTTAGTATTTCGAAGTGAATTGTCGAAAGAATTTGATAAATTAAATATGAAATGATAAGCAGTACAGAAACACGTTTAGAATAAACTTTTTTTTCAAAATTGCAAGACTCAGTTTGGGGTCAACCAAGTTGAATCCGAGTTCCATCAAGTGAGTTTAGTCGACCGGATAGGTGATCGATCACCAATGAGAGAGAGAGAAGAGAAACCAGAATGCGCATGGACTTGGCGCAGGATGGTTTCGGAAGAGAAGAGAGAAGAGAGGAACCGAATGCGCAGGGACTTGGCGCAGGACAGTTCCGGAAGAGAAGAGAAATTTACGTGTGCAGGGTCTTGGTACACGAAAGTTTCGATCGAAGATGGTCTACTGGTATTTTTCGGGCAGTAGCTGGTCACGTTGCTCGAATGCTTCGCTAAATATGTGTCAACAAAGCGCGCGGTAGACAAGCCACGAGCTTGAACGGGCGCCTACGACTGTACTGTCCATACAGACATACAGTAGGTTCGTTGGGAAACGGCCTACGGCGGAGTCATCGTTTGATTGTTGCCAGTGGAAGAGTCTTTCAGCTGGACGTAGGAAGAGCAGCGTTCACCGACAAAAGTGGAGATGAGACAAGGCGAGTTTCTTCATCGACTTCTAGAATTGCAAATTCCGTCCAATTCCAGCGCGTGGTCCCGCTTTCAGATATCTCCCCCCTGATCCTTTTAGAATTGGACGTCTCTTGTTTTTTTTTTCGCCATTGGAGAGAGAGCGGAACCATTATAGCGTGCTGCCCTGTTGCATATTGATTGATGCAATCCCTTGCATTCTAGCGAAGTGAGCAGGAGAGCTGCGATTGAAAATTGAAATCCGTTGTCAGCGTGCGGAGTGTCATCTAAACAACGTCCAGCAAACAAATGTACTGATTATTATCTAATGAAATTATAAGTGAAAAGGGTCCGATTATTGCCCATATTGTTGTGTTTTTCGTGAAATAGTATGTGCGCTCTTGGTCAGTATTTTATGTAAACTTTTTCTTATATTTTTTTCTATGTTGCCCTGATAGTAACTGTATAACTATACAAATAATTGTTTCAAATGTAAAGCGATCGTTGATGAGAAATCGCGGGAATAGATTGTGAACTTGAGATTTGTGTAGCCACTGTAAGAAAATTTTCTGTTATTTTTTTGGCATGTATAGATTAGTTACAGGTTGTAATTTAATTATTAGAGTGAAATGTTATTTTATGCAAATGTGAAAATTATAAAGTTTTCGGTTTTATAATATGATACAATATATGTATGGGAATTGTCATTCTATTATTTCTTGTCTATTCTAAACTTTGAATAAGTGTTAAAAAAAAAAAAAAAAAAAAATTGCAAAATATATAAGTTTGTTGAATAAATTTATTGACATTGTTAAACGATATTAATAAGTTTTCCTAATGGAAAAACTTATTTTCAAGGGGGTGATGCGAGTGTAGTAATGCTTAGTTAAGAATATTAAATTTGTTTAATTAAATAAGATAATGTTTAATGTAAAATTTACTAATAATTATGAAACAATTGTTTAAAATGGGTAGGGTTGGTAATACTGAATAGGCTTTGAGAGTGGACTATACCTATAACGGTTTTTCAGTCTTGAGGCAGAACGCGTTACGCGTAGTTGGGCAAAATGTAACGTAGAATAAATAAGTTGTGTGTGTCCCTCTCCGACCGAAATATATTTAGTAATATTTCATACTCGCATATCCCCTAATTAACTAAACCACTTTCGAAATTAATAAAACGTAATAAGTGTTAATAAGAGTATTAATAACCTTCCCCCCCTTCGTTTTGTAACGGTCTTTTAGAGTCAGAACTCGGCGTCGCTACCGGAAATTATACTGCACGGCGAAAATGAGTAACGAGAGTGTACAGTTAAATGAAATAAAGAGCAATAGAGATATAGTAAAGTAGTAGGAAGAAGCGTAAATTAATAATGAAGAAAAGGATATAATAAAAGCGTTCACTACACTACGAACCTCATCATGATATACGTTAATATAGTGATAAAAATACTTAAGATTGTCCATGATCACGAGATTCACATTTCCAGTCGTAGGGTATGAGTAATCGACATGGTGTAGCATGACGTAATACCGCTTGTCACACCACCCATCAGCAAGACTCATTATCCATACCTGCTGCTTCTCTTCTGCACGCGTTGTTTCTTTTACTTCACGGTGTATGTGAGACTTTATAAAGTTTAGCTCTGCAGTATACTTCAGCACATCGTCTGTGCAACGAAAGCCTTCAACGGTCTCACCAGAACATCCGTAGAGTATTTGTACATCTTGGAACTTCGCACAATCCAATGTGTTTTTAAAAGAGGCATAGGAGGGATGAATAGGAAGTTTTTCGGTATCCACCACATCCTGGCACTTTACTGAATACCATTTCGTAAACGTTGTACAAGCAATATTAAAGGTAGCCATTTGAATACACGTCTGATCTGAATACACGTCTGATCTCTCGGGCTTACTGCGGTCGACTGACCACGCAGGGATTCCCAGATAGTAGCATGACTCACGGTCTTACAGTGGGCGGAGCTTAGAACTTTCACCTACACACACACACACACACACACAACACACAACACACACAAAGGAGAAAGTGAAACGCTATTTGAAACATGATTTATTTAATAAACGAGATATTCAAGTTATATATATTTACAAATACGATTTAATAAACGAGATATTCAAGTTATATATATATATATATATATATACACATATATTTACAAATAGATACGATTATATACAAGACGTGTGAGTTAGAAGCATCATTGGTATCCAAAGGGTACGGTATCATAGGTACCAGGTAACTGGTAACGTTTCCTATAGGTGTTACGGCACACCATCGTACCCCTAAGTTCCTTCACGCCCCCCAGCTTCTGCGCCCGAAAATTGTGGGTGCCTACAATTAGTTGGTGAGGTTGTTCATCCAAACATACTAGATCCTTCAACGACTCAAAGTTAACAACCTCCCGATTCGCATGGTTGAGCGTTAATACCCTTTGCCTTCACGATATATTTCATTTCATCCCCACCCTGACCCGTACCCATAAGTCTTAGGTCCTGTGAGGCAAAAGAGTCGGCGTATGCGTTGTCCCCATACTCACTTGATCTCATCAGTGAGCTCGCGAGGAACCCCAATAGTGGGCATGTATTCACCCTCCCTCTCTGTGAATATCACGCTATCTGTATCGGCATACAATACTCTCCGCCCAAGAGAATGCAATAGACCCCAAAGTTTATACGGGCGTAGGCTGTTGTGAAGCTGGCCACAGGTATGTTTGTAACCCTTGAGGTATCTGTGGCAAATTCAGTGTTGTTGTACTTTATTACGTAAGTATTACCTACATTTACGATCTCCATGACCTTTTATCGGGGGCATTGGCATAATCCCAGAATCGCTATAACTTTGTGCCAAATGAATGCTCCCTCTGCCGGTATTCTGCGCAAATTTTCCCATAGACTGTTTAGACAACTTTGCACTAAAGCGCTTGCCAGGATTCTTTACAATTTGGACACGATCAAGTGTGTATACCTTCGCGGTCGCGGTAACGTTGAATATAGGCAGACTTTCATCTTCGGTATCAACTCCTCGCGGATACCCTGATGCCTCAACTTATCCTTCAAAAAGGTGTTTATATATGGTGTGAAAAGGTTGGGTAGCTTCTGAAACCTCCAACCTCATGTATCTTCAGTATTCTATAACCATGGCGCAAGGCTAGGGCCAACTCAGGACTTGTATATACGCCTCTGATCTTACGCTGGTGGGGTATATGGTTACATTCGCCGTTATCCTCTTCCGCGCACTTCACGCACAGGGGAAACATGAGCTTGTCGTCGATAACGACAGGTAAGATCGGCATCCATAAATTGCGTGGGGGAGTACGTTACGAAAGAGTCCCAAAGTACGATCATTCAAATTTTTGAAAATTCATTGATGGATGGTAGGCTAGGCCCCACAGTTTCTCAGGAGCGCCACACGGGGTACGGATGGCTCTTCATCACGTATGGGTATAAAGAAACAGAAATCGTAGTAATGGAGCTTCACGCCCTCCGTAGGTGGGAAGTATAGTCTGAAAGGATTTGTACGTCCTCCAAACAAGCTATCACCACAATTTGAGAGGATCCAGCACCATTGAACGCTTGATCGCTTTTATTTCCTAACGGTACACCTCGTCTGTCTCCATCCGTGCATCAATTCATGCTCCCACAAGACTTTGTGATGTGAACTGTGATCCTATAAGTTGATCGCGGGTGCGGGTCGATGCAAGACAGTCGGCAGGAGATCTACCGTTGATATCTCCGGTGACTCCGCACTCAGGACGGGGGCATCCATGCCACCAGCAACCGTTAAAGGAGTACACAGTCTTCACACCAGTGACACGGTTTTCACTTAAACCCATCAACCCAAAAAACACGTCCATTAATCTTAATGGGTACTTCACCGTGTTGCGGGCGTGCTTTATGTATACACCTGTCTGTTGCTGTAGGTGTATGAGCCAGTAAATAGCCTTGTGCCCGTACTGCGGGGATTGTTTCGGTGAATAATGGCTAAGGTGTCTTTCGGCATGAAGTTATTCTTGAAAACACCGTAAAACATAATGATTGCGATGGTGGTTGCGACTTGCAGTGGATCGCATTGAAACGGGCTGTGTACATCCTTCTAAAGGCCTGGAAACATACTCTAAGCACGCGCACATCATTCACGCAATAACGCTCATCATTCATCAGCTATATTATAAGGGTTACTTTCATTAAAAACTGTCGTAGTATCGATCAAAGTCTTCACGTTCATCCATGCAGTCAAAATAATGTTGGGGGGTGGTGGGCTACGTAGTTTAATGTCTCGCTGGTGAGGAAAGTGTATGGGAAGTATCCTTTGGAAAACTTCAGCTGCTACTCCCATCACCTTGGGTAGCTTGCTAATTACAAGGTGTGATATATAAAGTATCTTTAAATTGTACATTGCCTCTTATCTGCATCTGTATTAATTTGTTGCTCTTTTCAATGGATCACCTGTAAATATCTCAGAGGATTCGTGTTCAAGCAACTCCTTATAAAGGAACTGCGTGTCAAACTTTGCCCCGTTATGGGCGAGAATATACACAGTCATTTTTTTGAACTTGTCGGCTAACTTGACAATATAGGACACAAATAGTTTCACAGGACAATCCGCTGACATTCGTTTTAAAAACGTTTGTCCGTTTACCACATTTGGGGCACTCGTCACATTCGATATCCATACACTCATCACAGATAGTTGGCTCACAAGTAAATGTGAATTACCTCTTGGTTTCAGCGTTCGTATGTTTCTATATCGTAGTATACAGTTATACAGGGGTTATTTTTAGGCTTAGCATCTTTCATATAACATACATGCTTTACTCCATCCGCCTTATATTCCTCCTGGCATGTAGGACAGTGAATTACGTCACACTTGTGCTTAAATTTTCCCCAATTATCCATTGTGTGAAACATACCACATTCACAGATTCTCATTTCCTGCACGTGCCAATTGATTTATGGAAATCAAAACAGCTATTATGAAAAATGTGCGTCTACACACATCACAGTCTCTCTTCTCAGCTTCAACTACACGCTTTCACATTTGGTGCTTTTACACTGCTCACATACCATGTGACATTCTTTACAATGTCTCACTATATCATCCGCAAACTCGAGGCACCCTTCCACAAATCATGATGTCTCCCATATTTTCGACTTTTGTCATAACTCGCGTAAAGCCACCTTATATTACGGATGGGGAGATACGTTGTCCCTGACAATCCTAAAATAAGTAGGGGCCTTGTACGATCTCTCACACAGCTTTTAAAACATACACAGTCCTACGACGATCATCCAACCCAAACACAACTATGCGGACATTCATTTCCTGTTCTACCCTTCTCAGCTCTTCAGGACCCATATTACAGTCAAATTCGAGTTCACAGTCTTCAGCTAGTTTACGGGCATGCTCCACGACTGTAGGCAACCAACTTTTTTGAGTTCGTGTATTTTGTACAGTAAACATACGTGCTAAGAGTACTGCTATAAAGCCGCAACCACGATCGACGTTTATATGCCGTCTATAAATAGCTTGAGAATGAAGTTAAGAGTATACGGTATGGCACTATGACCCGAACACGGTATACATGGTCAATATTTACCGTGAAGTTGTCCATATTGAAGGCTATACTACTTTGGGCGGCTTGCATTATACGCCCTAATATATATTCTACATCTTCAGCCGCCAAACGTCTAAATGGCACTATCACCAATAATCGTCTACATCACCGTCATCTGACCCGAATCCAAAGGACATACTCGTCCTGACTTCACGCTCGTCACGATTCTGAAGAGCAAACTCTATAATACGCTCTACAACCCGGCGTAGTCCGCGCTCAATACCATTGCTATACATGACTCTAGGGTCGACCCTGACTCTATACCGATTTCTAATCAAGGCTGGTGGGGGCTGCGGATCGCACCAATTCCAGCGTTATACCATCCCAACAGAACGGGGGGCGATGAATTAGTGGATATATTAGCGGAAGGTGCTGCTGATGGGGGCCCTGTTGCATAGAGGTTGATGGTTGGGGCTCTATTATTGTAGACTTAACAGAACGGGGGGCGGGGATGAATAAGGGGATATATTAGGTGCTGCTGGGGGTGTTGTTGCGTAAGAGGTTGAGGGTTGGGGATCTATTACCGCTGCAACAGACGCGTATTTCGGTCGCTTTATACCTGACGTGGGTATCTCATACCTCCGCTTTTGGACGTGTTACCGGTATCGCTGGTGAGGGTTCAGGGGAGGAGATCACAACTACACTGTCGTCGAGGTCATCCGTAATGATGGGCTGCTCTACCTCATCGTCATTCACGGTTCTGTGGGAGAAGAAATATAAGGATCAGCACTCAAAATTTGTATATTTTGTAAATGACTCACTTAGGAGTGTGACGTGTTAGAAATGGACTCTGTAGAAAAATTCAGATTCACGAGCCCATCCACATGTATTATATCTGGACCTACAGGATGTGGTAAAACTGTGTTTATGCTTAAAATCATTAAAGAAAAGGGGGAGATGTTCTCGAAATTTGTGCATAAAGTTATATGGTGCTATTCGACGTATCAATCAGTGTTCAACGAGTACCAAGATGATATTTTGTTCCACAAAGGCGTATATGACGTTAATTCGTTAAAGGGAAATGAACATACAGTCATTGTAATTGACGATCTCATGTTGGAGATGGATAAAACGTTTGCCGAGACATTTACAGTATTCTCCCACCATCTTAACATAAGCGTGTTCTTCATCAATCAGAATCTATTTTTCAAATAGATACATGCGCGATGTGTCGTTAAATACGCAATATCTAGTCTTCTCGCGCAACGTAGAGATGTATCACAAATTGGGGTATTAGCCAATCAAATGTTCCCGATCAGCGTAAGGGTTTTGGAAGTTTATAAAGAAGCTACAAGCACGTGTTACGGATATTTGCTTTGCGACCTTCACCCGCGAAACACGTTTAGAGTGCTTCTGCGAACGAATATATTTCCAAACGAGCCTGAAAACGGTTGTATATTCAGAATGACAAAGAGGACTAAAGAAATACCGTGAATTAATAAAATCTATCATCGACTGCCTCGGGCAATGCAGCAGATGTTTATTAAAATATCGATGCCGACTTTTTAAAATGCATCTGTGAAAATCTGTCTTAACGTTATAAATTGCAATGTATCAATGAAAACCCATCAGAAGGCTCGCCTAGCCGCTACAAGAACATAATACGTGCACTCGCTCGTAAAGCCAAACTGTAGCGAAGAAAAAGCGAATTATTGTACAAACAGGAGGGTCATTTCTCCCCATCTTATTTTCAGTTTTGGGTCTTTACTGACTAGATTAATATAATGAAGAAAGTGGTAGTGATCCCCACGAGGTGCCGCCTCACTGCAAAGGAATCAGACACGTATCTAGATCCCCGTAAAAGCAGACTTAAAAGAATGGAAAGCGAATTGTTAGCCCTATTAAACAGTGAAAAAACACCTGATGAGAAAAGAATCTTATACAAGAAGCTCTGCAGAAATTTCTTCACGAGTACGAAAAATTATAAGAGCCCTACAGAGATTCCTGTGGTTATTAGGCACAGCACGGGGGACGATGGCGACATAGGATCTGTACCCGGCGACACAGCTCGACCAACCAAAAAGATTAGCCACACAACATATCGAACATGTATTAAAAAAATACCCTCCCATTACATTGAGGAGTAAAGGCTTAGTCTTTATAATCTATTGAATGAGGATCCCGCCATACAATGGACCGATACAGGGGAGATCATTGTGGAAGGATCCAAAGGTACAGGGATCGAATATCGTAGACATTGTCCATGATCTGGTGAGAAGTGGGATAGGCCTCACCATCAGGATGGAAGCATATTAAAGCAAGACTACAACAAATAAATGTCCCTAAAACGTTGATAGGAAATCTGAACAGTAAAAGACTTGGAACATGCAACGCCTGTGACACAATTGAAGGCGCCGTCACCCCCGACGGTAACACCTTGAAGAGGAGCAAGAAGAGGTTAAAACCAACCTACCCACGTGCCTCTAAAATACGCAAATGGCTAACGTATTAACTAAACGCTATTATGACATTTCTACCCATCCTCTTACGGCGGCGTAGATAGACTGCACGTTTACGGAGTAGGAAAAAAAGATGTTGAAAGATTTTTGAGGGAGCAGGACGCTTATACGCTTCATAAGCCTGTGAGAAAAAGGTTTAAAACAGGCCAAGACAACGGCTTCTCTCGATTGATTCTATTGGCAAGCAGATTTAACAGACATGCAAAGATATTCTGTGTATAACGATGGTTACCGCTACATTCTATTCATAATAGACGTGTTCTCTAGATATCTGTGGCTAGTTCCTCTGAAAAATAAATCACCTGAAACAGTTGCTAAAGCCACCAAAACGCTAATGTTAAAAGAAAACAGGGTTCCTGGCTATTTTTGTACGGATATGGGGAAGGATTTATAGGCCGCCGTGCTTTTCAGAATATGTTTGACAGAGTTTAATATCAGCTATTACACAACCAATTCTATACATAATGCTTCTTTAGCTGAAAGAGTTCAGCGCACCATAAAGGAAACGCATGCACCGTTATTTACACATAAAAACACATACAGATTTCTAGACATTCTGGAATCATTGGCATCATCCTACAACCGCTCACACCATCGCACGATTGGGGAACACCTAACGAAGTTTTAGAAAGAGGTACGCTCCCGAGAGATGGATCACCACCACCACCACCACCACACTCTGTGCGCTTCAAAATCAATGATTATGTAAGGCTGTCGCGTTCGGGGAATAAATTCGCAAAGGGTTTTGAGCAAGGATGGACACGCGAGATTTTTAAAGTTAGGGCTGTGAGACCTAAAGGTGTGATAATGATGTATTACATTGAAGATTTGAATGGGGAAGAAATCTCAGGAGGCTTTTACCGCGAGGAATTGCAGAAAGTTGCGTTTAATTTAGAAAAAAATGTGTTTAAAATTGAGAAAATTTTAGGAAGCAAAGGTTCAGGAAGGAGAAAAATGTACCTGGTGAAATGGCTAGGGTACCCAGAAAGCTTCAACACCTATATAAAAGCTGATGCAATAATGAAGCTTAAATAGTATGCAACATGGCTCCTAACCATTTCTACGTCACACTCCCGTCCTCCTCGTCCCTGTCTGTACACCCTAACAACACGCTAGCCAACTTTGTAACAGAACTCCATGGGCACATTGAATTGGGTCGTGATTCGTATGAGGTGGGGATATGCGAAATTCAGCTGGACACCGTCTTTTTAAATATTGAACATAAAGAAACCGTTTTTACGATTCTTAGAGACATTGACGAGTGTGAAAAAGCTGGGGTAGCTATGGATGAAACTATGCGCATCGCTCGGACTAAGATTACACGGTATTACAGTACAGAAGTAAGACTAGGGCCGGGTCAATATGGTTCGGCCGAGGATGTTGTGAGAGGCTTAAACGTGAGTTTAAGAAACTCAAACCTTACGAATGATTTAGTATATGAAATCGTAAACAACCCTGCACATACACTAATCCTAAAATCAAAGACTAACAGACGTCTTAAAGAACATAGAAAGTTCAAAATTCTAACCAACGGCCGATATAGCGCAGCCTTCCAAAGAGACACATTTCACGAGACACAGTATAACTTGTCCAGATTAATGTATCAATTGAAGATGGAGAAATTGGCTGAAAGGTCCCCAGACATGTGCTATATTTACAGTAATATAGTGGAGCACCAGTTTGTTGGGGATACCCAGGCACGCCTGCTGCGCATTGCTCACATCCCCAACCATAGAGGAAGGAGTTTGAGTATTACATATGACAGGCCCCATTATGTGAATGTCGCAACTAATTTAATAACCAATATCACAATATATATAAGAACGATTGAGGGCGAAAACTTCCCATTCGGTAACGGGAGCTTAACAGTGAAGCTACACTTTCGACGCACTGAGTTATAATGGATAGAAAGCCTTTCACCGTCTATCGAGGGATGCGATACCAGCGCGGTAGTGGACTTGGATCCATTTTTTCATCCATACTACGTACGGCTGTTCCTTTGCTGAAGAGGGGTGCCAGATACCTTGGAAGGAAAGCGCTACAATCAGGCCTTAACACTGCAGAAGACATATTGGCCGGGGCTAAACCTAAAGAAGCTCTAAAAAAACATTTAAAGCGTACACGGAACGAAATCATCAAAGATGCAAAGAGAAAAATGCGTGGTGGCGGGAAGAAGAAGAGGGCTCCCCGGAAGAAGAAGGGGTCACGTGGTATTAAACGTAAAAGGCTATCAAAAAAGAAATGCTGTAAGCGAATGAAACCTATGGTTGACCACTTTTTTGACTGATATAAGCTAAGGATATTGATCTCATGAATCATAGTTTGTTTACCACTTGTCGAGAGAGGAGTCACTATTTCGCCATGGCACGCTTCATCCACCCATGTAGTTCACAATGCTGTAAATCGGAGCTGTCCTTTTTTGAGCTCCCGCCAACCCAAGTTTCTATTGAGCACAGTGACTTTATTACAATTAACCCTTTAAACACAATTAGTTCACCGAGTGCACCTATAGAATTCGTGATACCCAGCTCAGGTCCTTACTTTTTTGATCCAAGCTGTGTGCACATGTACGCTAAGCTACGTATAGCCCATTCTGATGGAACGGCCTGCGATGACAAATATGCTGTATACCCTGAAACAAACTTTCTGCACGCCATATTCAACCAGTGTGACGTATATTTAAATCAGACCAACATATCGGCAGGCACGGGGTACTATCATCTACGAGCCTATTTGGAAAATGTCCTCAACTTTTCCAAAGAAGCGAAGGCTACCTTTTTAAGTGCGGAGGGATATTATCAAACTAAAGATGAAAATAGTATAAAGGACAAATTTAAAAATTCTAAAAAGAAAATATACGAGTGTTTTGGACGGTTGCACACAGATTTCACTTTCCAGGAGAAGTTGCTTGTGAACGGGGTGGATATGAAAATAAAGCTCACCCGCACGAGTCCTGAGATCTGCTTAAATCTGGATGCGAATCAAGAAGAGGGTGCAAAGTCCGTTGTGGTTCACATTATGGACACATACCTCCGCGTACGGCGAGTGAAATTAAGTTCACCAAAACAACTAGAAATTGAGAAAAATTTACTAAACGCTACAGTGAAATATCCTATTAACAGAGTGCAGATCAAACTATATACGGTTCCTGCAGGGTTGGCATCGAAGCAGATAGAAAACATTGCCCTGGGAAATCTTCCTAAAAGGATATTAATCGGCATGCAGGACCACGCTTCGGTGAATGGAAAATATAAAAAGAGTGCCTTTAAATTCGAGAATTTCGGACTTAAAAATATAACTCTATACGTTAATGGCACTGCTTTGGGTGGAACAATGGGTACGGACTATTCATCAGACGCTGTGTTACCTCTTTGTGCCAGAGCCTATAGTAATCTGACCCATATTGCAGGTGATTGTGATGAGCTTGGTAATGGGGTAACGCAGGAAGAATTCATTGATCAATTTAACCTTTATCCGTTTGACATTACACCTGACTTATCTGCTAGCGTAAATACCCATTTAACACCACAGCAGAGCGGTAACATCTCAGTGCGGCTGGAATTCGCCAAGCCTATAGACGCTCCTATTAGTGTACTAGTATATCTCGAATCGCAAGCCCTAATAGAAGTAGATAGATTTAGAAGCGTTATCACTGACTTTTAAAATGGATGCTAATACACTTCAGAAAGTAATGGAGCGAGTCACACGTTCCAAATTTATCGGCGTGTTTGCGAAGAATGAAACATTGAGTTTGCCAAGTACGCGAGAATGCGGTAGTCTTATTGTGAACACAGACATCATCGGTAATGAAGGGATTCACTGGATCGCTGTCTATTTTAAAAATAGACAGCGCCTGTACTATTTTGATTCACTCGGTACTCAACCCTGGAGTGACCCTATTATTGTAAAATTTCTCGCTCAGTTACATATTCCCGAAGTTGTATGGAACCCATTTCGTATGCAGGGATATTTTACTAATGTTTGCGGAATGTACTGTGTCTCATTTCTCATGCATATGTCAAATGATAAAGAATTTATAAATTTTTTAAATTTATTTGACCCGTGTCACACTCACCGAAACGATGAAATGGTATGCAGACAGATAAAAAACCGTTTTCCAATTGTACGTACTCGTTGTATATTATAATGTTTTTGTTCGTATATTTGTAACGGTATATTCGTTTATTGTACTGATTTCTTTCATTTAATAAATTTATGAAAATATATTGTGTCTTCTTATCCCAAAAAGATCGAAAAACACTTACATTATTTCGGTGTGACATTGTTGACTGATCAGTATACCCTCCCTATTCCGAGATTCTTCAAAAGATTGTATAACTCGTGTCAAATCCTCATCGGACCTTAAAGGAATAATGCTTTTAAAACATATACAGAGTATACAGACAGACAGATCCCCATTATGTGAAGATATCTTTGGTTCGAGGAGTGAACGCCATAAAAATTTCGATTTTAGCATAATGGGGAAATAACACTGATTGACATTTTTGGCGAGTATCTATTTGACGAGATACTACAACTCTCCATATATATATAAAATTCTAATTATAGACACTTACATTTCTATGGTAGTCCCTTGCGTCGGGTTGTAAGGAGCGTCACTGCAAATATATTCTACGGTTTGCGTTAAAATAATTCGCCACAATCAAACGCATTGAAAAGACTAATTGTGGTTAATGCTGCAGTATCACGTTCTTCATACAAGTCTGGGGACGTACAGGTCCATGGTGGAGGATGTGTGACACTGCTGACTGATCAGTATATCATCCATATTCCGAGGTTCTTCAAAAGATTGTATAACATGTCAAATCCTCATCGGACCTTAAAGGAATAATGCTTTTAAAACATATACAGAGTATACAGACAGATCCCCATTATGTGAAGATATCTTTGGTTCGATTACCAATTTCGATTTTAGCATGATGGGGAAATAACATTGATTGACATTTTTGACTAGTATCTATTGACGAAATACTACAACTCTCCATATATATATAAAATCGAATTATGGACACTTACATTTCTATGGTAGTCCCTTGCGTCGGATTGTAAGGAGCGTCACTGCAAATATCTTCTACGGTTTGCGTCGAAAATAATTCGCCACAATCAATCGCATTGAAAAGACTAATTGCGGTTAATGCTGCAGTATCACTTTCTTCATACAAATCTGGGGAGACGTACAGGTCCATGGTTGAGGAATGATTATTCACTGATGCGAAAATAGCTACTGTTACTCCCAACTGAAAAATATCCCCTTTTATATGCACATTCGCCAAGCTCCGCCAAAAGACCAGATGTTCGTCGTGATTGGCTGCCGATGTAGCTGGGTGGAGCTATGACGTGTACCATTCCGCTATAACGGGTACGGACGAGTAATTGCATCTTTATATTTTCACTAATAGAATTAATGCTCTTATTCTCCATTGAAAATTATTTGGTGATTCGTATAGAACTTTTGATATTGATTCCAAATATGGTTTCAGAAGTTTTCTATCACCCATAGTTTTCGAGAAAATATATTTCCATTTACTCAATTTCCCGCATCATTAGTCACTAATGTAATCGAGAGGGTATAAAGAAATATATCATAATTATATTTTAAAAATAACATTCGGTTTCAACGTTAAAACTGTAGGTTCTAGGTGGTCATTACACATAATAAAATAAAGTGGTTGGCAGATAAATGGGCACCCTACGTGTCCTAGTGGTTAAGACGCGGGGCTGTTGATGGTTCGGAGTTAAACTGTAGGTCTAAGGTGGTCATTCCACATAATAAAAGAAAGTGGTTGGCAGATAAATGGGTACTCTATGTGTCCTAGTGGTTAAGACGCTGGGCTGTTGATGGTTCCACGTTAAACTGTAGGTCTAAGGTGGTCATTACACATAATAAAAGAAAGTGGTTGGCAGATAAATGGGTGCCCTACGTGTCCTAGTGGTTAAGACGCTGGGGCTGTTGATGGTTCCACGTTAAACTGTAGGTCTAAGGTGGTCATTACACATAATAAAAGAAAGTGGTTGGCAGATAAATGGGTACCCTACGTGTCCTAGTGGTTAAGACGCTGGGCTGTTGATGGTTCCACGTTAAACTGTAGGTCTAAGGTGGAGTGGAAAGCTTGACCTTCGTCAGAATGAACAATTCGGGCGGAAGCTAACCAAAGGTTATCCAAAGGGTATATATATATATATATATATATATATATAGGGATGAAATTCACAATAAACACGTGAAATGAATGAATGCTGAAAACAAGGAGTGAGGTGAGGTTTTGTTTGATTTGACTCGTAGAAAGGTAAAATATGGTCGACCGAGTTGGGCAGATTCTCGGAAATCCTTTCCTCTATCGGATTATGTTTTGGGTATTTCCAACTTTCTTCGTTTCTTTAAATTTCGTTTTTCAATTTTCTTCGCAGGGGATGAGGCTCATGTGTTTCGAATTGCATCGTTCTATAATTCTGTTTTCTATGGTTGGTTGGATAACTACGTTATTTGTTCGTCTTTGAATCTTCCAATTGAATATCTATATAAACATATTGTTATTTTATGTTGATTCTTCCAACTGATTAACTATATAAATATATATATTGTGGTTTACGTATAGTTTAAAATAATATACGTTTGGTAGATTTTCATAATATATATATATATATATATATATATATATATTATATATATATATATATATATTTCTATAATTCTGTTTTCTATGGTTGGTTGGATAACTACGTTATTTGCTCCGTCTTTGAATCTTCCAATTGAATATCTATATAAACATATTGTTATTTTATATGTTTGATTCTTCCAACTGATTAACTAATAATATATATATTGTGGTTTACGTATAGTTTAAAATAATATACGTTTGGTATGATTTTCATAATATATATATATATATATATATAATATATAATATATATATATATATATTTCTATAATTCTGTTTTCTATGGTTGGTTGGATAACTACGTTATTTGTTCCGTCTTTGAATCTTCCAATTGAATATCTATATAAACATACTGTTATTTTATGTTTGATTCTTCCAACTGATTAACTATATAAATATATATATTGTGGTTTACGTATAGTTTAAAAATAATATACGTTTGGTATGATTTTCATATATATATAATTTTCTATAATTCTGTTTTCTATGGTTGGTTGAATTATGGATAACTACGTTATTTGTTTCGATAAGTTCAACTTCAAGGAAGCTCAAGTTAATGTTATATTTTGCATATAATCCACTATATACATCTATTGTAAAACACTATATACATCTATATTTCAATTAAGTGTGTAATTATTTAATTCATCTACCATATTGTGGTACACAATGCTTATTAGAATACATGGTGCGATCTGGCAACTCAGCACCCTAATACAAGGCGTGATCTGGCAACTCAGCCAGAATAGAGGCTTATAAAAGATCGAGAAGCTGGTGAAGACTCATTCCCAGCTCGGCTCCAGCCGAGCAAGGACCTCTGGTCCTTCTTTTTTTGGCCCTTTGGTAAACCCCTTAGTGGCCTCTTAGGTTAGGAAAACGAAAATAATATGCCTTAAAGGCAACTACTCTCTCTCTCTCTCTCTCCTTCAGGCGTCTCTCTCTCTCTCTCTCTCCTACAGGCGTCTCTCTCCCTCCTTCAGCTCTCTCTCTCTCTCTCTCTCCTTCAGGCGTCTCTCTCTCTCCTTCAGCTCTCTCTCTCCTGCATGTGTAACTACTGCCTGTGTACCTCTTGCATGTGTGCGTATGTGTGTGTACCTCCTGCATGTGTACCTCTCCCCCCTTGGCTGATTAGACGTATATAATAATAATAATGTATACAATAATACTGCTAAAAAGAGGTATCTGACAACCATTTACAGCCAACTGGCTGATTAGGAGTCTATAATAATGTATACAATGGCATCGCGGTATCTGGCAACTCAAGCCATTTACGCCAACTGGCTGATTAGGAGCCTATAAAACAACGCCAACTCGGCTGAAGTCTTAATGTGCACTTGGCTCCTGCCAGGTGAACACCTCTCCTCCTTTCTCTCCTCCTCCTTTCTCTTGGGGGATAACGCCGCCTCCAAGTTTCCCCCCACCCCCCTTTGCAACAACCCCCACCCCCCTTTGCAACATTACATAATAACCTGCAACATTCTTGCACTCTCCCCTTTTGCGGCTATACTACTAAAGTATTTAAATACTATATTTAAATACATGAAAAACAATGTATTTATAAATACAGTTCTAAATACACAAATGTATTTAAATACATATTTAAATACAAATGTATTTAAATACTGCCCAGCTCTGAGCACAGCCACCTTTACGTCTCGTTGTTCTATCCGCTCTTAGTAAGTTGAAGCCCTCTTTATTTATCTCTTTCTTATCAATACAATGTTTGCAGTTTTCACAATTTCCTTGGCAATCTTTAAGATGAGTTTCTGTGAGGCATGCGATGTCCGCCTTTGTTTCGTCCATAAATCCTTTTAGGTACGAAGCTTTGTTGAGTGAGTGGTTTGGTTTTATTCCTTGAATATAAGCCAGGACAATATTTATGTTCTTTGTTTTGCGTTGCCCCTTGTGCATTTCAAGTTCGTTTTCCTTCGGTATCGCTTGTTTGGTTGCTCTATGGTCCTGCGAGAGAGATCCGTTTCTACCTACCTGTTCTGGTAGCTTCCCACCAAAAAGCGGTTCAGCTCGGTGGTTCCAGCTGTGTCGACTGCATGCGTTGTATAATATTTAGTAGGCGTATTGTGTCTACGATGTTGAAAAAATTGTATTCGCAATTTGTGTACGTATGTTTATTCATGTTATTCCTATTGTCCTTTGGGTTCGTAGCATTTTTTTCAGTCTTTGCAGGTTATATATATATATATATATATAATATATATATATTATATATATATATATATATATAACATGAATATATTATATATATATATATATATATTATATTATATATATATCTAATATATATATATATATATAATAGATTCCCTTACAATGAGAGAATTCAGATAACTTGTGATGTATTACACAAAAATTTAAAGGAACATTTACCTTCCCTGGAAACTGGCCCCCCCACCAAAAAAAAAACGGTCCAAGGCAGCTATGATAATAATAATGATAATAATACTAATAATAATAATAATAATTGCTTAGCGTTTCTTGTAGGAAGTCTGCACTATCTTCGGTCAAAACTTTTGACAATGCTTGCTTCAGGCACATTTAAGTCCAAAGACTGATTGCTCATATACCGTATTTACTCGCGTATAATGTGGCATCGCGTATAATGCGCACCCTGATTTTCAGAGACCAGATTTAGAAAAAAAACGTTTGCTTGCGTATAATGCGCGTCCCGTTCGATCGTGGTGCTGGTGTCCTTTTAGACTCAGTCTCGAAACGAGTTGCGACTTGTTTATTGCTCTTCCCATGCGCCGTTTGGTAGCCAATTCAAGCATCGCAGTATCAGCAATGCCCTCGATGGTACTGAAGATGATCTACTGTGGGACGAGGATGAGGATGTGAGAGACCCCGATGACCCCTCTGAGGAACCAGGCAACTCATCAAACACCAGTGACTCGGGCACGGATGCGTAAATTGTATAGAAAGTAATTACGGCAAACCTTTCATTCAAAGAATGTCTGTTGCGCTGTGATTATCTGAATTACATAATATTGTCAATAGTGTAATGTTAAGAAAGTTCTGAATAGTCGTTTTATTTCGTGTACTAAGGAAGTATGGCTATAAGAGTTTAATAAAAATGCCTGTGTATTCTTCCATACTTTGTTATATCTATTTATTACTGATATTTTTCGTGTTTTGCTGCACGTATAGTGCGCACACCAATTTTAAAGATGGAAAATGCTTAAAAAAGTGTGCGCATTATACGCGAGTAAATACGATATGTATCATACTTATGCACACGAGCAATTTTTAAGTAAATCCGAGTGCACTGTTTCCTATAGGTTCAGTTGTTTTATATGCTAAAGTAACATTAATACCGAAGGTTAGCGAACACATTAGGATCTAGGACGTCCAAATAGAAATAAGCGTATTGTAGAATTCCTGGTATCAATGTTGGCTTCACATCGCAAGTTGTTATACCCATAAAACCCTTTCAGGAAGAGCGTAATTGCGTCTCGTTGGGTTTGTATCCCCTTCTAAGAAGAACCTTTTCATTAAAAGTTGAAACGTAAGGGAATGAACGTTTGTAAGAACCTTAGAAAGTAATAATGGTCGAAAATGCAAGACCTCTTCATATACTATACTTGTTCAAGCATGTCTTCTAACCGGCTGGAATATCCTGTAAACAAGAGAAATGATTTGCCTATTGACAAAATAGAGGACCTACTTCATACGGTTTACTCAAATTAATGATAGTTTAACCCTTTAGTGCCCAGTGTCACTCTACTGATTTTGTTCCGGCTAACGCCAGACGACTTTATTCAGCCTCGAAAAAGTCCTTCGGGCAGTAAATGGTTAAAGTTAAAACGTTAAAGGAAGTTATTTTGAATAGTTACCCACCTTCGGGAACAATCAAAACCGAAAACTCTTATCAGTTAAGATAAACGGAACCATACAGAAATCTTGTCTTAAAATTGTATCGCGTGCGAGTTGGCTGTGAGGTGAGAATTCGGTTGTGAGGAAGAATCCTATAACCTCTGTGACAGTATATTATTAATAATGAAGTAAAATAAACTCATTAGTCATTTCACTATTTATCCCGAACTTCATATTTCAGAATTAATCTCTTCAATATCAAAAATAATGAAAATAAACCTTTAATATTAATCACTTACTACTACTACTATAATAAATAATAATAATAATAAAAGTACCTTCTGTACAAAGAATTGCAAAAATAATTTCATTCATGATAAACTGTGACGAAGTAAGAGCGGAAATTCATCATTAGTAAGGGCAATCGTAATTCTGTTTTCGGTCAGTTGCACCAAGATGTGGACGTACCCTAAAGCGTCTTTTTCTCTGCGATAGTTTACAGTTCGACCCAGTTTTAGTTGTCCATTATTGTGTTTTGTTAAGACACGAAATTAAATGTACTCGTGCATTAGAGACAATACACACTAATTTTACGTTAATGAGTTGTGGTGTTAACGTTAATGTTTGGGTCTATATAAATAAGTGCTGTTATACGTGATAATAGATTATTTCTTTATGTTCCTCTTAGTTATATACGTAAGAAATGTGGGTCATAAACACATAACGTTCGACTGAATTAATTCAAACAATGCGACGTTAGTCGAATATCATGTCATGGCAAAGTTAATGTTTGTTTAACCAACTTCATAATGGCAAAAGTCACGTGATACAATGAATGAAAGAAAACGTTTATTGCTAAAAGTAAATGTTACTCTATCATTTTTACAATAAGTTTTACATACAGGGTGGCCCATAAGTCCCAATCGGTTATAATTAAAACGAAAATACAAAATATTAAACAGTAAAAAGTTTATAACAAGTTTAGAAATATTTATTGATTACCATAGAACGGGGTAATTAGGGTCTCGAAGGGTAATTGGGGTCACATCATTTTTTTTTTTAAAACACCGAAATTGGCACGAAGGTTATTTGACATTTTATTGTCTAAATTTTTTCACATTTTTCTTGCTTCCAAAATTACCCCGAACTTGACCCAAATTACTCCATACTTGACCCGAATTACCTCAGTTTACGGTATGTTAAAACTTTTTTAAAATTTATTATTATTATTTTTTTAATCCATTAGATGGATTTTCGCTTTAATTATAACCGATTGGGACTTGTGGGCCACCCTGTAGAACTATTGATATTTATTTTTATTTCATTTAGCCCTTAAACTTTAGGCTTTACTGAGCTCTCAGCTTAAGTATAAGTAACGTGTCATTTCATAGGTAGTTATAATTATTTGGCATATAAATATAAGGAGTAAAAGGCATTAATTAATTTAGGATCATCTGAAGATCAGGGCCCCCAGCCTTCTTTAGTTAGCCTTATAAGGCTAACTAACAAAAATATCACGACCTAACCTAACCAGTCGTTAGTTCAACTGTATGCCCTTGACGACTGGTTAGGTTAAGTCGTGATATTTTCGTTAGTTAGCCTTATAAAGCTAACTAAAGAAGGCTGGGGGCCCTGATCTTCAGGTGATCCATAATTTAAAATACACAAACGAACTTAAAACTGAATGTGAGAATGAATTATATAACACAGTATATATTGACCCTTATTTCGTAACCATAGTAAATTATACCAAGGGTATATTATTATATATTAAGGTAATATAATAAGGGTAAGCCCCTATTTCATAACCTTAATAGGCTAATATCAAGTTTGGAGACCAGTTTTTACGAAGTCAAAATTTGTTAGAAGAATCCTGGGACTAACGAAAATATCACGACTTAACCTAACCAATCGTCAAGGGCGTACATTTGACCTAACTGAGCATTTAGTTAACCTAACGGACGTGATTCGTTTGACTGGGGGTACTATAAAGGAAAAGATCAGAATCCTGATTACCTGAAAGGTGATGACGTTATTACAAGCTTTCTGCCAATGATGGCAAATCTTTGCCTTTTTCGCTCGATGATGACAAATATTTTATTGGTTATTACGCACTACATACGCAATACATTATAGCAATACATTAAAACAGATGAATCAACCACCCAACAAACATTTTTTCAGTTCTAAGAAAAAGTTTGAAAGTAAAACATATGTTTATGTGCTCTCATAGATTTAATGGAACTTTTAAAACATGACAATGAAGTGTTTATTTACACTTTAAAAGTTTGGTGAAAGATACTGTAAATTGTGGGAAATTTAATATAAAGTGTTATTTGTGCCAAACCGATGATAAATACGTATATTTTCACGTGTCCTCGCAAGAAGTGTACATTTTAAAGTTATCTTTCGTGACAAAGTCCCATTTAAGTGATGGTACAATATTATTAATTACCCGCGCATTTGTTTAAAATTTGCCCGTTTCCGAGTGTGCATTCCAGTGTGAGGTTGTGTTGATAAGGAAGGATTCGAACATTTAACAGTGAATCATTCGGTTTATGTTTAAGGATCCAGAGACTGGTGCTCATACTTGAAGGATGCTGGAATTCCGTGAAAAGAGCACTTCCCACTACTGGCCGGAGCAAAAAACATTCCACTGGATTTAGCAACGCGCATGTAGTGTAGCGATATGCACCGGAAGGAGGAGCACTAAAGAATTTTTAAAGGAGGTGTGGTAGCCCTATCCACCATAGGAGGTAAATGAGCCTACTTGCGTAAATCGGAGTGAATCTTATGCCCGGGTTAAGTGTACGCATGCCCGGTTAGGCGTACGCTAGGTTAGGTGGATAGGATAGGTTAGGTTAGTAGAGCCATATACCGTGTATATATAAAGCTGAAATTTGTTATATGTATAGTGCCCCAACGGTAGGCGCACTATAATATGTAAATTAAAGTGGAAATGATATTGGGTCACCAGTTTGACCTTTCAGCCAAACAAACAATATTTAATGAGGAGATAGAAATGACTTTGTGGTTTTTCGTTTAATTAGAAAAATAAATGAATTATTTGTTTCCAGTGATTAACAATTATTTATACTGAATTTGTGCAATATTACAATGAATGATTATTAGCAATAAGGAATAATTTTTATACAGGATAAGAGTTAAGTGATACAATAATGATAAGAAATACTAATTAAGGTAATGATATATACGGTATTGAACACACAATAATAAGTAATTAAGCAAATAATAACTGAGGTAATGAAAGTACGGTGTTGGTACAGTAACTGAAGAGGCCTAACTGCGGTCGTAAATGCGTGAGTAGCTTGAACGGTATTGAGGAGACTTTGAAGATAGCCTATTCGGTTAGGCTGGGAGTATATTGATTTTGTAGGCTACGCAAACGTAGTTTAGCATGACGGAATAAGCGGTAGGCCAAATGAGCTGGTTGCCTACGTGAGGTTTACAGACCTGAGATTTTGATGAGGAAGATAACTCTGAAGACGGAAGGGCTTACAAGTCAGACTGCGTGATGAGATCTTAGTGAAAGGAAATGAAGCTTCGCAGGTCGAATTGAATGAATGTTGAGTGAGGTGAAGCGGACGGAGGGCGCCAGTTGCATCTTGCAGCAGTGATGGTTGCTTCCAGGGGGGATGAAATAGTAGTGGGCCTCAACGGAGATGATTAACTTTGTGCATGCTTGAATGGTGCTTTGAAGGACGGCGGGCCGCTCTCCGACGAAGGCCGGAGAGCGGGTGGTTACATGACGAAGATTGGAGATGAAGAGTGAGTGCTGAGTGAGGCCTGAGCAATGGGCAAGTGAGAGCGAATGAGGGCGACTTGAATGGACTGGCACTTTTATAGGCTCGGTGACGCTAAAAGGGCCAGGTGACGCTATAAAATTTGGCGGGCACTTTCGAAAAACAAAAAGTAAAATAAGCGTTCCTTTGTAGAAGTTCTTGCCCACATCTTTGGAAATTTTACAGCCACTAGTGTAGGCGAGGAAAAGGAATTTTCCATTATGCTCCTACATATGTATCTTGATTGGACGAAATTTGATGACGTCATCAGTAGGATTTTTCCATTATTGGTCGAGCGCTCATTACGACGTCATCAACTTTCAGGCCAATCAGGATCCTTGTAACAAATTTCGACTTTGTCAAAAAACTGATCTCCGTGAAACTTCGCATATTTACCCTTCAGTAAATTGTACCATGGGTATATTTTACTCAGGTTATGATATAAGGATTAAATCTTAAAAGTCATCATTACAGATGTGATGAAAATAAAGTACAAAGAATTGAAAGTTAAATACAAGAAATGAGATAAGTAATACAGTATGTATATTTAATCCTAAATTTTTATCAGTATTCCATTAATAAAAGAGATTTCAACTTGTTTTTAAATGAATATACGTTACAAATATTTTAAATATAAGATTTCAAATCCTGGTAATTATTCTAGTCAAATATTTTACTTTTCTAGTGTAATTTAGTGTGTTTTGTTCAAACCTGACCTTCTTGTGCAAAATTGCCAAAATTGCCAAAACCTACTCTAACTTAACCTAACCCAAAAAATTTATGTTTAGACACCCTTTCAATACCACCAAACACCCATACACCTCAAATTTCACAGCTACGACTCTGCTTGTCAAAGATAAAAATCGCCAAATCGACATTTGTTCAAAAAATAAAATTTCGCGCCAAAACGTATCAGGAGGCCCTCCCGCAGCTTCCGAGAGGTCATTGTGTTAGGCGTTGACAGAAGGGTCTTATTCTCGGTATAAAAAAAGCGTTTACGGCGAAAATCGAGTTTGTTTCGGTGATAAAAAGCTCCAACTTTCTTTCACGGCTTAAAAAAGCTTCAATTCTTGACGCTTTTTAACTCTGACACGCTGAATTGTACAGTATTTAGTCTTTCCAAATTTGCTTTCATCAATCTCCACAATAATCCCTGGACCACCAATTGCAGGCTGATTTCCAAGCCACTTAATACTAGGAGGGGAGGGGGGGGGGGAATTTGTTCAAGTGTGGGGCCCTAGTTTTTCTTTGGTGCGGATAATTTCGGATGACACTGTTTTTTTTTCAAATTTGGTGCTAAAAACCACCCTGGGCATGAGGTTTTATATATATCTCTCTTCTTAACATCGTGAATAGGTGTAAGAGAAAATCATATTAACATTACTATACTTAAAATATTCACTATATCCTGATAAAGAATGATTTTGTAATGTGTATGTGTGAGTATGTGTGTGCGCATAACAATTTATTGATATATATATATATATAGAGATTAAATGTACTTTTTACCTGGCAACACTTGGAGATAAGTCATTTGTTGTGTGGGTTTACTGCAGAACGCACGTGTCACAAAGTAGTGCTCATTTGGTTTTTCTGATATTATTATTCTTTTACATTACTAGGGTGTCAGGAAATGATTGCCCCCCCCCTGTACAGAAGAAACTGAAAGGAATAGAAAAAAACAGACAAAACCACGCGAAAGAGCGTTTAATTTTGAATAAAAAACACTTGTTTTAATATCGGGTGTTGCCCCCATTTGCAGCTCTGACGGCCATTAATCGACGGGATATGATCCCAGAAGTGTCTCAAAGAGATCGGTATCATGACTCATTTCTTCAAGGACTTCGTTGATCTTTGCAGTCATAATTTCTGTTGAATACCGATTCTGAATGGGTTGTTCCAGCATTAAGGACTCCACCCGATCCTTCATGATGGATCCGACATGTTCACAGACATTAAGATCGGGAGAATTGCCAGGCCATTCATTATTTCCGAAAAAATCAATGTTATTGTCCTTCAGCAGTGTTGAGTAGCAAGTGCTTTCATACAGGGGGCTTTGTCGTGAAGAAAGGTTGCCTGTTCAACATCCAAAACACACTCGGGGTCTTTCAAAACGGAATTACATGTTGGCTAAAATTACATTTCGAAAATAAGGCCCATCCCAACTGGTTCCTCTTGGTTTGATAACCCAGATGAGCTTCCGAATAGAGAACATAATGAAAACACCCACACATGCTGGATTTTTTACTATTTCTCGATACTTCTGGTCGTCTGAGACTTCATCAGGAGTTGTTGCTCAAACCCGATCATTCTGAAAATTTGGTTTTCTGGAGACATAAACGAAGAATTCATCGCTGACAACCAAGTGAAGGAAATCGTCTTCCGTCCATTCCTCAAGATAATCACAAAACCATAGCCGATCTTCAATATTAAGATCACTCTTCCGTGGCTTAGCTATTTCATGCCAAGCACTCAAGCCTTGGCGAACTCGAAATTGATGCACAAGTTGCCGATTGACTATCTTACCACGACGGATAAGCATCTCTTTCGCTACCTCAGAGCAGCTCTTCTTTCAGCGCCGTGATGCAGCAAGCACAATGTCTTTCGATTCTTGAGATAATTTCTCCGGTCTTCCTCCTCGAAATTCTGTTTCACAATTTTCAGGATTCTTATTCCAATTCCTTTTGACAAAGTCTTCTGATCTTTTTAATCTCTCAGCCACCCAGTGTCGAGTTATGAAAGTTGCACCAGCTTCCTTTGCTTCACGAAATGTGACAGCTCGAATGCGGTCAAGAACTCGCTTTTTCTCTGAATCGTTCAAAATAGATGATGCCATGGTTTCTGTGGGGAAAAAAATGGTAAGAATTAAAATCACAGGAATAGAATATAATGGTTTTTATTCAGATTTTAACGCTCTTTCAAGTGGTCTCGCCGGTTTTTATCTATCTCTTCTAGTTTTTGATCTACAGGGGGGGGGGCAATCATTTCCTGACACCCCGGAGAAAATCTATGACTTTTTTGGTGGTTCATATTTTATTGAAATTTTTTGAAAGATTTAGAAAATGAACTCATTTTATTTAGAAATGAAAACTTAAAAAGTTACAGCCATTTCAATTTTAAATTTTCTCGTACATTTCTTATAATTAAATTTTATCTTTTACACTTGTTAAAGTGTTTTCATCTTTTGAAAATGCAATAGGACCTGAAAAATATTTAGTAGGCTTCTGGTTGATGCAGCTTCCACACATGACAGTATCACTGAGTAGTTCATCCACTGTGTTGTCAACCTGTTCAGCCCTGAGTTGAACCATAAGTCCTGGAATCAGAGCTCTCAGTTCAGTATCCACATGGCACCCAACAGAAATTTGGCAGTAGGATTCAGGAAGAACTGGTCATGCTGTATTTGGATCTCTACATTTGGTCTTTTCTATCCAAGTATGAGAATGTAACTAATACACTGGCATATATTGTCAGAGCATTTGAGGATGTGGAGCTTTTGAAAATGCACTGTGTCGTTGGAGCTGTTCTTGGGAGTCACTTTGTAGAACCATACTTCAGCTTGACAACTTCTGGCAAAGTTGACTATGGAAAACTCACAGAGGCCATGCAGCAACTGTACCACAATCTAACCACGACTTCTGCTCAAGATTTACTCGATTTGACGAAACCTGCATTCACTTTCATCAGTAATGAAAGGTTTCAGATTGTACAGTGGGACAAAGCAATCATGACTGCTGTTGATAGATTCATCAAACTCTTTTCTAATAGGGTTATCAAAGTGCTGATGTTGATACTCATTTAATTGAGCTCAAACCCGTTGATGGATTTGATAATTTCAGAGACTTAGTGAGAGAAGATGGAAAACTGGTAACGCTTTTTAGGGATTGGAAAGCTTCTCAAGGAAAGCTAAAAGCTGAAGGCTTAACAGACAAGGAAATACGCAATAAACAAGTGGATCGACGAAGGAACACTGATTTAGACAAGTTGAAATCTTTAGGGGGTCCTTTTACCAAACCTGAACAGGTTGATTAGTATATAAAATCTGATGCTGATGAAACGTCGGAGGTCAACAGGCTGTATTTAGAGGTCAGGTACTCTCTGGATACCAGTTTGTCTCTACCGAAGTCTTCTCCACTGTTCAGATTGCAGGAAAACAACCCAAATTTGCCTGTTTTTGTTTACCAGACCAAATTGAAAACTTACCTGTCTAAAATCAGTTGCAGAGTAAATGTTTGTTGGGCAGATTTTGATGAAGTGGTAGAGAAAATATCAAATGTATAATGTTTTTCTTGTAGAGTATTGTTTGAGATTAATGAACGTTGCAGCTTCTTTCTTAATCTTACTGTTTTTGTATATAACAAAAATAAATGTTGAAATTTATCATTTTTTTAGATAAAAGTTGGAATGAGCATGAATAAAAAAATAAAACATGTCTTTGTTATCTAACGCTTATTATAGTTTATATCGATTTTTCAGACCTTTTGCCCAGGGGGGTTATTACAAACAATTAAGTTGAAGAAAGTTTCCTACTGTCTCAAATTGTCTACATCAAAAGAATATTTAGGCTACTTCAAAAACGAACTTACGATTGTCACCCCCCCCCCCCCCCTACTATTACAAACCTCTGAACAAAATTAAATTTGCACAAGAAATGAAAGTCAGATTTGAACAAAACACACTAAATTACACTAGAAAAGTATAGATTTGACTAGTATTTTGGGTCATGTACTTTACTGCATATTAACCCAAATCTTTCCATAGCTTCGGTCCAACGGAAATAGGTGATTCTTGGGATGAAGACCGTTTAAATTGAGGAATAACATACTTAGTTTTAATCCTAGTCAACTGTGAGTGAATTTCGTGGAATAGCTACACCATCTGAAAGCAGAGGACGGTCATCGATTAATGAAGAGACCAAACGGCGATTGAGCTTTCAGCATCTAACGGATTATGACAAGGTTGTATATTAACTCCCTAACCAATTGTTCAATTATATATATATATATATATATATATATATATATATATATATATGGCTCAGGACGGTACCAAATGAGCCGGGTGTGTCTGGCTATGTGCGATGGAGCTTGTAAGAGAGCAACTCGCTCCTCACCAGGCAAGCCTAGAGGTAGGCCCACCAGCTTGACCTTCGTGAGACTAGAGACCAAGGCATGAATACTACGAGGTATACTATATATACACTGTAGGTAGTGATTTTTTTTTAACATGTGACACTTTAAAAAGTTTGTGATTTTTTATTAACCTAAATAAAAGCATTAAATTTTTACTGTACTTTCTCGACACATGGGGAATTAGTCTCCTAGTGCAAGACATGTTCTACGTGATGCACTCTCAGCTCATTAACTCTTTGTATACGAACAACAAAATTTTGCAGTATTCTGGACAGAGTATCTTTTGAAATCTGAAAAGTTTCTTGTTCAATTGATGTTCTCAATTCTTCTGTTGTATGTGGATTCTGTTTAAACACTCTATCCTTTAAATAACCCCGAAAAAAGATTTAGATCTGGTGACGTTGGTGGCCATGATAGGTATTCCTTTAGCGTAAACCTCAAGAAATCTATAGGACAGAACTCTTCCGTCGGAAGTATCATGTAAGTATCATGAGGTTGAGAGGACATTACCTAGACTCCTAGAGCATGTTTTGCACTATGAAGTGATATATATATATATTATTATATATATATATTATATATATATATATTATATATATATATATATATAATTGAACAATTGGTTGGTTAGTTAATATACAACCTTGTCATAATGTCATGGCTATTTCGCAGCCACGTCGTTACACCGCTACCCGTTAGATCAGCGAGGTTAAGCGACGTTGGATTTGTTCAGTACTTGGTTAGGGGACCCGTAGATAGTTCGGATCCCGCATAAAGCTGTAGGTCTCCTCCGTTGTATCACCTTTGCTCCTATAAAGAAGGTTAAACTACCCCAGACATCATTTTGTCATGACGTGATACTCGACTAATTTGCTCCACGTTTTGAACTAACTTATATATATATATATATTATATATATATATATATATATATATATCCCCCTCCCCGCGGGCGGTCTTTCTGGGGTGGATCGCCGCGGGCTCCTGCCTCCATGTGGCGAGGGGGGTCAGCCGCGGCTGGGGGCCCTGCCGGGTCCCCGCCCGGTTGCGAAGTGGACTTTTAGCATACCCTGCTATCCTACAGCCCCCTCTTTCCTGTCTTCCCCTCTTTACCCTCTTCTTGCCCCCTCTGTTTTTTTCTGCTTTCTCTGTTCACTTCGCGCGCCCCGTGGGCTGCCGGGGCTGGTCGCTGGGGGTCTCGCCCCCATGGCCGGGGCCGGACTAAGTTGGCTGGTAGGGTGCCCAGGCCTGGGACCCTGGGGGGCCTTGGTCTTTGCTGCCGGCGGGGGAGAACTTTCGACGCTGCAAGGGCCCCTTTTGAAACGGGGGTACCTACATGGGACGAGGCACCCATGCCGGCGGGCTTGACGCTCAAGGGCCCTTGAAACGGCCCCGGGTAATCGCCGGCGTTTGGTCCCCCGGGCCCCGGCGCGCGAAACAACAATAAAAATTTTCTATGGAAACACTTACAAATCTAATGGACCTCGTTGACGACCCGGCTTGTGCATCTGACCTCCCTCTGACTACCTCTTTGGACCGTGGGTCTGGTAAGGGCAGTCGGCAGCCCTCGCCCACCCCGTCTGCTCTTCTTGCCGACACCTCCTCTCCCTCTCTTCCCCAGGCTCGTGGCGCCGCTGCCCGACCCCCGCCAGTAGCGGATGGACCTGCAGTGGACCCCCCGACCCCTGGATCCCCCCATATTCCACGTCCCGATAGGGACCCACCTGCTTTTTCGCCCTCAGGTGGGAGGCCCGCGGCCCCGGTCGCCTCCCACTCCGGTCGGGCCTCATCGCCCCCGGCCCCCTCGGCCCCTGGGGGACGTGGGACCCGACGTCGCCGTCCGCCTTTCTCGTCTTCTCTCGCCCCCTCGAAGTTCCGGTGGTGTTTGGCCAGACGGCTTCACTCGGCCTTAGGACGATGGACAAGTTCCTCGTCCTCCACCCCTCCTCCTCCAAGCCCCTCCCCACTAACCACGAACGCCTCTTTCGAGCGATCCATGGGAAGACGGGGACGCGCGCGTTTTGACCTTCGGCCTCAGAGGGATGGCTCCATTTTGATAAGGTCGCGTTCCTCTGCCGAAACCTCCTCTCTGCTCGCTATCCCCGATGTCCTGGGCTGCGGGATCACGGTGACTCCCCACCCCCGCCTCAATCAGTGCCAGGGCACAATTTACGCTGCTCGTCTTCTACCCATCCCGGTGGAAGACCTCCAGATTGACCTCGCCTCCCAGGGTGTTGTGAGGGTACCGCTTTCCCGACAGATCGCGTCCCCACCGCCCCTTCTCCTCGCCTGCTCCTCACTTTCGACTCACTGGTGCCCCCCGTTTCGGTATTCTGGGGCTTTGGTGAGAGACGAGCGTGCGAATTCTCAGTACGACCATACGTGCCAGATCCTACGCGCTGTTTTCAGTGTAATAGGTTTGGCCACGTGAGCAGCTCCTGCCGTCAGCCGGCCCCGTTGTGTGTCCGCTGCGGCGGCCCTCCCCACCCCTTGCCCTGTACTGCTCCGCCTTCCTGCACCAACTGCCATGGACCACACCCTGCTTCATCCCGCTCTTGCCCGTCCTTCCTCTTTGAAAGGGAGGTTCGGGCCCTCTGTTCATCAGAGTTTTCTCAGCGCTCGGGAGGCGCGGGAGCGGTTGCGTGGCTGCGAGGCCCGGCGTGGTGCCTCGTACGCCGAGGCTCTCCGTTTCCCGGACCCCGTCCTCACCGGCGGTTCCCAACGCGCCTCCACCCACCGTGTCCGCTACTCCCAGTCCATCCTCTGCCGCCCAGCGGACTCCTACCGCGGCTCCCCGTACCAGCGCGTCCCACGTGCTCCCTCCGCGAACGCCGATGCTTCGTCGGCAACCCCCCTGCCCCTTCTACGCCCTCTCCACCGGCGCCTTCGGCCACCCCCATTCCGGATCGTGACCCGCCGTCACCCATGCGGGCCGCACGACGGAGGGGTAGGGGCCGCAAGCGCCGCGCCAGTGGTGACCCCGAAAGGTTCGAAGCCATAAGCCTCGCATCACCTTCCTCTCCCAAACACAAACGCCCCCTTCGCCCTACCGCCCCGGTGTCCTCACCGTCCCCACTGCGCAACCGTTATGCACGCTCCGCCCTGGGGTCCCCGACGGCCCTCGTGGTGGGGGCTGAGATACACCCTCTCCGGCCCGGTCGATGGACCCACTGGAGGGGAAGTCGCCCGCCTGGTCGGTGTGGGTGGGACGTGCACGCCCCCGCGCTTGACCCGCCCCATCTCTCTCCTCGACCTGCCAATGCCTCTGGGTGAGGTATTATTTTCCACTCCCCCTCGTAGTCCTGCCTCCCCCGCACCTCCGGTGAAGGGAGGGGCATTCTGGATACCTCTCACATCCCCTTCTCTGCATCGCTCTCCCCCGGACGTCCGGGAGACTCCTCTTCTGGAGGACTTGCCGGCGTCTGGTTCCACATCGCCCCCTCGTCGGGGTGACCCTCGCCTTCGCCCTCGTTCGGCGTCCCTCGCTGAACTCCGGGCTTTCCGATTCCCTCTTTAATCTCGGGCCGCCCGATCGGCCCACCCACCCCATAACCGTCCTTTACGCTGACCTTCCTACCCCTCCCTATACCTCGCTCCTGCAGTGGAACATCCGCGGGCTCCTGGTAGGCCTCGAGAGTCTCTCCTCTCTCCTGGCCTCCAGGTGTCCGGCGTGTTTCTGCCTTCAGGAGACGATTCTGGGATCCCGTTCCCTCCCTCGAGTGTCCGGTTACTGCGGGCTCCCTTCCCCGCCTCTCGATGGGGCGGGGAGGGGGGCGCCGCGGTCTTCGTGCACCGCTCCGTCCCTTTCCGCCCCCTCCCGCTCCGTACAGTCCTGCAAGCTGTGGCCGTGCGCCTTTCCTTGGGGCGCCAGCTCACGGTCTGCTCTCTTTACCTCTCCCCTAACGTACGCCCTCCACCCGATTCTCTCCGTGACCTAATTCTTCAGCTTCCCCGCCCTTTTCTGATTCTCGGGGACTTCAACAGTCGGGACCCGGCCTGGGCGGACGTTTGCTCCACCTTTCTCTCCGGGACCCTTCTCTCCCTTATGGACGAGCTCGAGTTCACCTTCTGAACGATGGCTCCCCAACCTGCCTTCACTCGGCCCATGACAGTTTCACCTGTATCGACCTTTCCCTGGTTTCCCTCGAAATCGTGACGGAGTTCACCTGGGAGGTCCTGCCGGATTCTTCCGGCAGTGACCATTTCCCAGTGTGTCTTACCCCGACCCGTCTCCTCCCCCCCACCTCTGTCCGCCCGCGCTGGCTGTTCGCCCGAGCAGACTGGGCCTCATACGCGAGGGGCACGGCGATCTCGCCATCAATTCCTGCCTTTCCCTCCGTCAATGAGGCCCTCGCCTTCCTCGAGAGTAAGATCCTCTCGGCTGCCGCCAGTTGCATCCCCGTACCTCTGGCTCCCCCAGGCCGCGAAGCGTCCCATGGTGGACCCCAGAGTGCTCCCATGCCGTTCAGGAGCGGCGCCGTGCCGGCCGCCGCTTCTACCGGACCCGCCAGCTGGAGCACAAGATAGAATTTCAGCGCCTGAAGGCAGTGGCCCGTCGGGTCCTGAAACTGGCCCGGCGTACCTCCTGGCGGAGTTACGTGTCCGGGATCTCCTCCTCGACTGCCCCCTCGACTGTTTGGCGCAAGGTGCGTAGCTTTGAGGGGACCCGTGTCCCCCCTCGACCCCGGTGCTTCGGGTCGGGGACGACGAGTTCGTGTCCGATCCGGAGGCCGTCGCGAACGCACTCGCGGCGCACTTTGCAGCCATCTCCAGTTCCGATTCCCCCCACTCCGCCGCGACCCACCGGAATTTCCACCTCATAGGGATGACCCCTATAATCACCTCTTCCACATGACAGAGCTTCGGGAGGCCCTCCGCCCCCGACGCTCCTCCGCCCCCTGCCCCGATAATATCCCCTATGACTTGTTACGGCATCTCCACCCCTCTGCTCTCAGCTTTATACTGGACCTCTATAACCGGATTTGGTTGGAGGGTTCATTTCCGGACCGATGGCGTGAGTCCATCGTCGTCCCCATCCCGAAGCCCGATAAAGACCCTCACTCCCGTCGAACTATCGCCCCATTTCCCTAACATGCTGTGCTTGCAAGGTGATGGAGGCGATGGTCGCCTCGCGGCTGTCCTTTACCTTGGAGGCGAGTGACCAGTACCCTGCTACCCAGGCTGGTTTCCGGCGCTTCCGGTCTACCACCGACCCCCTCCTTCTCCTTAGCCATGACGTGCAGGAGGCTTTCTCCCGGCGTCAATTTGTACTCGCCGTCTTTTTCGACCTCCAGAAGGCCTACGATACTACCCGGCGGAGCGCGGTCTTCGACTGCTTACGCTCCCTGGGTTTCGTAGGCTTTCTCCCTTCCTTTATTTATAACTTCTTGTCCGCCCGTTCTTTCCGCGTCCGCATCGGTTCTGCCCTCTCTGACCGCTTTCCGTTGGAGGAGGGTGTCCCTCAGGGTAGTGTCCTTAGCGTCTTGTGTTTCTCACTCGTGATGAACACAGTCGCTACGGTCCTGCCTACATCCGTTCGTAGCTCCCTCTATGCCGATGACCTGGCTATCTATTGCTCTGGCCGCCTCCCGTCTTTGGCTGAACGTCGGCTCCAGCTAGCCATCAACGCGGTGGTTCGCTGGGCGTCCTCGGTTGGCTATGCTTTCTCACCCTCTAAGTCTTCCAGTATGCTTTTCCGTCCTCGGCGCCTCCGTCTGTCGCATACCTTCGCCCTTACCCTTGCCGGCACTCCTCTTCCCCTCGTCCCATCCGTTAGATTCCTGGGTATGACTCTCGACGGATTTTTCGGTTGGGTTCCACACCTTAGGCGGTTGCGGCAAACATCTCGCCGCACCCTCTCCCTTTTGGGTCATCTGTCCCACACGACCTGGGGGGCGGACAGGCGTACTCTGCTGCGCCTGTACACCTCCCTGGTGCAATCCCGCATCGACTACGGCTGTGTGGTCTACAGCTCCGCCTCCTCTCCGGCACTCCGTATGCTGGATCCTCTTCTCCACCGTGGCCTTCGCCTGGCGTCGGGTGCCTTCCGCTCGTCCCCTGTCGCTAGTCTTCAGGTGGACTGTGGACACCCCCCCTGCCCCTTCGCCGGGGCCTTCTCATGGCGAAGTGTTACCTTCGCATCTGCCGCCTTCCGATGTCCCTACTCTTCTCCGCGATCTCCCAGGCGCTACCCCGGCCTGACACGTGGCATTTCGCTGCCTCTCTGGCCGAGATTTTCTCGTCCCTGGGGATCCCCCCACCCTCTATTCTGCCGTTCTCCTTCGATCTGTCGCCCCCCCTGGCGGACCACCCCTATCTGCCGTTGCCAGGCGCTCCGTGGCCTGCGTAAGGAGTCTCTTCCTGCCGTCCTCCGGTCTTCTTTTCTGGCCCATCTTCCCGTCCATTCGGACGACGTTCCCGTCTACACCGACGGCTCGCGCTCCCCTGCAGGTGTCGCGGCCGCCGTCTTCTCTCCGTCATTGTCACCTACCTCCCGGGGTATCCCCCTGCCGTTCAGGCTTCCATCTTTTCCGCGGAGCTCTTTGCCCTTCTGGAAGCCCTCCGTCTGGTATCGGGTTGTTCGCGGTCCTCCTGTACCATTTTTTCGGACTCGCTGAGCGCCCTTCAGGCGCTCGAGCGCTATGATTCCCCGGACCCCTCGTACGCCTTATTCAACAGGAGTACCATGTCCTGCACACACCGTTCACCGGATCCGGGTCACCTTCTGCTGGGTTCCCGCCCATGTTGGTGTTTCCGGTAATGAGGCGGCGGACCGCATAGCCCGGTCCGCCGCCTCGCTGCCTCCCCCCCCCGCCCGCTCCCCTTCTCAGACTATGTGCAGGTCTTTCGTTCCTTTTACGACCGCATGTGGCAACAGTCCTGGGACGATGCCACCGGAAATAAACTCTGGTCCATCCGCCCCCGTCTGTCATATTGGGTGTCCTCTTTCCACCGCTCCAGACACAAAGAGGTCGTCCTTGCGCGGCTTCGCATCGGCCATACGCGCCTCACGCACGGCTATCTTATGTTCCGGCAGGAGGCTCCTCGTTGCGCCTCCTGCCAGTCGCCCCTCACCGTCTCTCACATCCTTGTGGAATGCCCCACCCTGTCGTCAGTACGTCGTCGCGCCTTCCCGTTCCTTTCTGATTTCCCCCTCCCCGAACGTTTACGCTTTATGCTCGCTGAGAGCCCTCTCTTCTCGCTTGACCGTCTTTTCCTCTTCCTCTCCCAATCTCGCATCCTATCTGAGCTTTAGGTGACTTCTCACCTGTAGTCCGCTGTTCTCCCTTTTCTAGTGCCTTTTCTCCGTCTCCGTTTCTCTTTCTCGTATTCCGCCTCGCCATGATATCCGCTACCATATAGCGGGAAGTGGCGGTAAACGCCACAATACAAAAAAAAAAAAAAATATATATATATATATATATATATATATATATATATATATATATATATATATACTGTCCTAAAAAAGTGGCCACCTTTATCACCAGCCAACAAAAACATCCAAAGATAATTAAATGAAACATAAATCACATTAAACCCTTTATATTGTCCTGAAACTGAGTGGTAGTTTATTTAAATCAGATGAGTAGTCTTTTGACAAATTCAGCTTGAACAATAGGTGTTAAAAAATAAAGTTGACAATAAAGAAGGCGAAAACATTATTAAATTCTTGTCGCTAAATAGTCGAATCGTAATTTCACGGTCAACTTTGGGATCACCCGTCCATTCAGGGTAGGTCGAGGCTAAGATAGTTGGTGCATTGTTATGGGTTGTTGAGGGCTAGGTTAGAGAGGGTAACAAGTGATGTACGCCTAGGCCTAGACGGTATTGCCGTCACGGCAATCCGTTTTGATTTGGCAGCGAACGAAGGAAGTTTAATTCTGTTATTTTATACGAGTTGTTATGGCACATTTAACTGAGGAAGACAAAATTGCTATCAAACTTATTCACAAGGAAAAAGGTTTCGGTGCTAAAAGAGTAGTGAAACAGCATCCTAATCGACATTCGTCTGTAAGTAGTGTGTCGCGTTTGTTGGAAAAAATTCGTGAGACGGGAACTCGTGCATAAAAGCCGGGAAGTGGACGACTGCGTACAGCAAGGACCCCAACAAAGATTGAATCTATAAGTGGACTTATTTGCAGCCAAGAAACAATCCCCGTTCATGTTTGAGTGTACTGAGAACTGCTAATTGCACCAATATTAAAAAAAAAAAGTTAAATTCATCGAATTGCAAAGAAAGACCTTGGTCTAAACACATTTAAGCGTTCCCAAGTGCATTGCATATCTGAACAGCTCAAAGTAAAACGTGTACAATGTTGCTGTCGGCTGCTTCGCCGTTTTAAATCAAATAATGACGTGTCTATCATTTGGTTTATGGATGAAAAGTTTTCACTACTGAACGGCCTCGAAATATGCAAAACGATAAGGTGTGCACTACCGTAAGATAAAAACAAGACATTCCATAAAGCAGGTTCTTTCAAGAGGGACATCACTTCATTCAGTTTGTAATGGTTTCTGTTGGTGTTTCCGTTTAGGAAAAACATCCATTGTCTTCGTCAATAAAGTCTTGAATAAGCAGGGTTTGAGTTGAGGGCGGTACGTACCGGTTGTTAATTTTTTTAATGGATCGTTCTGGTTGTTAACCCATTGCGGAAGGGTGAACTCCCACCCGCGACTCTCGTCAATGCACTTCCCGCACCTTAGGTCTATCGGTCTGCGACGCTGCTACGAGTGAGTCTGCGGCCGTAGCACTTGTATGAATATAAAATTGCCTGAAATTGAAAGTCACGGTGAGAATTTTGTTTTTCAGCAAGACGGTGCTTCAGCTCATCGGCCCTGGCACACTATTGCATACTTGCATGAACAATGTCCCGATTTCATCGCGCCAGAAGATTGACCACCAAATAGTCTGGATTTAAATCCAGTTGACCATTTCATATGGAGACGTTTGGTGACAAAGTTTACAAACAAAATATTCAAGATGTCAATCAACTTCCAGAGCGCATTTTAACACCATGGAATGAGCTCGATCAAGACACCATTTCTGCAGTAGTTCGCCAATGGTGCACACGGTTATAATTGGTCATTCATATTAATGGAGGACACACTGAATACTCGCTGCGTTAATATTTTATTCAACTTATTTTTCTTCATTGTAAATTTCTTTAATGTTCACCTAATTCTATAATTACTCTCCTCGTCAACTTTAGTTTTTAACAACTGTTGTTTTATTTATTTATATATATATATATATATATACTGTATATATATATAACCGTCTCTTTACGATGCGGGAACTTCGGGCTGCCTTGGCAACCCGTCGTTCTTCCGCCCCTGGCCCTGATGACATTCCGTATGACTTTCTTTGGAATCTGCACCCGATGGCCCTACACTTCTTGCTGGATCTTTTCAACCGGGTGTGGGTTGAGGGGTCGTTCCCTTCCCGTTGGAGGGAGGCGATTGTGGTCCCGATACCTAAGCCGGGGAAGGATCCGGCGGAGGTGGCGGGCTATCGGCCTATTGCCTTGACGAGCTGCTTATGCAAGCTCCTGGAAAAGATGGTGGCCGTTCGACTTTCATTTACACTGGAGTCGCTTGGGTCATACCCCCCGACCCAGTATGGCTTTCGTCGATTTCGGGGTACTCTGGACCCCTTCTCCTCCTTGGTCATGATGTACGGGAGGCCTTTTCCGCCGGAATCTTGTTCTGGCCGTCTTCTTCGATGTCCAAAAGGCCTATGACACGACCCGTCGGGGAGTTGTCATGGACCGTTTGAAGTCTCTTGGTTTTGTGGGCTTTTTGCCCACATTTCTTCGTAACTTCCTCTGCCGTCGCACTTTCCGCGTCCGTAATGGTGCGGCCCTATCTGACCTGTATGTTCAGGAGGAGGGGGTGTCCCAGGGGTGTGTCTTGAGCGTCTCCTGCTTCAATCTGGTCATGTCTGCGCTACCGGGAGCCCTTCCGCCCTCGGTGCGATGTTCCATCTATGCCGACGATCTGGCTGTCTATGCCGCGGGAACGAGTCCCCCCCTCGTGGAGAGGCAAGTCCAACTCGCGGCCAATCGGGTTGAACGCTGGGCGTCGTCGGTGGGCCTTACGCTGTCTTCCCCGAAGACTTCGTGTGTGGCCTTCCTTCCGTCGAGGAGACGGGGGTCCGGCGCCGTCCCGACCTTTAATCTTACACTCGGGGGTCAGCCTCTGGCCCTCGTTCAGTCGGTGCGTTTCCTGGGGGTGGTTTTCGACAGCCGTTTGAGCTGGGTTCCCACCTTCGCCGGCTGCGCGAGTCTGTAAGACGTACCCTGGATTTACTGGGACATCTATCGCATACTACATGGGGCGCGGATAGGCGGACACTCCTCCGTTTGTACGTGTCCCTGGTACAATCCAAATTAGATTATGGGAGTGTGGTGTATGGCTCCGCCTCCCGTACGGCCCTTCGGATACTGGATCCGGTCCTCTCTAGAGGACTGCGCATGTCATCTGTCGCCTTCCGCTCCTCTCCGGTTGATAGTCTGCAGGTTGAGTGCGACATCCCTCCCTTGGGGGATCGGAGGTCGTTCCTCATTGCTAAGCACTATCTCCGGATCCTCCGTCTTCCCAAATCTCCTCTGTTCCAGGTGGTGGAGAGGGCGTTCTGCCGGGATGGGGGTTGGTATTTCACCGACACGGTGACCTCCCTCCTCGATGGTATGGGCACTCCTCCTCCATCCGTTATACCGGTCTCTTTCAGGGGTGTTGCACCTTGGGAGAGCACCCCTGTTGCGTGCTGTAGGGCGTTGCGCCCCGTTCGCAGGACCGATTCGGACTCTGCCTTGCTTCGGTCTCTGTTCCTTCAGCATGCGGCGTGTCACTCTGCATGTGTTGCGGTCTTCACGGATGGCTCGAGGTCGTCGGGGGGCGTTGGAGCCGCGGCTGTTCCCCAGTCGTCTGTCCTTGCTCCCCGATGTACCCGTCTCCCTGATGAGGTTTCCGTTTTCACGGCGGAGCTCTATGCCATTCTGAGCGCTCTGGAGGTGGTGCGGGAGCATCCGGATGGGTCGTTTGTCATCTATTCGGATTCCCGCAGTGCCCTGGATGGCCTGGAGTGTTTTGACCCTGTCACCCACTGGTCCGACGAATCCAGCTACTGTGCCATACTCTTGTCGCTTTCGGTGGCAAGGAGGTGGTATTTTGCTGGGTCCCAGCACATGTTAACGTGGCTGGAAATGAGGCTGCCGATCGAGCTGCCCGTTCCGCGTGCCGACTGCAGGTTTCACCAGTGTCCCTCCATTTTTCCGATTATATCCCTGGCTTCCGTAGGTTTTTGCGCTCCCGGTGGCAGAGTCGCTGGGATGGCGCTACGGATAACAAACTTTGCAAGATTAAACCCAAGTTGGGATGTTGGGCCTCTTCCTTCCATCGGTCGCGCCATAAGGAGGTGGCTCTGGCCCGCCTCCGTATTGGCCACACCCACCTGACCCATGGCTATTTGATGGCCGGGGATCGGGTGCCCCGATGTCCCAATTGTGACGTCCTACTTACAGTTGCCCACCTCCTGGTGGAGTGTCCGCTTTACTCCTCCCCCGTCTATTGTTCATTTCCATTAGTTGTTCCATACTCTTCGTCCTGTGTTCGCTCTGCTATCCACCTTTCTTTTGGTGGCCATGAGCGGTCATACTTTGAAAAAAAAAAAAAAAAAAAAAATATATATATATATATATACACTATGAGCTGTTTAAGTTTAAAGGTCTGATACTCCGTCGTATTGTTGAAATAAGACCCAAAATATGGATGTCATGGAAATGGTCTCGACAAAAAAGGATATAATTATGCCTTAATACTTCTTAAGCCGCATTTGCACTGGGATAAATTTGTTAGTTCACGTGTTGGCCGACATGTCAACTAACAAATTTACCCCAGTGTAAACATTTAACATGGTCAAAAACATGTTAGCTTAACTTTTGTGAACGCTCCAGAGCGAAAAACATTTTGTTAATATGACATGTTGTGATGCGATATTGCCATCCGCAGGGTTGCCAACCTATTACGATCAAAATTTCGCCAACTAATATACTGTGTGTGTGTATATATATATACAGGGCTATTCAAATTGATCACCTGATTTCAAATGAGAATATTTTTTAATGTTACAAATACAGAGTGATTTGTGATACATCAACCAAAAGAAAAACTGTCCAAATTTTGTCTCACACCTCATAAATGCTCGATGTGACTTCCCCTAGTTACACGAGCAACGTCGACACGATAGTCGAATTCCTCCAATACTCGCTCCAGCATGTCCGTTGTCACTGACTCTACGGCAGTAACAATGCGAGTTCGGAGCTCATTCAAAGATGTGGGCAACGGCGGCACGTACACAGTATCCTTAACGTGCCCCCAAAGGAAGAAGTCGCACGGTGTAAGATCCGGCGACCGATTTACAGCTCGAAAACGGCAACACACAAAACGCCTTCTGCTGTGCGGACGCCATTTTCACACTGAATGTTTGTTGCTAGGCTAGGCCACGGCGTGACTTCGGAGCCCTCTCGCGGTGATCTTGTAAAACTCGGAGATTTCCTCTTTCATGTGGTGTAGCCCAGTTGATGCACGGTTGATAGGTACGGAAGTATTCTCAGTTGAAATCGGATGAATCAATTTGAATAGCCCTGTATATGAAATTTGGCGATACATTTTTCTATTTTTTGGCGAAATTTTGTTCGGATAGGTTGACAACCTTGCTGTCTAGTGATCAGTTAGCAAACAAATGTTTGTGGCTTTGTTTCTTTTATATTATTTGAAGCTATTCTATGATATTAGTTGAATAAACATGTTAAATAACGTGTGTTCCAGTGTAAACGGTGTACACTAATTGCATGTTAGATAACAATGTTAGATTTAACACATCAGTGCATATATATATATATATATATATATATATATATATATATATATATATATATACAATTCTGTAATGTGATAGAGAAATTTAAAAAAATTCCCACGGTAATCAAATGTTTACGGTAAACTAAAAAGTATTATTTCAGTAACTATGTTATGAAAAACTGCATCTAAGCATTGATAATAAGAATTTCAGCTCCCAATAAAAACCGAGTACTCTTTCTTAGTCTTTATTAGGCTTTGGAGTTTGTCAAATATATAATACGATGTGAGTATAAATTATTCTCTTTACTCGTATGTAAGTTATTTCGATTTAGAAAATATTAATTTTTAAACTTACATTTATAGATATAAAATTATATATAATTTTGTTCGCTGTTTAACGCGATAAGTGCAACTGCGGCTGTTAAGATATTCTTCAAGAATTAATGTTAATAAGATTAGGAAATATTACAGTTCATTGTTTACGGTTATAATTCTTGTTTACTGTTGATATTAAATGAAATGACGAAAATATGATCCTAATGCTGCATAATTCGGGTGTCCGCGAATGAGGAAAGATTTGACGGCCTCAGGCGAATACTATATATATATATATATATATATATATATATATATATATATAAGTTGAAGGTAAAAGTTCTTCTGTACAGAGTGGCCACGAAGTCCCTTCGCAATGAAATTACAGAATATCTAAATGTTGCCCTTGTTTTTCGTGCAACGGGATTTTGTGGACACTATAGAATGATAGTTAATCTCGCTCATAATATATATTTACAGTGTTTGGTTTGTGAAATCGGTTTACGAGTTTCATGTGTGTTTACATACGTACAGTCGTTTCAAAAATTGCTGTCGAGAAATTCCATGTTTCTGACCAATATTTCTCAGTAACAAATATGGAATTTTACAAAATGTTTTGAACCGACTGTGCACAAACAAATGAGGATCTTTGTGCGGAACTCCTAAAAGGTTATATATATAATATTAGTGGTGGACCGGATGTCAGTTTTTCAACATCTGCGGATGCGGATCTTTAATTTCAATATCCGCGAATGTGGATATTTAGTTAATCTATCAATATAATATAGAATTATGAATATATGACATAATTCTTCAAATTTCGTGATATTACTATTATGGCAGGCAATGCATAAGAATTAAAATTAATATTAATGTTTTCATTATGATAAAAATAATAACTTTCTCAAGAGTTTCAGCCACAGAAAATTCAATGAAACAAGTTTCATTCAATTTTCTGTGTTACCAGCTATTTATATTTTGAGGTTTATATATTTGTTTATATATTTTACATGAAATGTGCATGACTGGGCCTTTATAAGCTACTTTATAAGCTAATTTAATTGTAAATTGCATAATTTATTAGAGGTAATATCCGCAGTCAGAAGTGCGGATGTTAAAAACGATGCGGATGCGGATATCCGGTCCACCACTAATATATATATATATGTGTATATATATATATATATATATATATATTACTGCTCAAATAATTCGGTCCCCCTACATGTCTTCCGAACAGTTCGACATAATGGAATAGTCTAGAAGCCTTAATTTACGCGTTTACAGACGAAGTCTGTCATAAATAGTGTGTTTGCTTCTCCTGCACTTCGAATACAAGTAATTCTCATAATATTTCTCCGTTTACCCGGGGCCGATGTAGTCAGATTAACAGACACTACCACTACAGATCTGAGAACTTTAAAAATTCAAAACAGAGAAAGCAACTAACGTGGAAAAGTGACCATGCAGAAACACCACGAAAGGAGTTTGTGGCCTTGCTCAACATATCTGAAATGATCGTCTTTATTCTGTTACTGACATTGTCTGCGCGATTGAAATGAGTCAGTGTTACAGTTCACCAACATTTCAACAGTCTCGTTTTTAGAAGAAATGTAACAACATACGTAGGCAAACCCTTCCTTTCTGAAAGACAAAATAGTAAACGGTATACCGAAATAGTGAGTAAAGTTTTTAATTTTTAGTTGGGAACATTGGGTTTTCTTGGATGATTCACACCTGAAGAAGTCATTCTGAGGCTTTCTATCCTAAATGTCTTCAGTCAGCTGTAAAATAAGACGAAATGTGTCATGGTGTGGGCAGCAATTTTGATGGAAAAGTAAACAGATTTGGTGTTCTAAGACTTTTTAATCAGCTTCCAAAGAGCCTCAGGAACGTTACAGGGGTCAAAGGTGAAGTCTTCAAAAGAAGACTAGATGTCTGGCTCAGAACAGTACCAGATGAGCCGGGTGTACCTGGCTATGTGCGGTGTAGAGCGCGAGAGAGTAACTCGCTCCTCCACCATGCCAGGCCTAGAGGCGGAGCCACCAGCTTCACCTTCGTGTGAAGCGAGACCAACGCAAGGAACTTCATCGAGGTTAAGAGAGGTATTTAAATTCCTCTAGGCGCGTGGAAATCTTGAAGAACCATCTACTTCTACAAGACCATAAAAGACTTAAACTCTGATCAGTATGGTTTCCAGAAAAATGTAGCTTAGTGTCACTCCTCTTCTATGACTACTCGCTAGAAGAAAAGGCAGGCTATTAAACTTCCCAAAACGCTCCAAGTACCCAATAAGAATCCTACTCGGAGCATCTAATGGGAGGTCCTGCTAGGAGTATCTACAGTACATCGGAACTGAGAACATACTGTTCACATTCTTCCAATGTGGAACATTTGAAGGAAGTTCTCACGGGGATATAGTGCAACCCGAACCCGGCTTGCCCTTAGTCAATGCCATGTGGCATGCTTTTATCATGTGACAATTTTTTCACATATCTTCCTAGCTAACCGAAGAATTAATCTTTTAGATTCTGTGCCACATAGAACTGTGATATTTATCAATGTAAATAATGGTGTCACCAGGTGCTGAAACAAAGGCTTTCCTTCCCTTATTGTATACAAATTTATTCTGCGATCCTGCATGTTATGGGGGTGACCAAATTATTTTAGATGTCAGTAATCAGTATATATATATGTGTGTGTATGTGTGTGTGTGTGTGCGCGCGCGCATCACACACACAAATTTATTAATCATTAAGAATATAATTTCTCTCCCACTGCCATCAAAATTAATCAGGATCAAAATGAGGCATTCGAAGGTACTCAACGTTCTGATCTTCTTCTGCGCTCTCTTCGTGAAGAGAATTCCATCGAACCCCATTACCATTAACGCCAAAGAGGAAGTAGGTGAGTCAAAAAATCTCTGACCACAAACATTTCAATATATATCACCACAATCGCATAACTTGGAGTTTGGGTCTTTTTATACAATGAAAACAATAATAATAATAATAATAATAATAATAATATAATAATACGATGGTTCAAGTTTTCTTTTTTTCTTTTTAATCTTCGCGTTTCCATACTTTCATACTTATCATATTTTTAGAGTACTTTTCGCTGCTTTATCTTATCTCCTTCATCTTTCCATATTTTATAACTTTTTTTTCTCTTATAAAATAAAAAGTAGCCCATTAAAAAGAAATGAAGTTTATTAAACGAAAACGACATTTTTATGGTATAACTATAATAATATACCTATATTTATTTTGGTTGTCCACTTATCTGTACTTAGAAAATGATACTGAAGGCCTAAATAAATAAACACACACACACATATATATATATATATTTACTGTCGTGAAACATCTTTCATTATTATTTACTTTTCTTTAATCTGCGTTAATTTCCCTCATAATACTTATTTTACATTACGGGTAGTCGTAGCCGGTCCTCAACTGAGACATGGCTCCTACAGCCGACATTTTATTGAACAAAGTGAGGGAATTTGAATGACGACGGTTATCACTGTTTACCAGTTTATTTCAATTAAGACAATAAAAATGACGAGGTAAAGCGAGTGTCAATTCATAATTTTAACAGTGGATCGTGGAGAGAGTGTCTAGTTAATTTTAACTCGCAATTACATCTTAACCAAACGAACACTCCTCATAACTTACCGCACCCGAGATCAACTCTTTTGGGTATTATGTGCCTCCGGCTCTCAGCGCATTTCAAATCTCTCCATGTTGCCAACTAATGTTTTATATTTCAAACAATTACGCTTTACATATGATAATTTCACATAATGAAATGAGTTTACTACACTCCAAGAAAACATTATTAAATTTCCTATTAAAAACCAATACACGACAGTATATATATATATCAGTGGCGTACGCAGGATTTTTCTAAGGGAGGTCTAAATTTTCTTTTGATTCTAAAGAAACTACTTTTTTGTCCTTAATGAACAAAAATGAAAATTAATGTTAAAAAAGCTGAAATATTTATTTGATTATTATTAGTAGTAACAAAAAATTGATTTGTATTTTTATTTAAAATATAAAATAAATTTTTCTAGGCTACTTGGCCAATTCTTTAAGTATTAAATTCATATCCAGGTTAGTTTCCCTATAAATATACATCAGAACCAATCCATTTAATCCGTCTTCAGATACTGTCGATCTTAGGTAAGTATTTAATCGTTTTAATGTCAAAAAACATCTCTCTGCCTCACATGTAGCAACCGGAAGTGTTACAAGGATGTATAAAAGGTTATAAATTTCTCCCTCCTTCTCTGGAGGGAAAAGAGTCGTGCATTAGTTTGCAAGCGCCATTTTCTTAATGTTATTTTTAATAATAATAAAAATAAATGAATACTTTGTGTGTGGCAAAAATAATTTGCACCTTGCCACATGGTTAAGCTGCCTTATTGAGAAAACGTTCTATTCATTTCTCTCGAAATGAAACATTTGTCTTACTTCTTAAGGGGTGGGGGTGACCAGACCACATGGACCTCCCCTTGCGTACGGTACGCCAGATATATATATATATATATATCAGTGGCGGCTTGTGGTGAGAGAGAGTAGGGAGGCACAAAGGGAGACCCAAAATTGTCTATAATATATGCTATATAAATAAAATAATTACAAAGTGTTAGATGCACTACTTTCTGCATGTTACGATCGTATAGAATTAATACTATGAAATAAAATCCTCTTTCATAGTTTTTAGTGATAAAAACAGAGGATAAACAGAGTGATAAAAACTCACCACGAGCCGCCACTGATATATATATATATATATTTGAACTTTGCAGATTTCAAACCTCATTTTATGATATGTGGAGATAATGCAAAACATTTTATTCAAATTAATAGGATGAAGATAATTCTATTTTCTAACCATTTACTTCACAGATGAACTGTACGGGTGTGTTTAGGAATTATTAAATGTGCTTATATGGGACTCATAACTTTGAATTATTTATTAATTCTAAAACTATAACAAAACCAAAACGGACATATTCTAATGTTACGACTGCAATTTTTTTTCATTCTTGAGTGGTATATTACGGTATATACTATACACTAGGGCATGGTTAATTAATCATTTTTAGGAAAAAGTGATGAATAATGAAATTTTCTAATTAATCAGTGATTAACTGATTAAAAATTATTAAAAATTAAATACTTCTGAAAAGAGTAAGAAAGAGCTTTATTGTTTCTGTTCCTGAGATAAGACCGAAGAAAACATTTTGATCAAACATTTAGTTTTCTTCAGTTCAAGAAATCAGGCATGGGCGGATTAGACGGTTTATACACGCAAAAAGGTGCCAAATTCAAATGATACATTACAAAATTTAAGGTAAAATGATGCTGAAATTATGAGGAAAATTAATCATTTCCCATCATTTTGTAAAAATATTTTTTTATTAATTAATGATTAAAGTCGAAACAATGATTAACTGATTAATCAGAACCATGCCCTACAGTATACACTATACAGAAATGTGTATATATATATATATATATATATATATATATATAATATATATATATATATATATATATATATCAATGAATTTATTTCTTATATGACATTCATCAGTGTATGCGTGTATGTGTGTTTTCCGTACTTTATAAGAAATAAGTTTTTTCTCTGGGCTACATTTCAGACTGTGAATTAACTGCATCAGGAGTTTATGTGTCTTTGAGTTCTCAAGCGGAACTCTTTGATGATAATAACGTCTTGAGATGGATTCAAGTTCATTGGTGGGGAATTACAAACCAGAATGAGAACGATTTCGTTGGTATTTGGGTTCATGATCCTACCATTGACCCAGACGGTATGATTGAATCGTTCCTCGCTGTAGGAGTCGATGGTGGAATAACCTCAAGTCTTCGATTTAATGGTAGTGATTATCCTGACGAGGTTCCTTCAGGGTCGTTGTGTCTTCCATACTGGGGCGGTTACGTCCAAAATGGAATCATAATTCATTCATCTTGCCGTAGATTAAGACCTCGTTGGATGTCTGACATTCGAGAGGCACTGGAAGGTTATGGTATATCGGAAGTATTACTTCCAGGATCGCATGACGCAGGTGCTTATGGTAGCATAAATGGCATGTTTATCACTGAAAGCGTCGCTGAATGGACAATCACCCAAGATGAGACATTCTGGCAACAGTTGGTCCTCGGGGTGAGGTGTTTTGATGTAAGAGTGGCCTACTACGATAATACGACGGAAAAGTTTTTCGTGAATCACGGTGACGTACGAATCAGGCCTTTGATTCCATACTTGGAGGACGTTTCCAAATTCCTGAATGAAACGGATGAAATTGTAATTTTTTACATTCACGGTTTTTATCACGGTTTTGATAAATATGAAAATGCTAAAGCGAATTTAACAACATTACTGGAATTCTACTTCAAGGACTGGATGGTCCCGCAAAATTTAGCACCGAACCCGCTTCTAGGCAACCTTTGGTCGTTTGGGAAACGAATTGTGGTGACGTATCCTGAAAGCGAAACTTATTCGGACTATATTTGGAACGTAACTGTCCACCACCTTTGGGGTGACAACAACGATTTGAACGACCTGTACGAGTATATGGACACTAATATTCCAGAAGAGAGCGGGAGGGGATCTCTCTGGTCTGCCATGACAGAATTCACGCCAAACGCAATGGACGTTGCTGTTAACCGCTGGAAAGGTCTTAGGGGGGCAGCAAACATAACAAACGAACCAATCACTCTTTGGCTTCGAAGAGGATGGTGGACGATGGTGAACATCATTTCAATGGATTTCACGGCCTCCTCGGATGTTATTAATGTAGTTATAGAGGGAAATGTAAAGAAATATCAATGTAACATTAATCCTAAAAAAACAAACTAAATTCTAATGTATATAAATATATATAAATAGTGTATATAATAATATAACCATTTTATAGAACTAATCTGAATTACTTTAATTACAAAAAGAAGGGGTGCTACTGTAGTATGCGGTCCACCAACGATTGGTTAGGTTTAATCATGATATTTTCGTTAAAACTAACGAAAATATCATGACTAAACCTAACCAATCGTCAAGGGCGATTGACAATGGGATGTAAACAAACAATTAGTAAACAAGATAAGAAGCTATAATTAAAAGGTAGACCGCCGAATCGTAGGTAGACCGCATACTACAGTAGCACCAAAGAAGGTATTTGCATGTAAATAATGACTTAATAATTCAATAAGTTTCCCCTTTGTTTCAACATTATAATAAATAAAATCCTATTATATAGCCATTACAGTTATAAAACTTGTAATGTAATCTATATGTTTAACACTAAATAGAGAAACATATGTTAAAAGGGAGCAAGTGTAGTTTACATTCCCCTACATCTTCCTAGTGTAGTTTACATTTCCCTACATTATCCTAGTGTAGTTTACGTTCCCCAACTTTGTCCGCGTATACCTAATCAAATAAAACGTTAAAACTAACGAAAATATTACGACTTAACCTAACCAATCGTCAATATATATATATATATATATATATATATATATATATATATTTGACGATTGGTTAGGTTAAGTCATAATATTGGCGCACCTAAAGCAAAAGTACCCCCTCTGTAATTTCTTTATTTATGGTCAGATTTTTATGAAATTTTCAATATAAAGGTTTTCAAATACTAACCGGGCCTTCAGTGTTATTCCGATATCCGCCATTGAAGGCTCGGTTAGGTCAACTGTATACCCAGTTACGTCAACTGTATGCCCTTGACAATTGGTTAGGTTAAGTCGTGTTATTTTCGTTAAAACTAACGAAAATAACACAACTTAACCTAACCAATTGTCAAGGGCATACAGTTGACCTAACCGGACCTTCAGTAACGGACATCGGAATAACAATGAGGTCCCGGTTAGGTCAACTGTATGCCCGTTTTTTTTTTTTTTTTAAGAAAACATTTTAAATTTTTTTTTACGTTTTATTTGATGAATTCATTTAAAATATGTCTCCTAAAGATCCTAGTGTAATTTACGTTCCCCACCTTTGACCTAGTGTAGCTTGTGTCCCCTTTTGCGTTAGGGGGACGTAAACTACACTTGCTCCGCTAAAAGTTGTGCAAGGATAATTTTAACTTATCTTTCTTCATTATGTAGTTCATAGTTTTTTTTATCAGTCACAAAGAGAATATTTGTTCATATTATTCCGGCTTCTGCATGTTAATCTATAATTTATGTATAACTTTTATAATAAATTTACCTGGCCAACTCTACTAGGCCTATCCACTATAAAACAAAAAAAAAGCATAATCTCTTTTACTATCATCTACACAGGGGGCGGGGGGAACTTTATTGTGTGGTCGGCAAATTTCAACTGAAATAGTCCTTAGCGGGCAAGTTGCAGCTTTAAAAATAGTTTTGGACATAATTAAGATGTAAATACTGCATGACTTTAAATAATCAAACTGTCCGCGAGCAATTAAACTACACTAATTTCATTACACATTATGCCCGCGGGCGGCAGATTACCCACCCCTGATCTACCCTTTTCACTCTCAAATTAAAACAACTGAATTTCAAATTAAAACAAGTGAAGTTTAAATTAAAGCAAGTGAAATACAATTTAAAATATATGAAAGTCAATTTAAAACAGAGATTGTGTAAAATCTGAATGTGCATCGAAAGCTTTTATTTTATAGCTGGTGGGAGTACTTGGCATCTGAAACACGTTGGCAACATTCACAAGTCCCTAGCAACCGTTGCTATCCATGACTCGACTCTCTCAGTTACCAAGGACGTCCTCTCTGACCCGGCCAGCTCTCACTCGCTCTCACAGCTGTGTATTTCAAGGTTATTAAAAGAACTGAGTTACGCTTTACTGTGATGATTTGGATTATTTTTACAATATAAATTTCTACAGGGTGATCCAAAAGTCTCTCCACAGTTATTTCACGTCCATGATTGAATAATGGGAGCTAGGCTATTAGGCCTTTTGTTTACGTTACATCTATCAAAGCGTAGGCTATTAGGCTGTTTCTTACTGCGGAGAGACTTTTGGATCACCCTGTAGAAATTTATATTGTAAAAATAATCCAAATCATCACAGTAAAGCGTAACTCAGTTCTTTTAATAACCTTGAAATACACAGCTGTGAGAGCGAGTGAGAGCTGGCCGGGTCAGAGAGGACGTCCTTGGTAACTGAGAGAGTCGAGTCATGGATAGCAACGGTTGCTAGGGACTTGTGAATGTTGCCAACGTGTTTCAGATGCCAAGTACTCCCACCAGCTATAAAATAAAAGCTTTCGATGCACATTCAGATTTTACACAATCTCTGTTTTAAATTGACTTTCATATATTTTAAATTGTATTTCACTTGCTTTAATTTAAACTTCAGTTCTTTTAATTTGAGATTCATTTCTTTTAATTTGAAATTCATTTATTTTAATTTGAAATTCAGTTGTTTTAATTTGAGAGTGAAAAGGTGTAGAGTTTGCATCAACTAATATACCTGGACTTGACACCCTATTCCCTATGGTAATGCAAGAACCACTTACTTTTAGACTGGCAACTGTCTGAACTTAATTAAAGAAAAAATTCCTCAACTACATCTTTGCTTTACTATGTAACACAAAAGAGTACCAAAACACCAATACGGGAGAAAGACCCTCATTGTAGGTCAAATTGTAAACAAAACAACTATTCACTAACTTAGGGCTCATTATGCTTCGATTTTTTTATTATATAATCATTGAATTCATTGGTACAGGTAAAATATTAAAAGTTTTCTGAATTATTTACAGCTAAAACTTGATAAACTACCTCGATGAATCATCGTTGAGTTTGTTATCCACTTCGGAAAGTTAATCATAAGAACCGCAAAGTGAAGTAGGTCATCGGTATCTCTTAAGGACCAAAAATATCGTTTAAAATCTTCTAAGAAATCTATTTGCTATTCATTCGATAAACCAACGTATGAAATATACTGAAACCTGATATTTCTTGCGTGACAAACGTATTTATTTGGTTGGTATAAATATAATAATGTAGCGTACATTTAAACTAGTTCCTGGAAAGGTAAAATGAAGAATCTGATTTTGGTAATATGTTCCAGACTGTTCAGTCACCTTTCCAAAATGTACTTATAAGATTTAACTGAATTGCTGCTGTCTATGACTTACAGATTGCGAGCTGAGTCCTCCTGGAATAAGTCTTACCTTGTACCCGACTCAAGATGAACTTAAATATGGTCAGCGTAATCAGAGAATGGTGAAGCTTCAATTGACATGGAGGAAAATAAATGATGTGGAGAAAAATGATTGGATTGGGATATGGAATCGTGATCCAAAGGAAGCGTTTGGCATTCCACTCAAAAGAATCGTTGTGGACAGCCCGAATGGCATGCATTTGATAGATGTCCAATGGGACCAAATGATAACGGATACAATGTCTAAAAGAAATTTACTTAAAATACGAAGTTGCTTACCGTTTTGGGTAGGATATATTCGGGAGGATTTCGATTTGATATATAGATCTTGTCTGCATATATATCCATTTTGGATGAAAAAACTCGGTAAAACTATTTATAATGAAAGTTTATCCACACTGTTTTTACCAGGGATAACTCAAGAATCTTACAATACCCCTTTTTTGAACGTGAAACCTTCTCCTTGGTACGAGCTTATAATTGGCACGAGGTACTTCAAAACTAACGTGGAAGTTAACAAAAACTCACCCAAAAAATTTTTCGCTCTTTGGGGAGACCAAAAACTATCACTGATAAAGTTCCTAAATGAGATTTACCTTTTCCTTAAACAGACAAAGGAAATTGTTGTAGTTGAAGTTATTTTTTTGCAGGATGATTCTCGTTTTCATAGAGAATTTGAAAATGTAATTTTAACTTTATTTTATGACATGCTTGTCACTAAAGATTTAGGAATTAATCCGCAAATAGGAAAGCTTTGGGAAACAAATCGACGTCTTTTAGTATCGTGTCCACAAATAAGGAAGTCAAAATATATTTGGGAGGGGATAGAATCCGTTACTTACTCGGCAGAAATGACAGAAACTGTATATACAAAATCTAACTTATTAGGACGTGAAAATTTCTGGACGTTAAATGTCGGTGTTAACAATTCCGACTTAAAGAACTCTTGGGAAGAATTTGAAATTAACGACGTAATTAATACTGTATTTATTCCGAACCTCAAGACGAACTTGTGGAAAAGTGTAAACATTGTGACATTACCTTGTATATTTTGTACGGATATTGTAAAACTTGCCATCGAGGCTAATCATAAAAGGGATGACTGTCCCGAATTTGTGAACGCAGAGAGACTTCTCAGAAAGCTAAAATGGACACGAGAAAGAGAAAAAATACAGCTGTACGTGGAAGGTAATTGTTAAAATTTAAGTCGGAGGACGCTTACTGGCAGAATGGCTTTTAGCATTGTACGACTTTATAATTTATTTTTTAGTTATGTTATACTAATTTAGACTTTCGTTGCATCATTAACAAGCTAAGAATGACGATAAACGCATGCTGTACTTACTCACAACTCCTATTATCGCTAATTAGCTTGCATAGGTATTGATATAAATCGACAATGGTTATGAATTAGCTTTTTGTTTAAAGAGAAGTAATACATTGTTAGGTTAATAAAACGTGTAACCTTGGACAGTCTCCGAACAATCGGGCCGGTGAGATCAACTAATGCGGCTCTTTATGCTAACTCCTGGATCATTATTAACTAGCACCATCGGGAGTCGAATCCCAGAACTTATTGTCTTCAAAGGAAATATATACTATTCAGACACGCATACATGCACCATCATAAGTCTCGTTTCTCAACGAATTGGGGTAAGAAGGCTGAGAAACCCAGATATAGAATACAGACGGTAGTTAAGGAGTGGAAAGGCACCCCACCCCCATCCCCACATGGCTAAATTCCACAACTGCGGCATTCATACGCAACGCGTGATCGCGCTTCCAAGCCTTGTCAAAATTACAAGAGACATAGTTCCGAATTTACACGCCCCAAACAAACCTCCATTCCAACCTACTTGCAGTCACTTCTCGTGCATCACCCAGATCAAGTCCACGCACACTCACGCAATCATTCACCATGTCCATCCATCTTCTCGGCCTTCTTCTCCTCCCCTACCTTCACAAACACTCTGATACACTCTTTTCACAACTGTCATTTTCCATTCTTTCAACATGTCCAAACCACCTTAACACACTTTCTTCAATTTTCACTTCCACTGACTTCAGAATACAGCTTTTCAGAACCACACGATTTCTCACTCTATCATTCCGATGCACGCCACATATACTTCTCAGAATTATCAATCCCAACTGCCTTTACTCTTGCCTCCTTGCTTTCATGCTATGTCGATGTTTCACACCCATAATACAGGCATACGGAAATGACTAGGGTACAGAATATATTATACTACATTTTATGGTACATAAAAACTGAAAATATATGTGTCTTACGTGTAATGCTAATGGTTGGTTGTTCATTTTACGTCCTTCGACTGCATTGCAAATATTTTAACTGTTAGTTTTTTGGATCACCTGAAGATCAAGGCCCCAGCCTTCTTTAGTTAGCTTTATAAGGCTAACTAACGAAAATATCACGACCTGGCCTAACCAATCGTCAAGGGCGTGCAGTTGTCCTAACGATTGGTTAGGTTAGGTCGTGATATTTTCGTTAGTTAGCCTTATAAGGCTAACTAAAGAAGGCTGGAGGCCCTGATCTTCAGGTGATCCGTTTTTTTAAAGTAACATAAAGTAACTTTAAAATGAAAGCTAATGTGTAGTTTCATGGCCACCAAATTTTTAATAGTCGAAATAATCAAAATCCCAACTATTTCAATGACGTCATGCAGACATCTACCAATACTGGATAGTCTTTATGCACATACGTCATAATGTCATTCAAAGTTAAAAGTTTACTAGAAAGTCGTTTGGTGAAGACAGAAGTAATACAAAATAAGAGTAAATTAATAACACATTTACACTTTAATCGATTGATAGAAGATGTACTGATTTGTACAAAATGTGAAACAAAGCGCAGCTTGTGGAAGAAATGTCGCTTTAAACTAACCCTATCGAAAGATACGATACTACTTGGTGTGATAAGTCACATTTCAGTTACAGTAAAATTCTAATCACTGTTGCATTCATTCATGATAAGACCTTTTTCCAAGTGTTTATTTCAATCTAAGCTCTTATTAAAAACGACGGATCACCTGAAGATCAGGGCCCCCAGCCTTCTCTAGTTAGCCTTATAAGGCTAACTAACGAAAATATCACGACCTAACCTAACCAATCGTTAGGTCAACTGTACGCCCTTGACGATTGGTTAGGTTAGGTCGTGATATTTTCGTTAGTTAGCCTTATAAAGCTAACTAAGGAAGGCTGGGGGCCCTGATCTTCAGGTGATCCAAAACGACTATTGATTGGTATGCTTTTTCTGGTAAGTAGGTATAAAGGCTTGTTTGTCTGTAACGGGTAGGATAGTTAATCGCTTACCCATGGTGGGCTAGATATATGACATGCATACTGGCTACGCCAATCTCAAGTCGGACTACTCGATGTTGGGGAGAAATATCGAGGCCACTGATTTGGAAAAGGATTTGGGTGTGCTAATTAGCAGCGATCTTAAGTTTACCAAACAGTGCGTAGAGGTGGCAAAGAAAGCCCAGAAGCTGTTGTGTTATATTAGGAGACAATTTCGATTTCGGAACAAGGAGATGGTGCTCTTTCTGTACAATTCCCTGGTTCGGCCGCACCTGGAGTACGCTGTGCAGTTCTCATTGAGGTTTTCAAGCTCTTACACGAGTTCGACGATATCGATTTTAGGAGCATGTTTAGTTTAAACGATAACTCGACTCGCAACAATGATTGGAAGTTGGATTTGAAACAGTTTAGCACTATAAGATCTGTGACACGTGGAACAAGCTACCTTCAGAAGTTATGAACAGTTCCTCTGTAGATCAGTTCAAGAAAAGGTTTGACCGAATCTTGCACACTATTTGAGGATGTGTGTTACTGTCTTCTGGGGTGGCTGTTCGGAAAGCTAGCTGTGACAATGTGTAGAATTTTTCCCTGGCACCCTTTGCCATTGGTACCTCGTCGGTATGGGCCACAAGGCCTTTTGGAGTACTTCTTGTCCTTGTAACTCCTTGTCTCTCTCTCTCTCTCTCTCTCTTCATAAATTGCCGTTAACCACCATTCCCTCATTTGTTCATACTCATTTTCCCCCTTTAGCTATCTCTCCGCTATCCTATTTTGCGACATGCTGAGGCATGCATTCAGGAAGTAGGAACGAATTTCGAACATTTACTTTAATGAAGCAAGTGTATTACACTGTGTACTTGCATAAAATGTAAAAAATCTTTAGGTGTTTCATTTTTATGTCGCGTGCTTATAGCTCGAATATGTTATTCATCGATGCATTCATAGTTAAAGTGAAGTATGAAAAAATTAAAAATCTTTTCACATAAAGCATCATTCCGCCCATGCGCCCATTTCAAGGTACAAGCAGCTCGCAACAGCACTGCCAAGCAAAAAGGGGGTCAGTGTACTGGCGATATTTTCGTACGTGGTTCATCACCACTGAAAGCAACAATGTTCCGTGTTAGCCTAACCCAAAGAACATCCAAATCCGCATTCTCTTTGTGCAATTTTCCTTAATTTGTACTGCAGACACCTCCAGTTGTTATCAGTCCTGGTGCATGATTCTTCAGGGGCAAGATGCACCCACAGGTTGGTGTTTCCTCCCTAAGATATAAGATGTGAACAAAAATATGAGCCACCTATCACTACCATATAATTTAAGATTATATTCTCCAAACATTCGTTTGTAGGTGTCATTAAGGTCCTAAAATTCGCTAAAAACAAGTTTAGTTCAACTGTTATTAAGTTGGCAACTCACTAAGACATTCGCTGTGAAGCTAGACTCCATAAAGTCACTCGAGCTTTCCTTTTCAAGATCACTTATTTACATGGTTATAAAACCAGATGCATATTTGAATTCCAGTTAAAGAAATGTGGTATTTACAGGCTCTTACGTCGTAGAATAAAATGAAACAGTAAAGTTAACTATTGGTTCGTTCGTGCATTATTTTGTATGAATTAAATAGGTAAGCTTTTTAACACTATTGTCCATTTTAACAATACGTTTTGAAACCAATTATGTACTTATACACTTTAAACTATTGTCCATTTTAACAATACGTTTTGAAACCAATTATGTACTTATACACTTTAAACAGGAACTAACAAACAAACAAACAAAACTATCTTTATTCAGAAAGAATACATTACATAAGGCAATGCATCACATCAATATAAGCTTACACAATGTTGGCATTATCGTTTAATTTTGTATTTTAATGGCAAGGTAGTCTTACCGAAACAATCTTATCTGAGTTTGCCGTTGGGAAGCATAAGATTTTCAGGGAAAAATCTCTCAGATTCATTTCAATTTTTACAAAGTAAAGTAAGAGAGTAAATAGAAATAATGGAAAATAAAAGGGTTAGATTTAATTAATTCTGTCATTACAAATGAAAAATGAGATAATCTTAGAAATAATAGAAAAAAGAAGTGATAAACAATGTAATAAACATACTACGATTACTATGTGTTGAAATAGAAATACCAATAATAATTGATACAGTGATACAATCTTAAAGTAACAGAAATACAGATAGATGAGACACATTATACTGTATACACATTATACAGTATATGGCATAATATGATAGAAACTTTTGAAGGGTGCGGGGTTTCTTCCGGGGTGACGTCCTTTCCTGGGGTGACCCCCCAATGTAATTGATTTGTGGTGGCTGTTCCGGTGACTCCTGGTAATCGGTTGTGGTATCCCTGGTGACTTATCCATTTAACTGATTAATCATTTATTATTGCCAGGTTCGTGGTTAAATGTGTCGATATTAATACACGTCAGGTAGCGTGGACACGAAGATGTATTTCCAAACCAATTTTACTCCCTGCAGCCAAGTGACTATGTTTTCCCCCTTACAATAATCTTACTTTATAATAATGAGGGCGTCTCTGTCACAAATTTTAAACAATTATTATATTATGAAACACTTATTACGAAACACACCAAAGTTTTACTGTTTAATTTTGTTTCCCATATCAAATTATATTTTTTACGTTATATAATGAATAACAACGGGTAATAGGTCTTGCTTAAATTTCACATGAGCCTATGGAAATGGTGTAGTGAAAATATGTACTTTTATTTACTTTAATCTTACTTTATCTTCATTCTTAATACTTATTTACACTGATTTCCATATTTTATAAACGGGTTACGCGGCCTGTTCTCAACTAAGACTCGGAGCCTGCAGCCGATATCTTCCTTTGAACAAAACGAGGGAGGGGGAAATTACAACGATTATCACTATTTTCCGATTTATTTTAATTAAAACAACGAACATGACGGGGGAAAGCAAGCGTGAATTTATAATCTAACGTTTTGATCGTGGAGAGAGCTTCTAGTTAATTTTAAATCACAATTACATCTCAACCAAACTTTCACTTTTTTAAAATAACGGCGTTACCGTTACTTGCGATAGAAAATAACGTCATTACCGCTACAGTTACTTCTATGGAAAAGTAATACGTTACACTTACCGTTACTTTTATAATAAAGTAGAAAATATAGTATTTCTCAATATAAGAATATGATATATCTACATCGCAGTTATATAGGAATGTCTGAATATCGATCAAATATTTAATTAAGGTCAGATATATAATACAATGAAACAATACCTGATTTTAGACATACTTAAATAGTTATAAGCAATACAATTTAACAATTTTACCATTTGAAATAATATTAATAGCGATCAATAGATCTTAACTAAAAATGTAAAATAAAATTGCTCTTTGTACTTAGTATTGCAAAAACAAAAAATTAGCGAACAGAATAGACTAAAATAAATCGTGAATAAAAAATTACAAATTGCCTAAAGGATTAATGGATTATTCATATAAGAAAAAATAGAAATCCTAAAACCATTAAGTCTTTCAAGAATTTTTCATTAATATACGTTTCTAAGTTGAGCATATAAGTAACGTGTAACGAATAATGATTGAAAATGGAATGAAAAGTAACGGGGTTACCAATTTCGTTACAATATAAATAAAATAACGGCGTTACCGTTACCGTTACGAAATAAGTAACGGTGTTACTCCCAACACTGCTTATATCTTACCGCGTCCAACGCTGGGTTTTGGGTATTATATGCCTCCGGTTCTCACTCCTCAGCGCGTTTCGAATGTTGCCAACTAGTATTTTATATTTCAAATAATTTCATTTTACATATATTAATTTCACGCAATTTTATCAGTTTATTAAATTTCTTATTAAAAATCAATACACGACAATGGTGAATATGGTCTAGCGCGGAACAAGAATAAGCTTAGGGCCAGAAGAGAAACGATCTCCTACGAAGGCCCTAGCGCATAGGTCGGGAACCTGCGGCTCATCGAAACTTTGGGTGCAGCTCGCGCACAGTCATCATAATAAGGACTTACCTATTTATTTCCTACATTTTCTTAAGATTGAGGGCTTGTGGTTCGTTTAAGTGTATTCTCATTTTGACGTGGCTCATAATACTATTGAAAAGGTTCCCGACGCCTGCCCTAGGGGAAAACTGAATTGAATTTTACTGTCTCAAGTTTATCTTAAAAGTGAGCCCCATTACCCAGGGGCACGAGTGAAAATATTAAAATGAAAATGACGTAAGAGGGAGAAATGCGATCTTCTGATGAATTGTATACAACCCGCTCTCTATGACGAGCTGTTCCCCACTGACTGACTGAATCTCTTTCTGCGATGCGCTCTCTTTTTCCCTTCTGCACTTCGGATTTTCATCTCGCTTTGGGGAAACGATCTTTCGTCCATCTTTCTTATAAACCTGCAACTTAGAGACAACTTTTATATACACTATTTTATGAGTTTTACAAATTCTGTCTGTTTTATATTATTTAATTAATTAACTTATATGACCTATTTAACAATCTTAAATTGTGTTCATATTTATCTGAAGTACTGTTTAAACACTAAAATTGCTTATGAATGCAGGATTGGACGAAACTGGAGGAAGGGCATCACGTGACTGATACTTCCACACCTCACTGGGTGACAAAAAAAGGTCACATATTCCAGTACAAACACGTTAAGACCTGTTCGGCTTTTTCATGCACAATCACTATTCTTTTCTAGGCATTACCTTAGGCCTATTTGATTTTATATCATACCTAACTTATGTTTTTTATTTACGTTAAAAATTGTACTATATGTTATATTATTAATAAATCCCCAATTTTGCAATCCTAACCCTTTCAAGTTTATTAGTATAGTTCAATGTTATTTAGTTAGGTTATACAAGTCATTTAATTTTAGAATATTTAAATCTCTGAACATTGGAGGGGTATGAGATTGTCTATTATCATTTTTGAGAGAGTTCGTAAGCATTTTTTATGGATTACTTCCAGCGGATATCTTATATAATTCTTTGTACTACCCCATACTGTAATTCCATACTGTAAATGTGGATGAATAAATGAGTAGCATTGTAAGGAGAGCATTTTGGGGAATTGTTTTTCTGACGCGTGACGTCACTAATCAAAATGGCCAAATATTGTCTAACTTTTAACGAAGTTTATGTTATGATTTATTCCTAAATAATAAAAATGTTCATTTTTACATTCCGAAAAGTGTACCAATTAGTCGGAACAAACAAAGCACCGTGAGGTAGGTAGACATAACTCAGTATATTCCGACTATTCAAACTGAGGGTACCTTTTATTCCTATGAAGAAGCTTATGGTGTAAATCTTCCCTTTTTAAATAAAACCCCTCTTTTAAGAATTCGGCTAAAAAAAAAATCTTTCGATCACCTGAAGCTCAGGGCCCCCAGCCTTCGTTAGTTAGCCATGAAAATATCACGACTTAACCTAACCAATCATTAGATCAACTGTACGCCCTTGAGGGTAAGTCGTGATAATTTCGTTAGTTAGCCTTATAAGGCTAACTGAAGAAGGCTGGGGGCCCTGATCTTCAGGTGATCCAAATCTTTTAAAGTCTTTGATCTTTTACTCCTTAAAATATCTTTTGCTTAACGCTTCATTGTCTAAAGTCCTTACATTCATTGTTTGACCTTCCTTGCATTGTTTGTTTAGTTTAAGGTGCTTTCAACCCACGAGGGCTATTTACACCAGTTAACATTCCCTGCATGCATCCACTCGCCACTTTATCTCTTCATGCTTTTTATCTCTCAATTCATTCTCTCATTATTCATGAAATCTTTATTCACTTATAAATTAGTGTAATTTACATGTATGTGTGTGTAAATGACTCCTCGTAGTTGGCTGCGCAGAAAACAGATTAATAATGATAATTTCTTCATGCTGGCCTTCAGAATGGTATGTAACTAAATTATTTAACCACTTTATTATCAGCTAGACAAATGTATATGTATTATCGTATCAATAAGCCTACATAATCTCTGTTTGTTTAATTTTGAGATCATTAAAAACTTGTACAGTGACTCGAGATTGGTTTACAATTGATTCGTCATTCAAATATAAATTCAGAAAAGGAATAATTTTCTCAAACTGTTTGAATCGATCGCATAAAGATAAAATGGTATATTATCTTTTATTCATGCTTTTATTTGCTCGACAGATTGTGATGATGATGATGATGATGAATCGAATCCTTCGCGAGTTCAAGTTTGGCCAACAGTGAAAGCTAGACCAGAGCACATTGATGAACAATCGGTTTACCGGTTAATTCAGGTGAAATTGTTTAAAATATTCGCTGATTTCAAATCATTTTAAGATTTATTTGAGACTTTATTTTATAAAGATATACAGTGCAGTATATATATATATATATATGAATAGAAACGACATAAGTATTAAGGAACGTTTCTGCACACGAGGAGGAGAGATAACGAAATAATGAAAAATGAGGCGAACCGCCTGGGAATCGAACCCAGGGCCTTCCAATTGCCGGTCGGACGCTCTACCATTATGCTACGGACCTCACTCAATCACAAATCGAAATTCTCCCAAATAGGGCAGAAACCAATGCCCTCAGAGAGCACCCTCGCAAATCGTGAATATGCGCAAATAACTGCAATGACCGCGCAGTACATAAATGAATAGAAACGACATAAGTATTAAGGAACGTTTCTGCACACGAGGAGGAGAGATAACGAAATAATGAAAAATGAGGCGAACCGCCTGGGAATCGAACCCAGGGCCTTCCAATTGCCGGTCGGACGCTCTACCATTATGCTACGGACCTCACTCAAATCACAAATCGAAATTCTTCCTTAATACTTATGTCGTTTCTATTCATTTATGTACTGCGCGGTCATTGCAGTTATTTGCGCATATTCACGATTTGCGAGGGTGCTCTCTGAGGGCATTGGTTTCTGCCCTATTTGGGAGAATTTCGATTTGTGATTGAGTGGGTCCGTAGCATAATGGTAGAGCGTCCGACCGGCAATTGGAAGGCCCTGGGTTCGATTCCCAGGCGGTTCGCCTCATTTTTCATTATTTCGTTATCTCCTCCTCGTGTGCAGAAACGTTCCTTAATACTTATGTCGTTTCTATTCATTTATGTACTGCGCGGTCATTGCAGTTATTTTTGCATATATATATATATATATATATATATATATATATATATAGGTTGTTAGAGGCGGGGCCACCAGCTTGACCTTCGTGTGAAGAGAGACCAACACACGAAACAACATAAGGTTATATATATTGTTGTAAAGAACGACGCTTGTGTAGAAGAGCGTTCCGCACAAGATGAGGAGGGAGAACGAACAAATGAAAAATATATATATATGAAAAAAAAATATATATATATATATATATATCAGTGGCGTGCAGTCAGAATAAGTGGAGCATGTGCAGCCTACCCAGTTAAAAGTTAAATTACAAAAAGTCAGTATATTACTATAGTAATCGAAAACTAGTATAAAGTTATGATGCTTGTACAGTGCGTTCGAAAAGTCTCTCCGCAGTGCTATGTTAAACGCATAGGAAATTGAAAAACTACAATGTTTTCATTCAACCATGATTTAGTGATTTTATTACATAACCTTTTGATTTTACAGCATGTGTTGAAAGTGTTTTCCACCATTTTGCGGGCACAGAGCAACTTGTCTACATTTGTTGTCAAACACTTTTTTTAAAGTGTTGGTTGACTGCGGAGAGACTTTTCGAACGCACTGAGGCATCTCCTAAAATAAAAAGGGCACAATACTAAATTTTTTTTCTTGAAACAAACCACCTAAAACGAGTGTAAAATCAATTGTATTGTTTTATAAGTTCAGTCTCATTCAAATATGATACAAAGTGAAAATCTAATTTGGGTACAACAATTATCACAGAAATTTTTTCAAGCAATTACAGATGTTTTGCCAATTAAAATTTAGAAGTATCAGAATAAGATGAAGATAAAAATAGTGATATGGTTGCACCAGTACTAAGGGCATCTATGAAAACCATTACAACTACAAATATGAAAGTACAAAATATACGAATAAAGACTCAAAATAGAATTTGAATAAAATAAAATAGCCATAATCAGTTTGCAAAAACAAAAAATTTGTTTTCAGACGCATTCACATCATTTACATAGGGCACATGCAAGAAATGGGGGGGGGGGGGGGGGTCCAGACGTCGCCGACCCCCCCCTCTCTAGATCTGCCCTTGTTATATATATTCTGTGCGAGTGTGCACAAATTGCACCCACCAGTGTTCAAACCCATCACCTATTGAATAGAAGGTGAGGGCGCTAGCCACTATTCGATGCGGAAACGTTACGCATTTTCTCGGTTGTTTAAATGTATGCCAGGTTGTGTTAACTTTTTACCGTCGTGTCGTAGCGCCCTCACTTTCTATTTAAGCGGTATTTATTGCATTATGCACAATCGTGCGTGTTTATGCATGATAGTCCATATATATGCGTACACTATATATATATATATATATATATGTGTGTGTACTCTTTCTAATATAAAAAATAAAATTTGTACAATTTTACTGAACGTTTTAAGCAGTAGTTATGAAGCCAATTAATGCAAATTTTGCCAAAATCGTATGAAATAAATTTAGCACCAATGGTAAGTAACTGCACAATTTCTTTCTGAACACCCTGTAGTTGAGAACTGTTTCATTATAAACGAGGAAAGGTCCGGAATAGTTTCGAAACTCAAATGAATTACACTTTTCTCAACTCTTGTTCAGATTCTGGGTTATTAGTTACGAATACCGCTCAAAATATTGTACTTAATTATCGTTTTTCCTTCTTTATCATCAGAGAAAAGTGTGAAAGCAGTCTATGAAAACTGTATAAATGTTGTTACCTTTAGCCATCGATATACAGAGGGGTGACAAAAGTAGACACCTTTGAGTTTTCTATAGGTTTTGATTTGATAATAAAAGTCAATAAATAATAAAAGAGTGACTAAATTTATTTAGAATCCTGTTGCTTTTTCTCCTTTGCATTATTATATAAAGCTAACATACGTTCTGGCATTCCACTGATGAGACTTGCCATTTGTTCTTGAGAACAGCCATCATGGTGTTTATTTACTTTTGCCAATGCTTTGTAAAGAATTAAATAATCTTATATAAAATACCGTTATAATGAGCTACGGTTAAATAACTTTTCTGACACTACAAAATCTTTTGGTGTATATCCCTTTAAAACAGGGTTCAAAGATGATAACCTGGTCTGTTCTCCCGACCACTTTCTGCGTTTTTCCTTCGTCAAATAGCATTTTCTTCCCCTTCTTTCAAGGTCACACGAATGGCCGATCAAGTCTGCATTTTAATATTATCCTAATCTAATTTATACACAGTTACGGCAAATTAAATACAAAAAACTATAGTATTTTTTAATGATCACCCCCAACAGATTAACTGGCGAGCCAATGAAATCTTACCCGACGATTTAGTTGCCGTATTTGAAGAACTTCCTACCAAGAATATTATAGTTATTCCTTCGTACCTGTTTAATGCCACGTCTGAGAACGAAACCTCTGAACCATTAAGTTCTGAGAGTTGGTCACGCAACACTCCGTCTTACAACACAAATGAAATAGGAAATACGGGTGACGAAGATGGGTCTGCCTTTTCAAAGACGTTATTCGTGGCTAAGCCTTACGCGTCTGAAGGGATTATAACAACAACAATTAGTCACCCACGGCCTTCGGTAAGTTATGGAAGAGTGGCTTCACTATCTCATAAAAATCTATCTTCAAAATATCACTTTTAGTGGTTAATCTGAGTGTTCCTACAGCTGTTATTGAAGAAACTCTTTATCTCTTCTCTCCTTTATACAATTTCTAATAATTTATTAAAACAAATGCTATAACAAATGCAAAAAACTTCTTTTTTCTACGTGAAGGTCAAAATATGATAATTAAAACCCACTCTAATAGACAAAGTTTATTTCCACAACAGTTTCGATACCCACTGGCATCCTCTTCGGGTGGATACAGAAAATGTAATAATTATGTAAAAAAATATAATAGAATCTGTATGTATAGAACAAGAAGATAGTTTTAAATTTGTGCGAATGTACTTATAAGCGGGTCCCTTTAATAAAAATGCCCTTCCAGTGTTGGGAGAACGGGATCTAACCTAGGTGCGAATTTCTTAATGGTCCCTGGACTGTTTTCCCTCTTGTTTTTGGTTCATTCGTTTTTCTGTATCCACCCGAAGAGGATGCCAGTGGGCATCGAAACTGTTGTGGAAATAAACTCTGTCTATTAGAATGGGTTTTAATTATCAAATGCTATAACAATATGAATATGTATGTAGTAATTTAAATCTTGTTTCAATGTCCTATTTTATTTAGTTTTTAGTTTTTATTCTCTTCAAGGTAACTGAGTTAGCGAAGGGAGGATGCGTTGGCTTCTGGGTCGCATTTTTGAGAGGAATGACCATTGTGGCAGCGAGATGCATCTTCTCCAATCCCAAATGGATGTGGGATAACAGGTAGTGAACTTCATGTAAGCATAATTGCCTATATTTATAAATGGAAGAACTAAGACCCACAATGAAAAGACTATTTAAGAAAAGAAAAGCGTTTCGGCCTTCAACACGAGACCCTCATCAGTTGACTTTTGCAGAAAAATGAAGGGGAAGGTAATCGGAAATAGATGAAGAACTGTAAATATATACATTTCCATGGTAAAGGTGCGAAAAACTCGGAAATCGGCCTGTCCGCCGTATATGTGCACAATATTTCCACGCACCAATTCCTATGGAAATGTTGGGCAGTAATCTGTACACTATACTGAACTGGAGAACACAAACAGGCAGTCAAACATGGGCAGATGGGTTCAGCAGTTTCAAATCGTGTCATTAATACCAGTTATAGAATTGACTCGGATGTAGCAAAATTATTATTTAATTCTAGACCCAACTCTAAAAGGAGAGTTATTAATTATTGTACTTTATGGATAAAATACTGAATATCAATTTGTTCCCAGGTCAGCCAAAAACAATGTTCATTTTGGATCGCTACCGTTGGAAATTCTCGTGTGATATTTGTTCTTGCTTCCGCTGATTTCTCTGTCTGCTTTCTGCAATCAACTGATGAGGGTACCAATAGTGCTAAGGACCGAAACATGTCGGTTTTAATATATTGCTTTCCAAATGTGGGTTTTATTATAAAGATTTTAAATATGTATCAGCAGCAATGTATGCATGTATGTACGTATATGCAGGATGTCCATAAAGTTCTGTAATGTCTTAAATGTAAACGAAAAAGAAATACCGAGTATACAAAAAAAGCTTTATGAAAACGCTGAAAAAAATAATAAAATAATTTATGCAAGGTATCAAATGTCTTCCATCATTATCTACATGAGGGGTCTCAGTCATTTCAGCTGCGGGCCACAATATGTATAGGATTGCCCACAAGCCAAGATTAAAATTAAACAGTCTAGGAATAATAGATTTTTTTTTTTTAGTACCTAGCTATTGAATTGCATTTGAAGTGGAGTTACCAATTTTGCAAGGAACAACTGTCAAAGTAACCAGCTTCCCACGCTGGCTGATACATTGTGACTGTTTCCAGCTTCATCACTGCCGCAGAGTAGTGCACGAAAATCCCTGGCCAGTTACCCGTTTGCTGAATAGCTTATTAACCGTCTCTTCACTGGTGCTTGTGGTCCCCTTTCCTGTTTTAAAACTTCACACTAACTTTCATTCACATTAATACGTGTACATGTTAAATAATAGTAAGTACAGCTGAGACCCCTAATCAAAGATAGTGTTGTAATCTTTCGAAACTGGCGAAAGTATCCTCAAATTCCTCGGAGGTTATGGCGTTCACTTCATGCTTAATTCTTTGTTAGTTTTACTTTTCCCCAATGGTAGGTATCTAATGGTGTAAGATCGGTGGCTAGAGAACACATGCAATGGGGCCACAGCGTCCAATCCATCTTTCTGTAAAGGTCTCGTCAAGGAAGGTCCGAACACTGACGACATAATGTGGTGGTACCCCGTCCTGATGTACTGTAGGATTAAGTTACTTAAAATGTTCCTATTTACACATGGAACGAATAAAATCTGACTCCTCTTCAAATATGAGGTATCGATGATAGATGGGTCATCGAAAAAATATAGATCATGAAGTATTTTCCGAGTAAGAGCGCATCAAATGTGTTCTCTTACTCTATGGGGATTATCTTCTCAACCAAATTTAGGAGTTATGTTCGTTAACTTTGTTAGCGACGTGGAAAGTAGCTTCGTCTGAGAAATATAATAAATTTTGAAATGTTGAATATTTCTTATTTTGTTTTTAATCAAATCCAGCAGTTTAGAACACATGCCAATGAGTCTACCACCATTGTCCTTCAAAAGTGCTTGAACTAAGGTAATTTTGTAGAACTACAGATTAAGCCTACCTCGCAGAACATTATGGACAATAGACCTTCACATCCCCACTTCAGTGGAAGTACGACTTACAGATTTTGGGGGACTTTCCTCATAACATTCAGGGACACATTCGATGTCTTCTAGAGCTAAGCATGACTTTTTCCAATCGCGATAAGTTATGAAATGACTCAATTTTCTTAAACTTCACCACCCACATGAATGGCAGCAATTTCCGATACTCTTTCCATACTCTTTTCTAAATTTTTTATTTAGTTGTTATTACAAATTCTTACTTAGCTAATTATGACACGCACTGTGCCTTCTCCTCTATAGTCGTTATTTTTGTTTGGTAGCAATTGACGTAATCCCTTCACGGCGGCTGCCGACTAAAATATCATAAATTATGAAATGTATTCCAAATATTCACACTTAAATCTCTCGCATATACCATACTTTTTTGTTATATTCAAAATCGTAATAGAACTTTATGGACATCCTAATCATATATATATATATATATTTATTTATTTTCAAGTCAGAAGCCTCTGATTAGAACCCTGGTAAGAGATAAATATTGCATATGCAAAAATGCGAGGGTATGTAACTAGGGATTTCATGAAATCCCTAAAATATTCAGGGATTTCATGTAAGGTTAAGTAGTGATATTTTCGTTAAACCTAAGGGAAAATTATTGAATGCCCGGTTAGGTCAACTGTACGGCGTACGCCCTTAACGATTGGTTAGGTTAAGTCGTGATATTTTCGTTAAAACTAACGAAAATATCGCAACTTAACCTTACATGAAATCCCTAAACATTTTAGGGAGTTCATGAAATCCCTAGTTACACAGATTCCCTGTAGCATATATAGGCGCATGAACACACGCACTTTTTGTTATGCAAAATATCCACCACCAGAATTCGAACCCGGCACCTTTGACTCGGAGATGTGGACATTGATCACTAGGCTCGAATGCGTAAAAACGCTTCTGGGCGTGAAAACGCTCGTGTTTCCGTCGGGTAATGAAATATATGTTGACTTGTGCTCACTTTTATCCTATCGTAGCCCAGTGGTCAGAGCCCACGACTCCGAGTCAGAGGTCCTGGAGTCGAAATAAACGAAACGCTCGCATTTTCAGTGTTGTATTTCTTCATGAAATCGACACGTAAGTACATATTATATTAAGATAATTTACTATTTTAATATGTGATCTTGATTTCTTCTGTTCTTGCAGAATAAATTAAAAAGATAAAAACAGCCCTTAAAAGAGATGTCAGTAAATTTGAAAGAGGCATGATAGTAAGAGCCCGTTTGGCTACTGTCTTAGTGATAAAAGTCCCCGAAATTCTGCATGTATCTCGAAAACTAGTCCCCATGGTTATGAAGACACAGACGGAAATGGAAAATACTACATCATATAAGCAATAGTGGGCATCAAACGACACTGAAGAGAACGTAACAGAACAACTGTGTTGTTGCGAGCTGTGAAGCGTAAAAACAAAGACTGCTGCATCAAAACTTTGTTCAGAACTTAACTATAACCTGCATCGACCAACATCAGTTAAAACTATATAATGGAACTGTAATGAAATCTCTCACAGCACCAGTCGGTGCAAAAGCTCGAATAATGTTGGAATTAGATAGAATGATGGGAACGCTCTTGTACTTATGTAGTTTAGTTTTTAATTTCCCTCCATGTATTCATAACCACGGGGACTGTTCCTCGAGATACATTGGCAATTTCGGCGACTTTTTTCTCTAAGGGACTAGTAGGATAGCCGAAAAAGGGGAGAGTGCAAGAATGTTGCAAGTTATTATACAATGTTGCAAATGGGGTGGGGGTTGTTGCAAATGGGGGTGGGGGTGTTGCAAAAAAATAAAAAATAAAAAATAAAAAAATAAAAAAAATAAAAAAAATACCTCAAAGGGCCCTTTGTTGCCAACCGGGGTTGCAAGGGGCATGCAACTTGGGGGCGGAGTTCTCCCCCAAGCTATTCCCCCCAAAGGGCCAGAAAGGAGGAGAGAAAGGAGGAGAGGTGTTCACCTGGCAGGAGCCAAGTGCATATTAAGACTTCAGCCGAGTAGGCGTTGTTTTATAGGCTCCTAATCAGCCAGTTGGCTGAGCAAGGGGGGAGGGGTACACCTGAAGGAGAGAGAGAGAGAGAGAGAGAGTAGTTGCCTTTGATTGCAAGGCATGCAACTTGGAGGCGGAGTTCTCCCCCAAGTTATTTTGTTTACCTAACCTAAGAGGCCTCTAAGGGGTTTTCCCAAAGGGCCAGAAAGAGAAGGACCAGAGGTCTTGCTCGGCTGGGAGCCGAGCTTGAATGAATCCGTCAGTCGTCTCTCGGTCTTTTATAAACCTCTATTCTGGCTGAGTTGCCAGATAGCGCCATGTATTCAGTTGCTGAGTTGCCAGATCACGCCGTGTATTCAGTTGCTGAGTTGCCAGATCGCACCATGTATGCAGTTGCTGAGTTGCCAGATCACGCCATGTATTCAGGTGCTGAGTTGCCAGATCGCACCATGTATTCCAGATAGCGCCATGTGTTCCAGATAGCGAAAAACCATATATTAATCATCCATTTAAATAGTGTACCACAATATATGATGGTAGATGAATCCAATTAAATTCTGTTTATTAAATAAATAATTTTTACACTTAATCTTTATTATAAATATTTAAGTCACGAATAACGAAAATTTACGAAACACACGAGCCTCATCCCCTGCGAAGAAAATTGAAAAAAAACGAAATTTAAAGAAATTAATCAATTAACCAAAACACAATCCGCTATAACGGGGTCGGTTTCGAAGAACACCTGATGGTTGAGAGACCTTCCCCCCAATCCCTCATAATTTTTACCTTTCTCCCAGACAGCTTGAACAAATCCTCTCTTGACTCCATTTCTTAGATATGCCCACAATTATATATATATATATATATATATATATATATATATATATAGAGAGAGAGAGAGAGAGAGAGAGAGAGAGAGAGAGAGTTTTGTTCAAATAACGGAATATGCTTGTATCTTTTGCCAGCAAATCTATCACCCATAGTTTTCGAGAAAATAATATTTCCATTTACTCAGGTTTTCCCAAAATATTTAAAATTAAGTGTACTAATTTAAATTTACTTTCTTTTTTCCAGGTTGACTATACCCACAATTATAATAAATAATAATAATCGAATTACGGACGATTGTTCGAAAACCATAGTTCGAAAAACATTGTTCGAAGCAACAATTATTCGACGTTATAATTGTTCGAATGAACAACCAAAAATAAAATCTTAGTTGCCAAGACGCAAATACGAAGCCGTAAATAACAAGGTTAGCCTCTTCATTTAAACTATAACATTTATAGCGCTGCAGTTAAACCGCCTAAAATGGCTTTCACCTTACCATATATATATATATATATATATATATAAACGAAATGAAAATTTATGAAACAATTCATTTAAAAGTTGAAATTAGCCAAAACACAATCCGCTATAACGGGGTCGGACGACATGAGAGATCTTCCTTCCAGACCGCTCTTGATATATATATATATATATATATATATATATATATATATATATATATATATATAATATATATGGCATGATGTAGTATCTCGCTTCGCCGAACTAAAACCAAAACACTCGATCGTATCCACAAATCTACACACACACACACACACACACACACACACACACACACACACACCTCTGTATATATTACGAAAATCAGGAAAAATGCCAAACGTGTATTAATTTAAATGATCCTAAACGTATATTATAAGAAATTAATTACTATTTTCACCTTTTAAGAGAATCATTTATTATAAGAATTTAATTACTCAATATAAGAAATTAAACATTAAACGCGCGCGTAATATATATATAACTCAAAACACACGAGCCTCATCCCCATGCGAAGAAAATTGAAAAAACGAAATTTAAAGAAATTAATCATTTGAAATTAACCAAAACACAATCCGCTATAACGGGGTCGGTTTCGAAGAACACCTGATGGCTGAGAGACCTTCCCCCAATCCCTGATAAGCCTCCCTTCACTCTCCTCTCTCTCTCTCGTCCCCCTTCACTCCAAATCTTAACTTTCACACACACACACACACACACACACACACACACGCCTGTATATATATATTATGAAAATCAGGAAAAATACCAAACGTATATTAATTCAAATGATGCTAAACGTATATTATAAGAAATTAATAGAGTTATATTTTTAAGTCCGAAATTCTCGAATTTAAAGGCACTCTTTTTATATTTTCCATTCACCGAAGCATGGTCCGGCATGCCGATTAATATCCTTTTAGGAAGATTTCCCATATGTGTGTCTATTTTGTTTTGGTAAGCCTTTCAAAAACAAAAAATATTACGCGCTTTTCACCTTAAAGTGTCGATGACGGGGATGAAATAAAAGGTAGGACGCGAGCCTACATTTGTCAAATTAGCTCAGACGAAATACACACAAATCTTTCAACCCTATATATATATATATATATATATATATATATATATATATATATATGAACTTTCACCGAATTAAAACAAATCACTAATCAGTTAAAAGAATTCGCTCAATTATCATATTCACAAATCTACATACACACACACACACACGTGCAAACTTGTATTCCACTACAAAGTTTACTGTTGAGATGATTGAGAGCGAAAGCTGATCCGTGTACCCTTTGCAATAAGCAAACGTGGTTGCGACTTGCAACGACTCGCTTTGAAATGAACGCCCTTCTAAAGGCGTCGAATCAACTGTTACCCTTAAATCTCCAAATCAATATGGTTTCCGTAATAATAGAACAACGGAAATGGCTACTATAAATCTTATGGAAAATGTAAATATAGCTAAGGAGAACAAAGAAATAATGATGTCAATATTTATGGATTTGAGTAAGGTGTTTGATGTAATAGACCATAATATTCTACTTAATAAATTGTATTGTTATGGTTTTAGAGGGGCAATCAGTGATTGAATTAAAAGTTATTTGCCCGATAGATATAATTTTGTATCAGTAAATAAGGTTTGCCCCACTAAAGCGCTTGCCAAACATGGTGTGCCACGGGGCTCAGTGCAGGATCCATTGTTATTTTATTATATATAAATGACCTTCCACGTTCATCTGATATACTGAACTTCATATTGTTTGCAGCTGATACAACTCTCTCTCTTTTTCTTGCAAAGATGTTAATACAGCTAAGATATTTCATTCAGAATTCATTATTGTAACGAAGTGGTTGGCTACCAATAAAACTCTTCCTAATTACCAGTAAAACAAATTTCACGATTTTTACTAATAAAAGAGATGTATACCTTGATGAATTTAATGTTAATGAAATCGCCATAAAGGAGTGTACTGTACAGCGTAGTAGGCTATCCCTTAAATCAAGCTAGGCTACGTTTTGACAATTTCCAGTTCCAAGAAAAAGATTCTCAAAGCCATTTCTCTCTTTGTGCATAATATTATTAAAAATGTTAATTGTTCTAAGACTATTTATAAAAGAAAATGGGATTTTGGCACAACTTGCATAATTATGTATTCTACAACTTGCTTATTGTAATTTTAAATATGTTATGAACGTTATACGCGTCACTATTAAATGTCATTTATATTTTTTTTTTACTTTCGATTTGATTTTGGATTGTGTTTCAGCTTTGTAATTTTAATTTTTATTATTGAACAGTTTTAATTTTGTACTTTAGATCTAGCTATCCACGTTTATATATTTTTGTCATTTATACATTTTTATCAGGCATTGAAATGCGATAGAGTCCCCCGAAACAGCGGATGCTGCCAAATATAATAACTTTTCAGCGCTACGTCATCGTCTTTATCCTAAATATAAAGTTTAATACAGTTCTTAGTACCTCTGTCATTCAATTATTAATCTTATATGTTATAATGTTTCAGAACAATCATATGATCCCTTTCCAGATAAAAGCCTAGTCCAAACGTATTTGGTTTTAGAATTTATAAATCTTAAAAAGATGTAGGAAAACAAGAAACACAAAGGAGAAAATGAATTCCTAACTGACGCATTTACATGCACAAATATACGTAATAATAATAATAATATATCGCTAACAATAGACATATATCTGCTCTTATTTAGCTATTTGTTATTTGTAGTTAAACAGCAGTGAACATTCCTCAAACAGTAGGCTGTAGACCTGACATACTATGCACGAGAATTTTGGCAAATTTCCAGATTCCAGACAGTTCATAATACAGCTCAGTCCAGACCTCATTTTTTATGGTGACTGTCACTGGGCACATTTTCCAGATTGCTAGGAACAAATGAATAAAATGCCATGACTACAATCTTGTAGCTCACCAACCTTTTTCCTGAGCTTTAATTCTGAAAATATTTTTTTTTCATCAATACTATATATTTGGTCCTTAGTTATAAAGAACACATCATTTGATGTTTAAAGACTCCCAAGTTCCAGGAAAATTGAGATGGTCATTTCACTCAAAAATCTGACAAGATAATTGATCACACAGTTTCCAAATTAGTTGACAAATTTATGAAAAAAGTGTGTGGAAACCATTCATGTGCAAAAGTCTTAGTTTGATAAAATATGGTAAATGTGGTACACAGTAGCTCTTTAGTTAATTTCAAGAAAAATTTAGACACTTTCATGAGTGAAAGAGATAGTTTGTAGATTGTATATCGTGTATATCCTTAGTTTCAGTTTTGTAGGCTCTTTTGGTGGAAGTAAATAGTTGTATATTAATTAGCTAGTTTGAGATTGACATTTTACAAAATTTTATTATTAAAATGTAGCTGATGACTTGGATTACCTCAATAGGCCCAAGTGCCTTCATGTTTTCCAAATGAAATGTAATGTAACGTAATAACTTAGCTAAGAATACGGTATACACTATTCACATTCAGCAAACTATCTCTTTCATTCATGGAAGTGTCTAAATTTTTCTTAAAATTAACTAATGAGCTACTGTTTACCACATCATATGGCAAGTCATTCCAAAAATCTACTACTCTATGAGTAAAGAAGTATTTTTGTAGATCAAGTCAACAAGTCTGTTTTCTAATTTTCTTATTATGCCCACAAGTTATCCCATCAGTATCTAGTGAGAAAAAGTTATGTACATCTAAAGTGTCCAAACCTGAAAACATTTTAAACATCTGTATCATATCTCTCTTCATGTCTCTCAAAACTAAACATGCCTAGTTCCTTTAATCTTTTCCAGTATCCCTAACTACTGTCATCAAATGAATTAGCCACAGCCTACTAAGGGCCTATTTCTTTTTACAACATTGAATGAATTTTAATTTTACTTCCATTTTATTACTTGGTAAGTAAATTCACAAATGTTAAATTATCTAAATAAGTTTTACTCATAAAAAAAGACATATACCTAGATTATTACTACATTTGCAGTTAACACAACAGATGGACCAGCTTGTAGGCTCAATACTTGGATCTACCTAAGTAAATCATGTAGAACCGTGTTCTACTGCTCTTTAAGCACTTCCTAGTAATTTAAATTATGCAGTTAGTACAGATAAACTAGCAGTAACCACCATTTTCAGTACAAAACCTTAAATTTAAGTAGCTTTGTTGTATTACTTCCCTTAATACAAGTGTACAGTACTTAGCTATATACAATAATGAATTCCTGAGTTTTTAAGCATGTGAATTATTGGCTATAAGTTCATATTCTTTTTTAATATGTGTTGTTTTATGTAAATTCGTATGTAACTTATATACAGCTAATAACTCTTATGTTTAGACACTGACTCAGGAATTTATTATTGTACTCAGGCTTTAAGTCTGATTGTCTTCAACACTCCATGGCCTCACAGCCATAAATTGACAATTTATTATTCAGCTTGATACAGGTCTGTAGTTACTTAGGCTTTTTTTAAATACTCCTCAATTTTAGATAAACAATCATTTGATAACTTGTACTGTCTCCCCATTTTCTCAGCAAATGTAGGTGGTTCAATTGAACACAAAACATGTTGGAATGGAATCCAGCAAACGTCATCTTGTTCAGGCCATTTAAAAGGATTCTTTTTCATGAAATTTACTAATAGATCCTTCTCAGTATCACACACTTAAACTATGTTTCCAACAAACCAGTCACCTTCATAGAAACAGGCCACATATGTACCAGGTTTATATTGGTAAGCCACATTTTCTTGTGTAACATTGAGGAAGGAAAGTTGTACGTTAAAGAAATTTTCATCACTAGAAATTTTGTACAGTTTAATGCCTGTTGATGAAGGTCTAAATCAGTGATATGAACGGGTTCCTGGGATTGTCTTAATTAAGGAATACCTTTTTTCTAACTCAAATAAATTAGCATTTTTCCTCAATTTTAGCTGAATCAATGTACAGAAATTGTATACCATTAATATTAGATTTGCACCAATCGAACATCTCTTGCATTGGTGATGTGACCTTTACTTGACCAAGACCAAAAATTAATTACTTTAGATGTCACAAATACAATTTTAAGGTATGTATATAGTATAAGGGTTTTATCAGCTATCATGTATTTGTTTTGAAGTTGTAGCAAAGTTTGTTTTAACCCAGCTATTTTTATTTTTCTTGCTCTACTTTGTCCCACAACAACAACCTTAAGGTTGTTGTTGTGGGACAAAGTAGAGCAAGAAAAATAAAAATAGGGTTAAAACAAACTTTGCTACAACTTCAAAACAAATACATGATAGCTGATAAAACCCTTATACTATATACATACCTTAAAATTGTATTTGTGACATCTAAAGTAATTAATTGTTGTTGTGGGACAAAGTAGAGCAAGAAAAATAAAAATAGCTGGGTTAAAACAAACTTTGCTACAACTTCAAAACAAATACATGATAGCTGATAAAACCCTTATACTATATACATACCTTAAAATTGTATTTGTGAAATCTAAAGTAATTAATTTTTGGTCTTGGTCAAGTAAAGGTCACATCACCAATGCAAAAGAGATGTTCGATTGGTGCAAATCTAATATTAATGGTATACAATTTCTGTACATTGATTCAGCTAAAATTGAGGAAAAATGCTAATTTATTTGAGTTAGAAAAAAGGTATTCCTTAATTAAGACAATCCCAGGAACCCGTTCATATCACTGATTTAGACCTTCATCAACAGGCATTAAACTGTACAAAATTTCTAGTGATGAAAATTTCTTTAACGTACAACTTTCCTTCCTCAATGTTACACAAGAAAATGTGGCTTACCAATATAAACCTGGTACATATGTGGCCTGTTTCTATGAAGGTGACTGGTTTGTTGGAAACATAGTTTAAGTGTGTGATACTGAGAAGGATCTATTAGTAAATTTCATGAAAAAGAATCCTTTTAAATGGCCTGAACAAGATGACGTTTGCTGGATTCCATTCCAACATGTTTTGTGTTCAATTGAACCACCTACATTTGCTGAGAAAATGGGGAGACAGTACAAGTTATCAAATGATTGTTTATCTAAAATTGAGGAGTATTTAAAAAAAGCCTAAGTAACTACAGACCTGTATCAAGCTGAATAATAAATTGTCAATTTATGGCTGTGAGGCCATGGAGTGTTGAAGACAATCAGACTTAAAGCCTGAGTACAATAATAAATTCCTGAGTCAGTGTCTAAACATAAGAGTTATTAGCTGTATATAAGTTACATACGAATTTACATAAAACAACACATATTAAAAAAGAATATGAACTTATAGCCAATAATTCACATGCTTAAAAACTCAGGAATTCATTATTGTATATAGCTAAGTACTGTACACTTGTATTAAAGGAAGTAATACAACAAAGCTACTTAAATTTAAGGTTTTGTACTGAAAATGGTGGTTACTGCTAGTTTATCTGTACTAACTGCATAATTTAAATTACTAGGAAGTGCTTAAAGAGCAGTAGAACACGGTTCTACATGATTTACTTAGGTAGATCCAAGTATTGAGCCTACAAGCTGGTCCATCTGTTGTGTTAACTGCAAATGTAGTAACAATCTAGGTATATGTCTTTTTTTATGAGTAAAACTTATTTAGATAATTTAATATTTGTGAATTTACTTACCAAGTAATAAAATGGAAGTAAAATTAAAATTCAAATTCAATGTTGTAAAAAGAAATAGGCCCTTAGTAGGCTGTGGCTAATTCATTTGATGACAGTAGTTAGGGATACTGGAAAAGATTAAAGGAACTAGGCATGTTTAGTTTTGAGACATGAAGAGAGATATGATACAGATGTTTAAAATGTTTTCAGGTTTGGACACTTTAGATGTACGTAACTTTTTCTCACTAGATACTGATGGGATAACTTGTGGGCATAATAAGAAAATTAGAAAACAGACTTGTTGACTTGATCTACAAAAATACTTCTTTACTCATAGAGTAGTAGATTTTTGGAATGACTTGCCATATGATGTGGTAAACAGTAGCTCATTAGTTAATTTTAAGAAAAATTTAGACACTTCCATGAATGAAAGAGATAGTTTGCTGAATGTGAATAGTGTATACCGTATTCTTAGCTAAGTTATTACGTTACATTACATTTCATTTGGAAAACATGAAGGCACTTGGGCCTATTGAGGTAATCCAAGTCATCAGCTACATTTTAATAATAAAACTTTGTAAAATGTCAATCTCAAACTAGCTAATTAATATACAACTATTTACTTCCACCAAAAGAGCCTACAAAACTGAAACTAAGGATATACACGATATACAATCTACAAACTATTTCTTTCACTCATGAAAGTGTCTAAATTTTTCTCGAAATTAACTAAAGAGCTACTGTGTATCACATTTACCATATTTTATCAAACTAAGACTTTTGCACATGAATGGTTTCCACACACTTTTTTCATAAATTTGTCAACTAATTTGGAAACTGTGTGATTAATTATCTTGTCAGATTTTTGAGTGAAATGACCATCTCAATTTTCATGGAACTTGGGAGTCTTTAAACATCAAATGATGTGTTCTTTATAACTAAGGACCAAATATATAGTATTGATGAAAAAAAATATTTTCAGAATTAAAGCTCAGGAAAAAGGTTGGTGAGCTACAAGATTGTAGTCATGGCATTTTATTCATTTGTTCCTAGCAATCTGGAAAATGTGCCCAGTGACAGTCACCATAAAAAATGAGGTCTGGACTGAGCTGTATTATGAACTGTCTGGAATCTGGAAATTTGCCAAAATTCTCGTGCATAGTATGTCAGGTCTACAGCCTACTGTTTGAGGAATGTTCACTGCTGTTTAACTACAAATAACAAATAGCTAAATAAGAGCAGATATATGTCTATTGTTAGCGATATTATTATTATTATTATTACGTATATTTGTGCATGTAAATGCGTCAGTTAGGAATTCATTTTCTCCTTTGTGTTTCTTGTTTTCCTACATCTTTTTAAGATTTATAAATTCTAAAACCAAATACGTTTGGACTAGGCTTTTATCTGGAAAGGGATCATATGATTGTTCTGAAACATTATAACATATAAGATTAATAATTGAATGACAGAGGTACTAAGAACTGTATTAAACTTTATATTTAGGATAAAGACGATGACGTAGCGCTGAAAAGTTATTATATTTGGCAGCATCCGCTGTTTCGGGGGACTCTATCGCATTTCAATGCCTGATAAAAATGTATAAATGACAAAAATATATAAACGTGGATAGCTAGATCTAAAGTACAAATTAAAACTGTTCAATAATAAAAATTAAAATTACAAAGCTGAAACACAATCCAAAATCAAATCGAAAGTAAAAAAAAATATAAATGACATTTAATAGTGACGCGTATAACGTTCATAACATATTTAAAATTACAATAAGCAAGTTGTAGAATATATAATTATGCAAGTTGTGCCAAAATCCCATTTTCTTTTATAAATAGTCTTAGAACAATTAACATTTTTAATAATATATATGCACAAAGAGAGAAATGGCTTTGAGAATCTTTTTCTTGGAACTGGAAATTGTCAAAACGTAGCCTAGCTTGATTTAAGGGATAGCCTACTACGCTGTACAGTACACTCCTTTATGGCGATTTCATTAACATTAAATTCATCAAGGTATACATCTCTTTTATTAGTAAAAATCGTGAAATTTGTTTGACTGGTAATTAGGAAGAGTTTTATTGGCAGCCAACCACTTCGTTACAATAATGAATTCTGAATGAAATATCTTAGCTGTATTAACATCTTTGCAAGAAAAAGAGAGAGAGTTGTATCAGCTGCAAACAATATGAAGTTCAGTATATCAGATGAACGTGGAAGGTCATTTATATATAATAAAATAACAATGGATCCTGCACTGAGCCCCGTGGCAGACCATGTTTGGCAAGCGCTTTAGTGGGGCAAACCTTATTTACTGATACAAAATTATATCTATCGGGCAAATAACTTTTAATTCAATCACTGATTGCCCCTCTATAACCATAACAATACAATTTATTAAGTAGAATATTATGGTCTATTACAAAACACCTTACTCAAATCCATAAATATTGACATCATTATTTCTTTGTTCTCCTTAGCTATATTTACATTTTCCATAAGATTTATAGTAGCCATTTCCGTTGTTCTATTATTACGGAAACCATATTGATTTGGAGATTTAAGGGTAACAGTTGATTCGACGCCTTTAGAAGGGCGTTCATTTCAAAGCGAGTCGTTGCAAGTCGCAACCACGTTTGCTTATTGCAAAGGGTACACGGATCAGCTTTCGCTCTCAATCATCTCAACAGTAAACTTTGTAGTGGAATACAAGTTTGCACGTATGTGTGTGTGTGTGTATGTAGATTTGTGAATATGATAATTGAGCGAATTCTTTTAACTGATTAGTGATTTGTTTTAATTCGGTGAAAGTTCAGGGTTGAAAGATTTGTGTGTGTATTTCGTCTGAGCTAATTTGACAAATGTAGGCTCGCGTCCTACCTTTTATTTCATCCCCGTCATCGACACTTTTAGGTGAAAAGCGCGTAATATTTTTTGTTTTTGAAAGGCTTACCAAAACAAAATAGACACACATATGGGAAATCTTCCTAAAAGGATATTAATCGGCATGCCGGACCATGCTTCGGTGAATGGAAAATATAAAAAGAGTGCCTTTAAATTCGAGAATTTCGGACTTAAAAATATAACTCTATTAATTTCTTATAATATACGTTTAGCATCATTTGAATTAATATACGTTTGGTATTTTTCCTGATTTTCATAATATATATATACAGGCGTGTGTGTGTGTGTGTGTGTAAAGATTTGGAGTGAAGGGGGACGAGAGAGAGAGAGGAGAGTGAAGGGAGGCTTATCAGGGATTGGGGGAAAGGTCTCTCAGCCATCAGGTGTTCTTCGAAACCGACCCGTTATAGCGGATTGTGTTTTGGTTAATTTCAAATGATTAATTTCTTTAAATTTCGTTTTTTCAATTTTCTTCGCATGGGGATGAGGCTCGTGTGTTTTGAGTTATATATATATTACGCGCGCGTTTAATGTTTAATTTCTTATATTGAGTAATTAAATTCTTATAATAAATGATTCTCTTAAAAGGTGAAAATAGTAATTAATTTCTTATAATATACGTTTAGGATCATTTAAATTAATACACGTTTGGTATTTTTCCTGATTTTCGTAATATATACACAGAGGTGTGTGTGTGGTGTGTGTGCGTGTGTGTGTGTGTGTGTGTGTGTGGTGGTGTGTGTGTGTAGATTTGTGGATACGATCGAGTGTTTTGGTTTTAGTTCGGCGAAGCGAGATACTACATCATGCCATATATATATATATATATATATAATATATTATATATATATATATATATACATCAAGAGCGGTCTGGAAGGAAGATCTCTCATGTCGTCCGACCCCGTTATAGCGGATTGTGTTTTGGCTAATTTCAACTTTTAAATGAATTGTTTCATAAATTTTCATTTAGTTTCTATATATATATATATATATATATATATATATGGTAAGGTGAAAGCCATTTTAAGGGCGGTTTAACTGCAGCGCTATAAATGTTATAGTTTAAATGAAGAGGCTAACCTTGTTATTTACGTCTTCGTATTTGCGTCTTGGCAACTAAGATTTTATTTAGTTGGTTGTTCATTCGAACAATTATAACGTCGAATAATTGTTGCTTCGAACAACTGTTTTTCGAACTATGGTTTTCGAACAATCGTCCGTAATTCGATTATTATTATTTATTATAATTGTGGGTATAGTCAACCTGGAAAAAAGAAAGTAAATTTAAATTAGTACACTTAATTTTAAATAATATTTTGGGAAAACTGAGTAAATGGAAATATTATTTTCTCGAAAACTATGGGTGATAGATTTGCTGGCAAAAGATACAAGCATATTCCGTTATTTGAACAAAACTCTCTCTCTCTCTCTCTCTCTCTCTCTCTATATATATATATATATATATATATTATATATATATATAATATAATTGTGGGCATATCTAAGAAATGGAGTCAAGAGAGGATTTGTTCAAGCTGTCTGGGAGAAAGGTAAAAATTATGAGGGATTGGGGGAGTCTCTCAACCATCAGGTGTTCTTCGAAACCGACCCCGTTATAGCGGATTGTGTTTTGGTTAATTGATTAATTTCTTTAAATTTCGTTTTTTTTCAATTTTCTTCGCAGGGGATGAGGCTCGTGTGTTTCGTAAATTTTCGTTATTCGTGACTTAAATATTTATAATAAAGATTAAGTGTGTAAAAATTATTTATTTAATAAACAGAATTTAATTGGATTCATCTACCATCATATATTGTGGTACACTATTTAAATGGATGATTAATATATGGTTTTTCGCTATCTGGAACACATGGCGCTATCTGGAATACATGGTGCGATCTGGCAACTCAGCACCTGAATACATGGCGTGATCTGGCAACTCAGCAACTGCATACATGGTGCGATCTGCAACTCAGCAACTGAATACACGGCGTGATCTGGCAACTCAGCAACTGAATACATGGCGCTATCTGGCAACTCAGCCAGAATAGAGGTTTATAAAAGACCGAGAGACGACTGACGGATTCATTCAAGCTCAGCTCCCAGCCGAGCAAGGACCTCTGGTCCTTCTCTTTCTGGCCCTTTGGGAAAACCCCTTAGAGGCCTCTTAGGTTAGGTAAACGAAAATAACTTGGGGGAGAACTCCGCCTCCAAGTTGCATGCCTTGCAATCAAAGGCACCTACTCTCTCTCTCTCTCCTTCAGGTGTACCCCTCCCCCCCCCTTGGCTCAGCCAACTGGCTGATTAGGAGCCTATAAAACAACGCCTACTCGGCTGAAGTCTTAATATGCACTTGGCTCCTTCCAGGTGAACACCTCTCCTCCTTTCTGGCCCTTTGGGGGGAATAGCTTGGGGGAGAACTCCGCCCCCAAGTTGCATGCCCCTTGCAACCCCGGTTGGCAACAAAGGGCCCTTTGGGGTATTTTTTATTTTTTTATTTTTTTATTTTTATTTGTTTTGCAACACCCCCACCCCCCTTTGCAAACCCCCCTTTGCAACATTACGTAATCACTTGCAACATTCTTGCACTCTCCCCTTTTGCGGCTATACTACTGGGACTAACCAAACGGGCGCCTACTGTCAATCCCTTCTACTGATATTTTTTACTAGTGCTGTATTTTTAATTTATTCTGTAAAAACAAAACAAATCAATATAGCATATTAAAATAGTAAATGATCTTAACAATATGCATTCACATGCCGATTTAGTAAAATATATGAAACCACTGATGCTATCGGAGAATAGAACACCGAAAATGCAAGTTTCCATTATTCTGTCCGACCCATATACATATATATTATTACTTTTAACACCTTATGAACAATGAAGTTTTCTTTCTGAGAAAGACCCGAAGTGTATTAACTACTCGTAATTTCATTTATTACTCTGAAAAGATGTTGTTTTGCAATTTAAACTTTTTGGAGAGAAAAATATAAGTGCGAACCAAAAGGAAGATGTTCAATGAAAGAAAAATTATGAAAATTTGTCATGGACGCTGAAAAAATATAAAATTTCAGAGGCAAACGTTTCAAATTGTGAATGATATGAAACATTTCTGTTACTAGCCGATTTTGCATGGAAAATCCGCCATCGTTTAAAAAAGTCGAAAACAAAACAAGGCATCATACGTCAGAAGAGTTTGTTAATGGTGAAAGATGTTTCGTGCAGTTGGTATTCATGTTATATCACCATTTTCCCGTGTTCGCTTGCCTGAATAAGAATAGACTGTGATTAAGTCAAAAGCAGATACTGCAAAATCATGGGGTTTGGAAATGGTTGAGTTCAAATCTTCAATGCAAATTTTCGTCATACACGTTAACTTGACCGTCATCAGTGGTCATCATCACGACGGTCATCAGTGGTTATAGAATGAACAAAAAGATTACTTACTCATCAGGTGAGTTCCAATCCATGCACAAGGATTTTAATAACGCCGTTTCTGGCGACAAACGCCTCAGCATTTTGTTCTAGGCTGGTTTGCAAAGGTGATGTGACCTGATCAAAATTGCCCTTTCAGCCGCGAGTGGAAACGAAGATTAACATAAACAGAGGAAATTATATTTGAAGTTCTTGGACAGCTTTTACTTTAATGGAAGATGGCTAATCAAATATTTCAGATGCGCTGTTTACAGCCCCATAGTTCGAAGCATGGTTTTAGTGTAATAGTACTGATAGCAGTTTCGGATGCTGAGAAGTACGATTTGTTATTCGTCAAGGGGCGCCTGTTTTTTTTTAAAGTATATCCATTCTGAGAGTCATCCCTTCCTGTTGTTCAAACAGAGTGTTTTCCAGTTAGATACACATATGACCGAGAACTTTGTGCCACGCATTTCCAGAACAAGTAACTCAATGGAAAAGGCACGAGAGTCTTCAAGTGTTTCTCAAGCAACTTGAAACCATGACATGAACTCACTTCACGCATGTCTAGTGGTTTAAAGGAAACCAAGTGAACCTTGATGAAATCTTGCCTATGTCATGATACAAAAACCTTAATGCCTCATCTCCAAGACAAGTTCTAGCCCTTCAGACCGTGGAAAAACTACGTTATATTAATTAAGTGTCCCCCCCCACACATATATATATAATGCAAACCACAAGGAAAAAGAAAAATGATTCCAAGGCCTTTCGTGTATTCGGCAGTACACCCCGTCAGGGAATAACGAGGTGTACTGCTGAATACAGGAAAGGCCTTGGAATCATTTTCCTTTTCCTTGTGGGTTTGCATCATTCATTCATTTCACGTGTTTAAATGTGAAATTAATCCCATATAATATATATATATATATATATATAGATATATATATATATATATATATATATATATATATAGGGTGGCGCAAAAGTCGTGTATCATAGGAATTTTCAGTGTTGATTATAATATTTTTTTTTTCTTTTAGGTGGGGGATGGCTGCGAAATTAACAACAGACGAGAGGGTGAGCTTGGTTTTTTTTAATGTATGAAATACCAAGTACAACAAATCGATGAATCGGTACAGAATTTAAATTCTGTACCGATTCATCGATTTGTTGTACCTGTTATTCAATACATTAAAACCAAGCTCACCCTCTCATCTATTGTTAATTTCGCAGCCATCCCCTCCTAAAAGAAAAAAATAATATATTATAATCAACACTGAAAATTCCTATGATGCGCGACTTTTGCGCCACCCTGTATATATACGATAACTACTTCTTGAGCCTTACTTATTCTTGCAGATCTATTTTAGCAAACATTCCTGTGCGATCTTTGGTCATTCCAGGAACTCATAATTCTGGAACTTATTCCCTCGATGATTCCTTCGACTCTGCGAACTCGTGGGTCGTATGTCAAGATGAGACTGTTCTCACCCAACTCCTCTTGGGAGTCAGGTATTAGTAGTTGCGGTTGTCCTTTTAATCATCATCATTATCATCTCTCTCTCTCTTTCCATAAACATTTCTGTCTTAAGAGCTGAAAAAGGTAGATAAAGTTTACAGAGTAGTTTTAATCAGTATATAAACAAAGCACTGAGGTTTTAAATTTTTCATCACATTCCATGGTGAAATGGGAATTTTTCGATTTTAGTATGTGGTTATAAGGTACGTTTGATATATATATATGTATAAAATTTGGGATCACCTGAAGATCAGGGCCCCCAGCCTTCTTTAGTTAGCCTTATAAGGCTAACTAACGAAAATATCACGATCTAACCTAACCAATCGTTAGGTCAACTGTACGCCCTTGACGATTGGTTAGGTTAGGTCGTGATATTTTCGTTAGTTAGCCTTATAAAGCTAACTAAAGAAGGCTGGGGGCCCTGATCTTCAGGTGATCCAAACTTTGATTGCATTTACCTCAACAAGAAAGATCACCCAAACCCGCAGGGAAAAAAATTATAAAACAGCGTTTAAAAAGGCTAATTAATTTCGGCCAGTCACAACCAAACCTTTTTCAGAGCCATAAACTAGTTAAAATGTCTACAAAAGTTATAAAACTTCCGTCCTGCGGAAGAGCTGAAGTTAATTAGCCGAAATTATTTAGCCTTTTTAAAAACTGTTTTATAATTTTTTCCCTGCGGGATTGGGTTTCCATGATATACTATATATATACATATATATATATACACAGTATATCATGGAAACCCAGAGGAAAAATGAAAAGCGATTTCAAGGCCTTTCGTCTATTTACTACTCAAACATGTACAGCGTATGCAGTAGATATATAATTAATACAGTGTGTACCTACTTTTTGCTTCTAACTATTTATTGCTTAAACCCTTAAAAAAAAAAGAAGTTTTTGTTATAAAATATTTTACAGAGGCCTGTGTTTGTTTAGACAAAATAAAAGATTTCATAAAAATCATTTTGCAGGAGAATGATTTAAAATTAGAAAATATGGCAAATTTTGTCTCGTTTTAAGATTAAAATTTATAGGAAAAATGTCCCAAGTCAGATCTCGTCATATCGTATTTTATTCGCATTTAAAATATTGATCATTGCTTGTGCAAAATATACCATGAAACTTTTCTCTTCCTCTTTCTGAGTGGGCGAATTTATTTTTTGTAGTTCATAATTTTCCCTCTTGATACAAACAAAGTATACTTATATTGACACTGATGATAAGTAAAGTACGGATGGTTGTCAAAAGTAAATAGATACCTTCGGTTTTTCCATAGTTTTTTATTTGATAATAAATGTTAATAAATAATAACAGATTTATTGAATTAAATATATTTAGAATCGTGTTGTTGCTTTTCCCTTTTAATTATGTAAAGCTGACACATGTTCCCATATTCCATTGATGAGCTTCGCCATTTGTTCTAGAAGACAATCATCGTGGTGTATATTTACTTTTGTCAACCCTCTGTATTTGTTTGGTTTGTAGAGACTTCAGTGAACATATATAATTATACCCAACAAGCCAGCCGAGCTATTAGGTAAAAATTGCGCATGTTTCATTACATATTGGTATCACAGAAATACAGGGTGTCCCATAAGTCCGGCATCATAGGAGAAATTCATATTTTTCTATTTCTACAAACCATAATTCATATGCTCGGGATGCCAATTTCCGGTCCACCATTCTGTTCAGTGACGAGGCTGTTTTTTATGGAAATGGCGAGGTAAATCGACAGAACACCCGCTACTGGTCTCAAAACGACCCTCACTGGTATACCTCTTTAAAGGAGCAAGGTGCATCTCGGGGTGATGGTATGGTGTGGCATTTGGAAGAGTCGCATCATAGGCCCTCTCTTTTTCGATGAACATGTCACTGGAGGCACCTACCTACGTATGCTCAAGGAAGAAGCATTTCCCAATGTCTTGAACGAAGAAGGAAATTTCCCAACATGGTTCCAGCAAGACGGCGCTCCTACACATTACAGCACCCAAGTAAGGGAATACTTGTACCAACAATTCCCTGGTCATTGGATAGGACGTCGAGGGCCTGTGGAATGGCCAGCTAGAAGCCCGGATCTCACGCCACTAGATTTTTATCTCTGGGGCCACTTGAAAGCGCTGGCATACGCAGAGAAAATTAGGAGTGTTGAACATTTGCGGCAGCGCATTATTGGGGTATGTAACACCATTACTCCTGACATCATTCACCGTGTGCTTGCTGACTGGGTATCACGTCTGAATTTGTGTATTGAAAACAATGGTGGACATATTGAGCACGTTCTGTAAATAAAAGCTTTTGTTTTGCCTTTTTTTATTATTTTTCCTATGATGCCGCACTTATGGGACACCCTGTTTATTGAAAAACTTCTTACAGATTGAGGCCAGGAGGATTACCACGCTATTCCAAAGCCGAGATATAATTTTTCATAAATCATTCTTTCACAATTTTACCTGTCTGTCTATTGGAATCATAAATATCCACCCTCCTGCTTTGTTCTCATAGTGACATGGTATGTTGTTCAAGGATGTTCAAAGAGACGCGGGAATTCACGGTAGTAAAACTAGTAAACTAGAATTCCCTCCCTGTCTTAAGCGCCAAAATATTCCTAAATCATGAACTTTGAAGAGTGTTTCATGGTCGCAGTACAGTATTTTTAATGGTGTCGTTGACTGGAGGGAACTTGACTTGCAGATGATCGTGCACAAACTGCATAATCTGGCTTTCGTCACTGAACAAAACCTTGGGCTATTATTCAGCGGGCCAATCAATATTTTTCTTTGCTTAAAAACGCTTCTTCTTCTGCTTCTCATATATTGAAATGGTTGTTTTGCTGGTCTCCATCCGACTAAATTACTCATATTCAAATGGCGTCAGAGAATAGAGGGTTTTTTTTGTGTGTATCTGGGCATTGGTGACGTTATCAGTCCATTGAATCGTTGTTCGTAGCTTATCGGATCTTTTTTCTTGATTTTTATTCTCCATCCTCGAAAATTCTTTGCATATATACTACTGACAGATATTTGAAGTCGGAAGGCTACCTGCCTTTAACTGTAACCTTCTTTATAAGTGCCTCCACTAGGCCTCGCTTCTATGAAAACTTCAGATTTCCCATTTTTAGCCTGTGTAAATTAGGAATTCATTAAGTAATGCACTAATGCACACGAGTTAAAGAAATAACATTGAATTTACAGTCCTTTCCTGTAATTAGTCGGGCTAACAACACTTCCTCTACGTGGCATGCTATTGACAAGTTTTTCGGGGGGAGGGGGGTTTAAGGTAGGTTAAATTAGGTTTAGTTAAGTTAGTTTTGTATCAATAGAATGTCCCGTCAACAAAATAGGTATGTTCACGTATATTTTAGCACGAGTTTTAATTCGTGGTTCATTTCATAACAAGCGTCATTTTCTAACTATAAAAGATAATAATTGGCCGCGAATGAATACTGAGCCACCAATGAGCGATAAGTCATTGCTGTAACGTTTCTCCAAATGGCGAAATGTTTCTATTTTCTTATTCTTCCTTTATCTACTATTATTCTAATTTATACATTTAATTAACTTATCACTACTGTGAAACTTACAGTATGTTAAGAAGTTACGAAAATCGAAATTGACGTGTTGTTTGCTCTTAAGCTTTTTGTGTGGCATTCTTGAACTTATAATCTTTGTTCGCCATTTGAAACTTAACATTTAAATTTTTTTTTATTTCTTTTTTGTTTCATTACTTGGATGCTTATTTTACTTTATTTTCTATTTTTATTTAAATTTTTAATAAAACTATGAATCAGTGTAATTAACCTAATGACATTTTAACATTTTAGTAAGTGTACCAATATTTTGTCGTTGAGATGTTAATGAGAATTTGCAGTATGTAAGATTGTATATTTCTACATTTGATGGAAACATTTAAATGTATTGTAAAATTTAGGCTATGCTCAAATTCGGTAGGCTCACCTGTCTTGACAGTGTTTTGCATGTTTTATTTCCCGTTTTCTTTAAGTTTTTAACTATGGTTTTTAGTAGTTAGTTTAAAAAAAAAACCTTTTGAAAAGGTCTTCGTGCATTAACATGTAACTATTTCGATTCGATTTAAGGTATTTGGATTTACGAATTGCTTATTATCCCGACACCAAAGAACTTCTCTGGATCAACCATGACATGATTCGTTGGTTACCTTTACATGACGTGCTAAACGACATCAGAGCATTTTCATTTCTGTCACCTGACCCCGTGATCATCGATGTTCACAGAACGCCTGTCGGATTCGATCGGAGGGAAGCACCCTGGCTTCTCGTATCTCTCATTAACCATACCTTGGGCGAATATTTAGCCCCCTCTTCTTTGGGTCCGAATGTTACTTCAGCAGATCTGTGGAAAAGTGGCAAAACATTGATTCTCTCTTATGGGCCAGCGTGGATGCGGCGGGAAATTCCATGGTTGTGGCCACCAATCTTCCAGGCATGGGCCGATGCTCAACTTCTGGACGATTTGCGACGATATCTCGATGAGCAAATGGAAAAAAATAAAAATAACAAGACGATATCGGCTGCCATGGGACACTTAACGCCCGGTGTATGGGATTTTGTATTTAAAGCTGAAATCGGGGTTCGAGGTTGGGCTGACAAGACGGGGAGACCCCTTACGAGATGGCTAAGAGACCGATGGGGCAAAAAGGCGAATGTCTTGACTTCCGATTTTCTACAAACGAGTGATATTATATTTACTTCCATAAGGTGAGACTATGAAGACGTTGATTTAACAATCATATATAAATTCAACACTGCAGAAATGATGAATTACTTACAGTAGTACTAACTGCGGCTGTTGTAGAAGTAAATTAGTTTAATTTTTCATTCAACAGGTTAAACATCCTCAAAGAAAAATGTTCAGAAAAAATCGCCGAGGTATCATACACAACGGAAGCATTTACTTCATCGACCATTTTCTCCTTAGCTGAAGGAGACCCACTTTACGATCATAAAGGTGTTAGAACAGTTACTTCAGTCCTCCCTTAAAAGCATTTGAAGAGAGGAGAGGTGTAAAATGCTTTTACACTAAAAATTTCACTATTGTAGGATTAGATTACAAAAATTAGCCTTAAAAAGTTACTTTTTAAGAATGAAATTTGCTGTGATTATGAATAAATGAATAGATGGATAATTCTTTATTTATGCAAAAAACTTCACTTTTTCTACGTGAAGGTCAAAATATGATAATAAAAACCCACTCTAATAGACAGAGTTTATTTCCACAACAGTTTCGATGCCCACTGGCATCCTCTTCGGGTGGATACAAAAAAACGAACCATGGAACAGGTGGAAATTTAGTTTGTTTTTCTGTATCCACCCGAAGAGGATGCCAGTGGGCATCGAAACTGTTGTGGAAATAAACTCTGTCTATTAGAGTGGGTTTTTATTATCAAATTCTTTATTTATTTATAAAATAAACATATTACAATTTTACAATTTTTATTGTTACAATAATTTTAACAAACTAAGTATATATGTCAGTTGGACTATTTTATTCTATTTTGCCTTCAAGCTTAAGGCTTTACTGGGCTCTTAGATTAATTAAAGATAAAACATTACTTTTACAGGTAGTTATAATTAATTAATTAATTACCTAATTAATAATAAAAAAATTATGAGTAAGAAGTATTAATTAGTTTAAAATACGTAACGAATTAATAGATGAAAAATAGACAATGAATTTAAAATGAGTGGAAAGTCATTAAAGTCATTATGAAAATATTTAGTTTTTATTTATATTTATAAATTTATTTATAAAATAAATATTAGAATGTTACAATTTCTGTTGTTACAATAATACAATATTACAATTTGTTGTTACAATTATACAATTAATAATAAATTACAATTTGTTATAAGGCAATACAGCAAATTAATGAGTGCCACATTTCTCAATCTGTGATTAAACACTAACCAATGAACTTTTCCTAAATATCAAAAGTGGTCCTGAATGTTGCTGAATATATGTGTGTGTGTGTGTGTTTCATTAATAAATTTTAAGCAAATATGTATTAAAGTTAAGGGAATCTTTTCAAAATATTACGAACTAATAACACTAATAATAAAATTTCACTAAAAAAAAAATATTAATAACAATTATTACGTGGAAGTTCGAGTCCAGGACCTTTAGTGATCAAGGTGCCTCTCTAGATCTTCCTTTGTGGGGTAGGGGTTCGGACCCCACAAAAAACTGTAGGTCCCCTGCGTCATTGGACCATTGCCGTAACGGACGTTAAATAAATGCAGACATTATTTCAAAACTGTGGTACTTGGAGAAAAATCTGTTGTGTGTTTTAGTCAGATTTTTATAAGTTGTATAGGAAGTATATACTTATATATATTATATACGCGTTAAACAGGGTACATATTTGGGTGCTGGTTAAGTGTGCGGTCTACCTAGCTTTTAGTTAGCCTTATAAGGCTAACTAACGAAAATATCACGACTTAACCTAACCAATCGTTAGGTCAACTGTACGCCCTTGACGATTGGTTAGGTTAAGTCGTGATAGTTTCATTAGTTAGCCTTATAAGGCTAACTAAAAGCTAGGTAGACCGCACACTTAACCAGCACCCATATTTGTTTACCTCTTTTCAATAAATTATTTAAGTTGAGCCACAGTGAGTCTGGACAGTATATTAGTAGTACATGAGTGAGCGTTCTGATGTAGCGAACCGTGGTTTGGATTCCACGTTAAGCTGTAGGTCACCTATGGCCCTAGCTTGTTAGTAGCAGGATAAATCATGTAATGAACACTATTATATAAAAATGAGAAAGAAAAGTAGGAAGGAATGAAAAAAATAATTAAGTTGTATTTTGGTTTAATTTTAGGTTTTGTACTGAAAATACAGTAAAACGACAAATCTATCCTATGTATCTGATTTTGTATAGAAAAATCCAATAACTGATGTATTCGCACCAAATTTACTCGAGCTAATATATATCACCCACTTCAGACTGTACTTTTAGTCCTTAAATAGCAATATTTTCACACTTGTTAAAGCAAACATTAATTATAACAAGATTCGAAACTCCGCCCACTTTTGCATTAGCTTTTTCTCTCTTCTGCCATCTAACGTTTAGAAAGAGAACTTAAATTATATTTTAATATTTATTAATACATAGTTTAATATGTAATCAAATATAAGCTCAGTTAATAAATTAAACATATAATCCTGTAATTTTTTTAAGATTAATGTGATAATATTTAGTGTTTGGTAATATACTTCTAAATCGTGCGAATATGCCCTTGTATAAAGTTCACTTCTCACTCAATACACAAGTGGCAAGTCTCAAACATTCATTTAGCGGTATAACACACAAAATAATGAAGAATATTGTAAATTTCTTATCTTCATACACATATATAATATCTTTAGTTAAAAATAATTCAGTGGCGGCTCGTGACTTTCAGTTATGGGGGTGCTGCCTCAGAAATTGCGAACAATTGTGTCGATTATATATATATATATGAGAGAGAGAGAAAGTCGAATAGATAAATAGATAACTACTCACTACTCAGTCATAAAAATAAGTAAAATAGTATCATAAAATCAATTATAGGGTACTTACGCTTAACGGGTAATTTCGAATTTGCCAAAAATTTTATTTATAAACAAATTCCATTCTTCTGTTTTTATTCTGAGCGAAAAAATATTCTAAGAAATGAAAGCTATATATTGTAAATAATCCAATTATTATATAATTAACTTCAATCTCACGACAAAAATAAATGATAACGAATCATTGATAAATGCAATTCGGAAATTAAATTTCGAATTAGCAAACGATACAGCAACACAACTACCACGTCAAACAAACAAATCGGCTCTGCTCTGTCCACAGTGCTTTGGATCCTCTTAAACCCGCGATTCTGACTCGCTCTTCGTACGTCCGCCACCGAGGTTTCAAGCGTTTCGAACAAAATCTGGAACTGTTAAGTACGCAGTTCCACCGGAAGGCTGAAGCTACTTTCGTGATTCATTCGTTCGGCATTGAAATAGTTTAAGGAAAAAAGGATATAATCTCATTTAAAAACTCAAAGTTCATTGAAAAAAAACAATCAGAGAGGCTATTTTAAATATTTAAATCATGGGGGTGCTGCAGTTCCACAGTGCCTACCTGCGAGCCGCTCCTGGAGCCTAAAATTATCCACAAACTTTACTTTCATGCACATATTTTTCACATTGACCAATAATTTGAATTCGTTCTTGAGTTTTGTCAGTTTTAATGATTTTCATTAATTTTACCAGCTCGTCATTGTATTACTTTGTATTATTTGAAATAACGGACTTATAGCCCAAACACAGACGGTACTTTATATTAATTCCTTTACTAACTTAACTTACCTAACTCAATATGACTTAACATAACCTAACTTAATTTAATGTAGCCTAAACTAACTTAATCCACGAGTTATTCAGTGGACAAATGTAGAAAGTTACATTCATTTTAAAATTACAGCTGATGATGTGTACAATAAACAATGTTTGTGCTTCCGGACAAGGATGCAGTTCCCGTGATGTCAGCTCATATGGAAACTTCACAGAGAGAAAAAACTACTTGGTTGTAACAAAGCAAATTATTTGACAACCAATTCAAAGGGTCGATTGAACTCTTCAGTTTGTAACCAAAAAAAAAATATGTATGGTTAGCGTAATCATTGTTGTCAAACAGATAACTGTGTATTATGGTTGTTTGACCAAGTATGGTTTTTTTCTGTTGTAGCAAATGCAATTCAGTTATAAGACTTATTATTGTATTCTCATAATCTCATTCTGTTTCTTTAAAAGTGTTTGCTTTTGTTTTAATTATTTTTTAATTTAGATCTGATATTTCAGTATTAATTCATAAAAATTAGGAAAATAATAAAAAAACATAAAAAAACAACTTTGTAATTATGAAAAAATAAAACGAATATTTTTTTCATCTTTGATAACCTTCCAATATATTTTCAGTAATAATAATAATAATAATAATAATAATGATAATAATACTGTAATAATTAATTACTGATAATTTTTTTCTATTTATATATCACTTTATATTTTCATGTGAATTCATACATTTTTTATATAATAAATGTCGAGTTATTTTGGTTTTAGTGTCCAGTGTACAAACTGATTTTCATTTCTGTAAATTAAAAGAAGAGTTGGTTGCAATGACGTTAATTTCAATTTAGATTATAAAAGCAGAAAAGTAGCAGAAAAAGGACGCAAACAAGGTATGAATGAAACCGGACGCAGAAAGATTAGTTCTATTGTCTCTCTATGTCTCTCCTCGAGACATAGATTCCTCGATTCTTTCCCCTCTGTCTCAAAGCCTCACTAACAACCACTAACAATGATTATATAATGCGAAAAAGGGTGACCTTCAACTTTGACCTGCGTTGAACTAACTTAAAAGTTTTATTCTTTGGTATATAGGACCAACCCACCTCCAACTTTGATTGAAACGCGTCTACGCATTTTTTAGTTATTTTCTTCAAACACACGCGAGTAAATAAAGATTTCGTAATCTATACAAAACAACGACACCTAACTTTGTGCCTCATCAGTTTGTAAACGTACTTTATCTACAGAGTGTTCCATAAGTCTATTTACCCCCCTTATACTTACCCTATTCTAGTAAGAAAAGGTTCAGGGGTAGAGGGACTTATGAGACATCCTGAAAAGCAATAAGTGGCAGAAACCAACATCAATAGCTAGTCTAACCTTACCTAACCAGCCAACCAAAATCATCCTAATTAATATAACCTAATCTAACATGACCTGACTTAACCAAACATAATCAGACTTAATCTAAGCTAAATCATATATTTCATTCAAATAACTTTTTTTAAATGCTTCAAATATTTGAAAATTAAAGTTTATATTTATTGTGACAATAAAGATGTTTGGGTGCAGGAGAGTGTCGCCATAAAGCAAGTGTTTATTTGGATGTGTATTCCCAACACCTCTTCCTCGTCAGTGAATGAAGAAAAGAAGTAAATGACGGAATATCACTTTTATCTGCGTTGTTCAAAATATATATACATATATATCTATATAATATATATATATATATATATATATATATATATGTTAAACACAGACCGTGCATGGAACAAGGAACTCTTCTGGGAAAATTAAATCCACTATAGTCCGAATAAGTAATGGAAATGACAAATACCATAGTTTTTCTTTTCATGATTTTAGCCCTACGTGGGCAACGGGTCTCTCGCAAAGAGATCCCATAAATATAGCTTCCCTCACCAGCTATCTGCAAAGCAGACAGGATCCAGTTTGGGACATGGATCCTGTCTGCTTTGCAGATAGCTGGTGAGGGAAGCTATATTTATGGGATCTCTTTGCGAGAGAACCCGTTGCCACGTCGGGCTAAAATCATGAAAAAGAAAAACTATGGTATTTGTCATTTACCATTACTTATTCGGACTATAGTGGATTTAATTTTCCCAGAAGAGTTCCTTGTTCCATGCACGGTCTGTGTTAACATATAATGTTCTCAGGGAACCATTCTGAGTTTGGTATTATATATATCTATATATAGATATATCGTAAAGAACGACGCTTGTATAGGAGAATATTCCGCGTCGTTCTTTACGTTAATTATACTGCGTGTTTGTAGTTAAAATGTATATATATATATATATATATATATATATATATATATATAATATATTATATATATATATAATATATATATGATACAACTGAGAATGGTCCCCTGAGAAACTTTGATGTTCTCTGTGTAATAATTAATATATATATCGCTTTTTATTTCGTGTGGATGTATAAAGTCTTGTTTCAGAGAGTCAAGACCATTTAACTAGATACCTGGCTCAGGACATTCCTGATGAGCTGGTTGTACCTGGCTATGTGAGATGGAGAGCCTAGAAAAGCAATTCTCTTCAACATCAAGCCAGGTCAAGAGGTAGTATATGGGGAGCGACGGTCTGGCAATGTGCCAATGTGCTTCATGTGTATGAAGCGGTCTGGGTAAACCGTAGAGTAGTCTGCGGGGCTGGGCTGTGGATAATGTTGCCCTGAGGCAGGTGCATTATTACATGTCAGCTGATAAAGTGAATGTGAGCGATTTAGGATTGTTCCTGACGCGACCTCACTGAGGTGGGAGAGTGCGTTTGGGTATAAAAAAATTATATGGTAATCTTTCGTTTAGGTACATAAAAAATACTTCTTTCGTATTAGGTACATAAATAGTTTTCTTCTTAAAATAACAAAACAAAATCCATTTATTCGTATTTACGACTATAAAATTAATCAAAACCTACGTGAAAATTATTGACTGCCCGGTTAGGTCAACTGTACGCCCTTGACGATTGGTTAGGTTAGGTCGTGATATTTTTGTTAATTTTAAGCACCTTTTATGAAAAATGTGTGCTGAATAATTAGGAACGCCAAAATAGGATATTGCCGAACTTAAGTTATAGGGAGATCATCCCAAACGAATTTTCTTTCGTCCAAACTATTTATGTACCTAAAACGAAAGATTACCATATATATATATATATATATATATATATATATATATATATAATAACAAATGGAAGGTTTAATACATTATTTCACTTATATAAAAATTATCTGACCCTAGCCAACCTTCCCTAACTGAACCTAATTCGATCTTTCATACTACCCAACACTCTTGCAAATACTGATTCACATTATCGTCAAGTCATCATCTTTGGCCAGCGTCAGCTTAGTGACCATCGTCAAGAATTGCAAGTTTTGGGTTACATTATGAAGAGAAAAAATAATCGAGGAATATCATTATCATTTGCTCCTCCACCAGGCCAGACCTAGAGGCGGGGCCACCAGCTTGACCTCCGTGTGAAGAGAGACCAACACACGAAACAACATAAGGTTCATAAGGTAAGGTATGTTTTTGAGGCCCATTATTTTAAAGGCTTGTAGATACGTACGGTATACATTAAGAATCTGAAAACCCAGGGGAATTTGTACACGGCGTCGCGTAGAAATCAGGCGAAGGAAGAGGAATCAGACACCGTCTCTCAGATGAAAATACTTATAATTATTTTAAACTAACAGAGGAATTATTATTATACTTAGCACACTACCTCCTTACTTTAATAATAAGATTCCTTTTTATATTACATAACATATTATGCTTATTTCTTTGGTGGAAATATTGTTTTGAAAGCTTTTATTTTGACTTCATTAACTTTCTAACTCAGCCAAGGCCTGTCCGAATCCAGGAAAGTGGGACATTGGAAGCGGGTGCAGTAAGGAGCCCACTGCAAGTACTGTCTTTGTCTCGACCCAGGTCTCCCTTTAAAGGGGGTCTTATTTTTTCTAGGGGAGTTTTCTGGTTCCCCATCTCAGTGATCTCATTTGCGCGAAGAACTTTAAACCAACCAAGTAATTTTCTGGTTTATTGAGTTGTAAAAAATGTGTTAAGTTCAGTACTGTGTCTGTGTCTAGTGTTAATTATTTTGTTTTATATAATCTTTGATAGTGAGTGAGAAAGTTTGTTTAAAGAATTGTGTAGAAAGTGGAATTTCACAGAAAATGAGAGCCCCTCCTTATTCTACATACAGTAGTTTAAGAAAACCCTCTCGGTAATATGTCGCTGAAACTTGTGTGTTTCAAAAGTTATGGAAATAAACTAGTATTTATAGTCCTATCGCCCACGCACACAAATCTCTTTTGACCCGCCTAGTACTTCGCGGACGGTTTTTCTAAAGGCTCTAACTTTTTTCAGCAGAGACTACACCACACTCACTTTGCACCAAAAGATAGAGGACGTCGTCGTGAATAATTTGGTGTAAACATCGCACAAATTTGTTCACTACAAAATAGTTTACAGCAAAGTTTGTGGCCAAAGGGTTGGTCAGCTGAGTTACGCGTTTGACTGCGTGACGCTGGACGAAACTTATTAGTCGAGAGTTCTAAGCTCTGGCCAGCGGAGTTTTTACAATTTGTGCTTGTGGTAAAATATAATAAATAACTGGTATTTTTTTTTACAAGAGTACATTACAGGCTTTTGAGGAATTTTGGAATTTCAGGTTATGTTAGGTTATATATTAAAACTGTTTTTCGATTGTTTTTGATGTTTGAACGAAATAACCTTCGTTCAAAGTGCATCAAAAACCATCAGAAAAACAGTTTTGATTTACAAAGCCTGTAATGTACACTTGTAAAAATTTACCGGTACTTGTAGGTTATCTCCTCCCCCCCCCACACCAATTTTGACAGAATATTTTCGTTAAAACTAATGAAAATATGACGACTTAACCTAACCAATTATCAAGGGCGTACAGTTTGATCTATTATTAATTATAACATTGTTTCTGGAATAGTATTTACTATTTACTAATAGATCAACTGTACACCCTTGATAATTGGTTAGGTTAGGTTAAGTCGTGATATTTTCGTTAGTTTTAACGAAGATATTCTGTCAAAATTGGTGGGGGAGGGGGGGGGGGAGAACCTACAAGTACCAATTTACCAAATAATTTTGTGCATTTAGTAAGACCACGCTCGTGCAAAATTTTACTCTTTTGTGAAATCGAGGAAAAGCAAGTCAGTTAATAAATTTACAAAAATACCACAGCCATAAAAATTTTGAGCTTCACGAATCACGTCTAAAGCTAGTGAAACGAAATTTGTGAAACTGCACTCAAAATGTAAGTGGTTCGTGAGCTTAACGTAAATATTAAGTTCTCACTGGCTTAACTTCTATTCAAAAAGGTAGGATAAACGATAATTTGTGCAAAATTTGTAATTAAAACAAAAAAGTTATTGCGAAAATCATGTACTAATCTGAAAAATGTGTCCTGCAGAGGCAAATCTCTTTTGTGTGCACAATCTATATTATAATAAGAGAGCTGTCCGTCTGTCCGTCACACTTTCAGAAATTGAGAAAAAATTTCAGAAATTGTAAAAAAATTCGAAATTGTATTACGGGCGGAAATGTGAAGCTCAAGATTTTCATGACTGTTCTGTAGTTTAGCAATGGGGGAAGGGTGGGGGTGGGGTAATGGGGGAGGGGGTTAGCCCCCAAGTTGTATGAATGGGGGTGAGGAGGTTTTGGGAGATACCAGATTCAGAAATGTTGACACAATGTGAAGCTCAAAATTTTCACGGCTGGGTTCTTTTTTTGTAGTTTAGCCTGTCTAACCGTCAGCGAAGTGACGGGAACTGTACTAGTAAACTTTAAAAAGAACGGGCCAAGAATAACAAAATATTTGACGGTAACTCTTAGAAATATTATATATATATATATATATATATATATATATATATACACACACACATACATACAGAAACGGCATAACATAATAAAATGTACATAGTAAAACCAATGCGAAAGAGTATGCTTACAAAACTCTCAGTATATCTTAGCCTTCTGGCTGAGTGTGTAACGTGGCGGCTCGCAAAATTCGAAGCTTCAGTGACATTGGTTCGAATCTCACCGAGGTAAGTATTGAAAGTAAATTTATTAGAATTGTTGCGCTATATGGCCACACAAAGCAAAAAATGGATTTCCGAAGAATCGGTCACGCCACATCATTTGCCACAAGTACGAGTTGAGTAGCTCCTTTTTGCATCCTCTCATTTTCTTTATACTGGGTGATCCAGATAAATGGGACCCATAAAAAAAAGCCAAATATTCTTAATATTTAATTCCTTTCATAAAAACTATATATCATTCGAAAGAGTAGAGTTACAAGTTTATTATGAAATATTTATTTTTTAAAAATGACTCCTTTCAAATGTGCTCCATTAGTTGCCAAGCATTCCAGTGTTCTCGCTTGTAAGTTCTGCATCACTTTTGCAAGAGTGTGCGGTGGTATGGCCTGTATCTCATTTGTGATGGCGGCCTTCAATTCTTGCAAGGTCGTTGGGTTATTTCTGTAGACCCTACTCTTTAAATATCCCCAGAGATGATAATCTAGGAGAAAAATCCGGAGACCTTGCGGGCCATTCAACGTCTCCAAATCTTGAAATTAACTCGCCTGGAAACGTTTGACGCAAAACTGCCATGCAGTTCCTCGTGGTATGCAGGTAGCTCCGTCTTGTTGGAACCAGTGGTTTTCTAGACAAAGATCTCTTAATTTAGGAATAAGGAAATCGGTCAACATTTTTTCGTAGCGATCACCATTTACAGTGACCGTGTTTCCGGTGGAATCCTCGAAAAAGTACGGCCCTATGATCTGAGATGCAGTAAGACCACACCAAACAGTTACACGCTGACTATGCAACGGGACTTCGGTAATATTCAATGATTTTCTGTTGCCCAGAAACGACAATTTTGTTTGTTTACAGTTCCATTCAAGTGAAAATGGGCTTCGTCTGACATAATCGAAGTTGCTAGAAAATTGGTGGTGTCATTTACCTTCTGTTGGATCCATTGACAGAATTGTCGTCTTCGTGCGAAATCTCCATCGTTTAGTTGTTGCACTGTTTGAATTTTATATGGAAAGAGCATTAAATTTTGCTTGAATATACGGTGTGGTGTTCCATATCCAACTCCTAACAGCTGAGAAGCACGTCTGATGCTTATGTCAGGATTATCCTGTACAATTTCATGAGTTCTGTTAATGATCTCGTCTATCCTTGCTGTGCGCACTCTTCCAGTTGGTTTTCTTTTTCCAATGCTGCAAGTTAGGGAAAAATTTCTGACACACCGACGGATTACTTTCTTAGAAGGTGATTTTGACATCTGAAAATTTGTCTTGAAAGATCTTTGAGCTGAAACTACACTTCTTCCATGCTCATAATATTGCTCAGTTATGAAACGCAGCTGTTCCACAATCCATGCAGTCATCTTGAAGGGTTAGTTTTAACTAACACTTTTATTTTGTTTTGTATCTTATCTTGTCTTGTATTGTCAAAACCTATACAATCCTGTACAAACTTGTAACTATCCTCTTTCGAATGATGCGTATGATTTTATAAAAGGACTTATACTTTAAGAGTTACAGGGGTTTCTTTTGGGTCCCATTTCTCTGGATCACCCTTTATATTTAATGTAGGTCAACTGAATGCCCGGTTAGGTCAACTGTACGACCTTGACGATTGGTCAGGTTAAGTTGTGATATTTTCGTTAAAACTAACAAAATATCACGACTTAACCAATCATCAAGGGCATACAGGTGACCTAACCGGGCATTCAGTTAACCTACATTAAATATATAAAGAATGCCCGGTTAGGGCATTTATAGCTTTGTTTACGGTCGGTAGGTTATCTCCTAGATTACCAACCTCTTTCTAACCAACCAACCTTTCTCTTTTTAACATATTGCTTCCCAGTGTTAATCACTTCAACATATTGCTTCCCAGGAGGGATCACTTTAACATATTGCTTCCCGAATGCTTTGGGAAGCAATATGTTAGTGATCCGAAATGTTCGTGCATTCTTAAAGAATAATTTTTCAGAATGGATAGGACGTCGTGGGATAATCGAATGGCTTCCTCGGTCACCGTGTGATTATTCAGTGCGAGGTATAATCAAAGATAGTCTACGGCCAGAAACCTCGGGACTTCGATCACATGAAGACTTTGATACGCCAAGAGTTCGAGACGTTGAATAATAACAAAGGACTGTGCCGCGCTATTTGTTATTCAGTGGTTCAAAGATGCAACGTGTGTATTGAACTTGATGGAGGACACTTTGAACAATTTCTGTAATAAATAATAAATATTATTCGTCACAAGGTGATTTCATTATTCTCGATAAAACGACTTACTCACTTACTTAGGTTAAGTCGTAATATTTTCGTTAGTTTCAACGAAAATATCACGACTAAACCAAATCAATCGTCAAGGGCAATTGACATTGGGGGCTTTAGTCTTCAGGTGTATATGAATAAGCATTGTATTTATATAGTAAATGTTCATAATAAATTTCTAAAACTACATTAATAAGCATTGTATTTATATAGTAAAACTTACCATTTGCGGTGTATAACGGAAAAGTACCAATGAAAATACTGTTATCACCTGAAGACACTTGTTCGATGAAAGAATTTCCGACGAAAGAATTTCCGACATCTTAATGAAAATTCTAATCTCAGTGTACACATTAAAAGATGCCGCTATTTTTTTTTTTTTTTTTTAACGCCAAATGTTTTGTTATTCTTGTCCTGTTCTTTTTAAAGTTTATTATTATACACACAAGAAAGATTTATCTTTTTGCCGGACGCATTTTTCAAACTAGTTAATAATAGTGCTCATAAGGGTTCTTCTGAAACAAGTTTGTGTGAAAAGAGTACTATTAGCCTATTCGAAGTTAAGGACGAATGGTATACTATATAGTATATACCGTTCCTTAAAGATTTATTAAGTGAAACTGATCGAGGGCAATGTGATAAATTTAGGGATATGTAATTATGGGTAATATTTTCCATTTTTTTTAGGAAAATGAACTCGACCAACTTTGATGCGTGACAAAATGATGATTGGAGTTGTTTAACCTACTTTGTAATGGTAAAAACCACGTGACGGAGAGGGCCTACAGCTTCACGTGGGATGCGGTCCATAGGTCGCCACATCATCTAGACGCGGATGACGGTTACACATCCAAGTAGTACCCAGACCCAACGTCGTTTAACTTCATTGATTTAACAGAAAGAAGTGTTGCGAAGTACCAACGACCTAGCATTGATGCGTGACTAAGAACAACAAATAAGCCTGCAGGTAGGTTTTCGTTTCAACATACTCTAAAATTTTAAATTAAATATAAAATGTGTTTTTAATTCTGATGCATTGTATTGTATTTCAATACAAACATTTTTATACAAGATAGGGGGGAAATTGCATTGATGATACACGTTACACAATAACCTACTTTCCCATTTGCGTTTTTAATAAAAGATGCTACATACATTTGTAGCAACGATATACTGTACGACCAGTTGCACAATATCACTGAAATCGTCCTTTCCTCAGAATGGTATTTATGTATAAAAGGATTATGAAAATACTTTTAACAAGAAAAACTGTTCACCTAAAAAAAAAAAAAAAAAAAAAAAAAAAAAAATTTGCAGGAAGCTTCATTAAATTGGGTTATTATTATTGACTATTTAGCCTTTCTTTTATGCAGGAAGGAAGGGCCAAGGGAGACGCTCTAAAAATGCCCCTCCCTCCTCACAAAAGAAGAGAGCCGAAATCAAGGTCCAGAGTTTTCAAGATGCCTAAGCACTCTGCGTTTGAAAGATTGGAGATCATAGATAGAGGGAAGATGGATTGAGGAAGGTTGTTCCAGAGTTGACCGATTGAATAGATGAAAGATTGAGAATACCGATCAACTCTTGCGTTTGAAAGGTGGACAGAAAAGGGGTGAGAATGTGTAGAAAGTCTGGTACTGTAATCCCTCCTTAAAAGAGGAGGCATGCAGTTAAATAGTTCAGATAAGTAGTGTCCGTTATAATAGCGATAGTAAAGAGAGAGTGACTGAAGACAGTCAGTAAGAGGCGGTGAATTAATGAGACGAAAAGCCTTTGATTTCACTTGGTCAAGTAGAAGTATGTGGATTGAGCCACCTCACACATGAGAAGCATACTCTATACAGAGGGGGATCAAGACCCCTATACAGAGAGAGCAACTGAGCTGGGGTGACGAAACTGCAGAGCAGGTACAGCACATCTAACCCCTTAGAAGTTGTTTTAGAAAGAGAGTATATGTGATCTTTCCAGGAAAGATCACAAGAAAAGGAAACGCCAAGAATGTTAAGAGAAGAGGAAGGATTGAGTCGTGTATTGTTGAAGATAGGGGGACAGTCGTGCGGAAGAGTGTGACGAGCAGGAAAATGGAGGAACCGAGTTTTTGAGGCATTAAAAGCCACAAATTAGAGATAGTAGAAAGATCAGAGGTCAAGTGCGCCATACTCGTCTCACGCAAAGCATGGAGTGACTGTTGAGTGGGACGCTTTGTGAAGCGGGCGGAGAAGTAAAGGGTTGGAATCATCGGCATAGGAATAGATAGGACAGGAAGTGCGACTTAAAAGATCATTGATAAATAAAGGGAAGAGAGTGGGTAACAGGACAGAGCCCTGAGGAACACCACTATTAGTAGCTTTAGGATAAGAACAGTGGCCATCTACAACCGCAGCTATAGATCGGCCAGAAGGAAAATCAGAGATGAAGGCACAGATGGAAGGATAGAAACCAAAGGAGGGCAGTTTGGAAATTAAGGATTTGTGCAAGACTATCAAAAGTTTTTGATATGTCTAACGCAATAAGAAAGGCTTCACCGAAATTCCGTAAGGAGGATGACCAAGAGTCAGAGAGATATGCAAGAAGATCGCCAGTAGAGCGTCCCTTGCGGAACCTACGAGTATATTAACGATCTGAAAGAAGATTGAGTAGAGAGGTGTTTAAGAATCTTTCTATTAAGGATAAATTAAAAGACTTTAGAAACGCAAGAAATCAACGATATAATTGGAGGGTTGAGAGCAGTCACCCTTCTTTGGGACAGGCGGAATGAGAGCGAACTTCCAACAGGAAGGAAAAGTACCAGTTGAAAGACAGACAAAGACGAAAGAGTTTGCCTAGGCAGGGTGCCAGCACAAAAGCACACTTCTTGAGAACAACAGAAGAGACATACATCATCAGGACCGTCCACCTTCCTAGAGTTGAGTCAAGATAGGACAGAGAAAGCATCTCTGGAAGAGACTCTAATTTCAGATATAATTAAGTCAGATGGAGGAACAGCATCGGAATCATCCGAGGTTGAGTTGGAGGTGGTTTGAGCGAAGAATAAACACACAAACTGAGAAACAAAGACTATATCATTTATGTAATAAATTAATATATATTACGGCATAAACTATTTGTTTTAAACTATAATAGTTTTAAATATGCAGATGTAAACAAATTTTGTCGAAGCTGATACAAAGGTAAATATAACAAGAATATTCGTTCCAACTAAATTTCAATCATAAACATTTAGTGCTGGATCATTGGTACTTATATGAAAAATATTTTGCAGAATGATACAAAAGAATTATTAGTATCACTGTACTCGAAGTAGCACTTTCTTTATTCGAATATATTGGATTGTCTTCGACTACTCGTTCAGATAAGTGAAATTCGGTTGATTGGGGGACTACTACTCCCTTTTCCCACCTCAAAAAAGTTAATTTCGATTATAGGCTGTCAGGCCGGTTTAATTTTTTGGCGGAACCCGAGTGCAGACCAAAGACCCTTAACCACAAACCTCTATGCCCCCAACAGTCTTTATGGTTAGATGATACGACACACAATTTTTCTGTTACGTACATTAATCACGCATAATTTTGGTTTCCAACTCAATAACAGCGTTACATTTAGTAATACTAACACCTTATTTTTAATGAAGGATATATATACAGTATATATTTTACTGCATCCTTGACATGTACGATTTGTACGAATGTGTGTATCTGCCTCCTCGTGCATACGGGGTGATAATACTGGTGAGTGAGGAACTGGCAAATCTAATGGAAATTGTTAAAACCATGAATATGGAAAACCGGCCCCAACTGATCAAACTTAGTAAAAACAGGCAGTTTAAACCACTATTATGCAAAGTAAATGTAGCAATTAATAGACAAGTCCCAGTCAACGCAGACCTTACTGAACTAAACAGGTAAATTATGCTGCTGGCCTATATATGCAAAAGAAACTGGTCCCAAATTTCATACCAAAGCACCCCAGTCAGAACCGCAAGTGCAAACCAAAACCTCCTCCCTGGAAAGTTAAATTAACTAAACAACTTACATAAGCGAGGCGTGAACTGAACCAAATAAAACTATTTCCAAACATCCCCCCAACAAGAAAAACTCAAAAAAACAAATAGGGAAAAATAAAGAGAAAGTATAACTTGAGAAATAATCAACTACATGACAAGGCGCCGAGTTGGAGGGAAAAATCCCAACCATAGCCAATAGGATTAGAAATAAACAAAAGCAGACTGACATGAAAAACCACAACAAACAATTTTCAACCAACCCTAGAGGATTTTACCAAAATCTCATTAGAGAGAGAATAGCAGTCCATGACCCACCAGATCAAATCCAGCTGGAGTCATACTGGAAGCCCCTCTTTGAAACCCCTGAGCAGCATAATCCGGGTGCTGACTGGATAGAGACCATCAGGGTAGCAAATGAGGATAGACCAGAAATGGAGGAATTATTAATAATGGAAGATAAGGTAAGAAGGAAATTGGCAAAATTCTCCAATTTTAAAAACCTGGCCTAGATAATCTCCCAAATTTCTGGCTGAAGCAGATCACGGGATTACACCACCACTATACTGCCGCCTTTCACAGAATTTTGCTGGGAGAAGAAAAAACACCAGAATGGCTTACAAATGGAGATACAACCCTCATCCCCAAGATCCGTGAGCCAAAACTCCCAATTTACTGCCTCACTACCACCTATAAACTATTTACTGGCCTGATTGCAGACAGTATATATGAACATCTAGAGGCTGGAGACTATCTGGAGAAAGAGCAAAAAGGATGTACAAGAAACTGCTTTGGAACAAAGGATCAGTTGCTCATCAACAAAACTATCCTTGAAGACTGTAAGAAAAGAGGCGGAAACCTAAGTATGGCATGGGTAGACTATCAAAAGGCATTTGATAATGTCCCGCACTCCTGGATTTTGGAATGCCTTAAGCTGTACAAAATCCATCCTACCATTATCAGAACTATAACAAATCAGATGACAAAATGGAGAACGAACATCAATCTCACCCATAAGAATGAAAAAATATCCATCTCCATGTCAAGGTCTGAACCACCTACTGTTTATGGATGATTTGAAGCTGTATGCAGACTCTGATCAAAACCTAGAATACCTATTACAGATCGTACATACTTACTCCGGTAACATAAAAATGAAGTTCGGATTGGATAAGTGTGCTAAATGTACACTTAGGCGAGGTAAGAAGATACAAACATATAACATCAATTTAGGAAGAGAGACTGAGATTAAGGACTTGGAAGAGGATAGTTCCTACAAATACCTTAGAATAGAAGAAAGTGGTAATATAGAACATCGGCAAATGCGAGAGAAAATCAGAAGAGAGTATGTCCGAAGACTGAAGATCTGCAAGACCCAACTTACATCAAAGAACAAAATAACGGCTATAAATCAACTCGCCATCCCTGTTATTAACTATAGTATAGGGATAATAGACTGGCTTCAGTCAGAACTGAACAAACTAGTTGTTAAAACCAGGAAAATCCTCACTCTAAATAAAATAACGTACAGGAACCAGTGTCTTCCCAGATTGTACCTACCAAGGAAACTGGGAGGAATGGGATTGACTGAGGTTAACCAGCTGCACCGATCGTCAACCATCAGCATTGAGCAGTATCTGAGGAGCTCTATTAACCCTACAATAGCTCTGGTCTGTGAGCACCACACCACAAGGGTGACTCGACAAACTTCCATAACTAAACTGGCCTAACACTTTGGAGGGAATAATATGACGGAAGAAGTAGAAACTGAAAGAATACCAGCCACAGTAATAGCTAGGAAAAGTCGTAAAAAATTTGTACTGGAACAACAGGCCAAACATGCAGAAGAATGGGAACAACATCAAAGGGCTGGAAAATATTATCAAGAACTACAGAAGGACTACATCAGTAAAGAAGGATCATTGGAATGGCTTAGGAGAGGAGTTCTGCACTATGACGGAGAACGACTAATACTGGATGCCCAAGATCTCGCACTCCTAACAAATGCATTTAAAAAAATTGCTGGACTAAGTAATAATGACAGATGTAGATTCTGTCATGGTGAGGTGGAAAGTGTTGGCCATCTAATATCGGGCTGTAGGGTGCTCATGGCAGATGGGTACTATACAGCCAGACACAATAAAATCTGTAAATATATCCATTGGAAGATCATGACGGCATTAGAACTGGAATGCAGCAAAAATGTATGGGACCACACACCTGCACCAGTCACTGGAAATAACCGTAATATCATCTACTACGACAGAGTAATTCCAACTGCCACGTTCATAGACAACTCAGCAGTTAAAACAGACATAGTAGTGTGGGACAAGAGGGAAAGGGTTGCCTTACTTATTGAGGTCAGTGTCACAAACGACTATGGTCTTAATAGAGCGGAAAGTGAAAAAAATCACGAAATACCAGGCGCTTATCTACGACATAAAGGGAAAGTGGAGATTGAAAGAAGCTGCCATTCTCCCCATCATAGTTGGGGCAACAGGTATGATGATGATATATTTTATTTTATTGGGTTTAGAACCCCAGCTGAGCCCTGAAGGGCCAGTTTAACCTACAGCCCAAGTTAAGCTAGACTAAAACTTAGGACTTGCAGGTCCTATTAGGTCCTACCTCAGGGTTGCTGACTCGATGTGGGCCTACCTTAGGCCTCAGTTGCATAAAATTAAGATAAAAACAAAAGGGGCACTATTTATGGTCTTCTTTCTAAACCTTGCAACAACACACAACCTGCGCCATTGCACGCCGATGCAAAAATCTTGTATCTAAACAACCAAATTGAACTGCAAGAGAGCTCTCTATAAGACCACGCCCTGTAAGTGCCGCATTCAACAAGCGAGTAGGAAGGACGTGCAGTGCCTCCAAACAATGATGCCACAAGAGCCCAAAAATGCTAGCTCGAAATTAAGTGAATTTTTCACTAACCTTACAATTATGAGATGGATATATATACACCTTAACTTAGTCATATATATACACTTTAGCTTAGTCATCATATCGCCTTGGGACAACAATGGCTCTTCCTCTTCTAGATTTTCTAACAGATGAATAACAACCTAACAACTTACCTGAATTCAATCCCAGGACAGCATCAGGCCACAGAAATCCAAATAGGGGCATTAAAAGGAACAGTCACCCTCAAACGAACGCTAGGCCACGTTCATATATAGTTGAAGTGTTTGGCTTCCGGTGGAAACCCCACTTACAGCTATAAAAAGTACTAAAAAGAGTATAAATCGAGTGATATTCTTTGTTAGAAATCACACGAGTGTCATGTGTCACATTGATAATGTGTTCACTATTGATTTCTGGGAGACATGACGCTCATGTAATTTCTAACAAAGAATATCACTCGCCAGTGTTATCACCCCGTATGCACGAGGAGGCAGATACATGCATATTCGTACATGTCAAGGATGCAGTAACTTGTGGTAAGACTCGTGTGCTAGTCATTGCCAATGATACTGACATCGTAGTAATAGCTGCAGCAATTCTCTGATCTAGGACTACAGAAGCTATGGGTGACATTTGGCAGAGGCAAGGACATCACTTGGATTCCAATGCATGATATTGTTGCAGCGATTGGCCAAGAGAAAGCCGCAGCACTCCCCTTCTTTCATCCCTTCACTGGGTGTAATGTGTGTTCGTACTTTCGTGACTATGACAAGAAGTCGGCATGGCAGACCTGAATGGTGTATCCTGAAGTTACACGGGTATTTAAGGAGCTGAGTCAAAAGCCAGACGCAATAGATGACAGATCCTTAGAGGTTCTCGAAATGTTTGTGGCAGTTATGTATGACAGGGCTACTGAATATAAATGTATACACGATGCCCGACTGGACTTGTTCGCCAGGAAGCAGCGATCGTATGATTTGATCCCACCCACCCAAGATGCCCTAAAACACCACACAATGAGAGCAGCGTACCAGGGAGGTCATGTATGGAGTTAAGCCACTGAACGCGAACCTTTACCAGTCGATTCATCGGAATGGGATTGGATAAGGAAGTTGATGGATGGAAACCGGTATGGACCAGCAAGCCACCAGTTGGTTAAAATTGTATCAAACTTAATAAATGCCGATGCACTTGAGGATGGAAAGGTCGTTGTTCATGCTTTAGAAATGGACTACCATGCACTGCTTTATGCAAATGTGCATGTGAAATGTAATTTTGCAATAGCTTCATCACTTATATTCTCTGCAATCTTGCACAACCATTGTTACCTTTAACGCAATAGTTTTTGGATTTTCTTTCATAAATATGTTGCGCATTTTTAATTAGGAAATTGGTGGATTAAATGTACTCGTATATCGATATATTTACATTGTATATACATATACTTTAAAGAATTCCTTCGTACTTTAAAGAATTCCTTCGTACTTTAAAGAATTCCTTCGTTTGCTCAAAGACTATTCTTTTTAGGCATGCTCAGCAATAATGTATGTTACTAAAATTAGTTTCGGCAATGATTATAATGCTTTGTGTGTACTTTCACTGGATATTTAAAATAATACAGGCCTTCAATCCGAAATAAGCTGTACTTGAAGTTTTTAACCTACATCATTGGATTCCGTGACCTCAAAAACATGACCCTAGACATTTATTTCATCAAAATAGACAAAAATGGCTGAGATACTGGTGATTCCTAATACCGGGATGGCCCAGTGGCGGCCATTTTGGGTATGCCAAAAATGGCCGCCAGGGTGCAGATTGACATTGCCCAACTTTTTTCAGAAATCTTGTCATAAAGGGTATGTGTACCAAATCTGTTGTTTGTATCATTATTACATGATATTTTGACCCTAAGCACCCCTACTACAGTAATTAGGTTCCCCTTTTATAATTAATTATCTGGATATGAATTTTGTGAAATCTATATTTTAATCTCAACTCCCCATAATCTTAAATTTTCATTACACTCTTTTAATTTTATAATTTGAGTTTCTTCATCAAGGATGATGAAACATCATTTATTTCTTACTAAATATACAAATGGTCATTTCGTTTAAAATGCTGTATAATTGTGTATAATACTAAAACATTATTCTAGATACTTCTGTAAATTTTCATCTTTTAACTTTTATTATTATTATGAATTGGAAAGTTGGTAGTGGTCCAGAGGATGTGATGGGGAAGTATGGTGTACCAGGAGTGAATGACAATGGGTGTCGGCTGGAGTTTTTCAGAGAGAAAGCTGTGTATAATGAATACATTTTTTTAAAAACAAGGGAGTGCACAAGTATATGTACACCTGGTATCGAACAAATGATATACACGGTGAGAGAAGATATTTCACGCAGGAAAAGGAAAGCACGAGTAGCGACGTTTCGCTACTCCCGCTTTCATTTTCCTGCGTGAAATATCTCGACACTGAACCTAAACCATGGGTTTGGTAGACTATGTGCTCGTATAAAGAAGTATTTTAAAAAGATGTGACACGTGTGGTGCGAGGCATGAATGGACGGGGTAAAGGGGAGGTCTCTGACTACATGATAGTTCGGTGTAAAGTGAGGTGGTGTGAAGAATGGAAGCGAGTGAATGAAAAGAAAGTGGGTCATTAAAGAATTAAAGTGAAAAAGTTGATGGTGAAATGGATAACGGATGAGTATAGTAAGAATGCATGATGAATTGAGTATAAAAAATGCAGATCAAAAAGATATGAGTGAGATGTGGAATGTACATAAGGAATGTGTTGGGGGGGGGGGGGAGGTTGCAAAGACAGGTGCAGAAAAGAGGGCAACAGCATGGTGGGATGCCGAAGTTGGAGTAGTGGTTGAGGATATAATGGGGAAATGTACTATATGTTGTGTGTGCAGGGTAATTGCAATTAAGGCAATAAATGCAATTAAGGCATATGAAGAGAGCAAGGGAAGTGTGAAAAGACTAGTACAACAGAAAAAACAGAATAAATAATGAGTTTGAAAGGAGGATGAATGTGAATTATGTAGGAAATATAAAATTGTTCTGGAAGGAACCGAGAAAGTCTGATAGTAAGGGATGAAAATGGAAGAATGTTCATAGCGGATGCGGATCAACGGAATAAACGGAAAGAATATTTCGAGGGTTCAATGAGTGGAAGAGGTGAGAGGAGTAAAAATATAAATGTGGCCAGGATATGGTGGTGTGAGAACTTGACACAATGCCGGAGAGTATAACCATGGATGAAGTGAAAGAGGCGGGTTCGCGAGCTAAAAAGTGGAAAAAGCAGCATGTGTGGATGGAATATATGGGGAAATGTGTTGCATATGCCAGATTGCATGGACAAATAAAAGTGTGCTTGAAGACTGGAAGAAAGCGATAATTGTTACTTTGTACAAAATGAAAGTCGAAAGGAGTGAATGTAAGAATTACAGAGGTATAAGTCTGTTGAGTATAGTTGGGAAGGTGTATGGTAGGATAGTGAGAGAAAGAGTTCGTGGTATTACAGAGTGCTTGGTGAGCGATAAACAAGGGGCGTTCCGAGATGGAAGAGGCTGTGTGGACCAAGAGTTTGCAGTGAGACAAGGGATTGAGAAAGTATGAAAAGGGTTTGCAAGTTATTCATGGCTTTTATGGATCTTAAAAACACGTATGATAGTGAATAGAGAAGCATTGTGGTAGGTCTTGAGTATTTGAGACTGGTGGTAGACTCATAAATGGTTGAAAAGTTTTTATGCTAGAAGTAGAGCACATGTGAGCTGAACAAGTTGGTTGATGTAAGTGTTGGTGTCCGTCAAGGCTGTGTGTTGTCTCCTTGGGTTTTCAACTTGTTTATGGGTGAATTCATGAAAGAAGTGGAAGTGTGACTGTTAAAAGAGAGGAATTAATCTGATGTGTGATGGGACTAGATGGAGCATCTCAAATTTGTTGCATGCGAATGATGCTGTGATGTTTGCTCAGAGTGAGTATGATATGCGAGAGGCTGTTGAGTTTTGTGGCGGTGTGCGAGAGATGATGAGGGAATGTGGGTAGCAGCAAGTTAGTAATTGCGAAAAGAGGGAAATTTGGGTTGGCATGTGGGGGTAAAATGTGAAATACTCGAGGTGATGGTCTTTTAAGTATTTGGAATGTCTTCAACAAAAGAAGTACTAGTGTGGATGAAGTTAATAGTAGAGTGAATCAAAGAAGAAAGGGGTCAGCTGCGTTGAAAGCGGTTGTGAAAAAGCGGAGACTAGCCAGAGATGTTGCGAGATGGCTACGTGAAGGTATGTTAATACCGACACTTTTGTTTGGGTGCAAGACATTAGCAGGGCATGAAAGAGAGAAGATAAGGGTAAGAACAATTGATATAGTAGTATGTGTGGCGTGCGGCGGACTGACAGTAACAAATAGTGTTGTTCTGGAAAGATGTGGTGTTCAGAAGTCATTTGAAATGAAAGCTGAGGAAAATGTGTTCAGGTGATCTGGACATGTAGAAAGAGTGGAGTTGTGAAGAAGTGTATAAAAGCATCTGCGAAGTTTGAAGAAGGAGAGGAAGGCCGAAAAGATTGGCAGACATGAAGAATGACTGCGTGAGTAAGCGTGAACTTGATCTGGGTGATACACGAAAGATGGCTGCAAGTGGGTTGGAATGGAAGAGGTCTGTTAGAAATATGTGAACAATGATTCTCTCTTTATTTTTGACAAATCTTGGAAGCGCTACCACGCATGTGGATGAAGGATCGCTTAGGCGTGGAAATCAGCTATGTGCTGGGCAGTGTTGGGCACCAAAGCGTTAATCCGATAACAGTTAATTAACGAAGTTAACTTTTTTTAACGGACTATTAACGGAAGTTAATTTCCATTTATCGTTATCGGACCAGTTAACTTCCGATAACTCGATATTTAGTCTGTTAAAGTCCGTTAACACGTTAACTGCGAGGAGTCATTCACGGAAGATCACCGCTCCGCGAATGAATTCAAACCACCATAACTTCAGTCTGCTTCCAGATCTCGCAAGGGGAACGGCTCTTCTCTCGGCAAGGACATCCTGAGGCCCAAGAGATCAAGACTGGCAGTTGGGCCTAACTTTGAGAAGTTGGTCTTTCTGAAGGGCAACCAGCACATTGTGTCAGTCTTTAATAAATGTGCCTAAAATTTAATTTTACCTTTCAGTTCCCGCCATAATAATTCTCTGGTAAATTAAAATTTAGTTAATGGTTAGTGGTTACAAGGGTTTCAAAACATGTAATCAGTACATTTTTTATTAAAAATATAAAAAAAAGTTAAGCAAAAAGTTGCAAAACTTGATAAAAATAGTTAAATACCTATTTATTGTTGGATTTTGCATAAATAAACATTTTCTATGGGTTTTAAAGCTTTTTTCCTTGATTTTTTTAAATGTTAGTAAAGAAATAGTTATCGTTAACGGATTATCGTTAACTTCCGTTAACTTTGTAGTAAAATTATCGGATTATCGTTATCGAAGTTAACTTTTTGGTTAACGGTGCCCACCAGTGGTGCTGGGTCACTAGTCCACCAGGATGCATGTGTAAACAAATGTGTACGCTTGAGTCTACTTTTTCTCCTCGCTACCTTCCATCTTTCATATCCGAGCTATTTTTGCCTTTTCACACCAATCCATTGGAAAACTAGATTTTGTTTATGTATGTATGTATTAATAATAATAGTTGCATTTATTATTATTTGTTTATCATCATCATCATCGCTATTACTTGCTATTTCACTTCCCTTATGTAATAAATTGAATCCCATCAATTTTGCCTGAAAATAATTTCATACTTCCTAATGGCATATTCAGATCAGAATACTTTGAATATATTAATGTCATACCAGATCTCTAAATTGTACAGAATATTGAAAAATATTGTGAAACTTTACATAAATTGGATCACCTGAAGATCCGTCACCCCAGCATTTTGTAGTCAGCTTATATATATATATATATATATATATATATATATATATCTGTGGCCACCTTGTGGTTGGCGGGCTCCCGTGTTGACTCAGTGGGCTGCGGGGGCTTAGCTCCCGGAAGGGTCACCCATGCTGGGGAGACCTGGCTAAGTGCCACTAAAGTCTTTGGCTCCCATTACGGGTCTCCAGTGCTGTCCTCCGGAGGTGACGCCCTTAGGGCGTCACTGTGTTGGATGGTTGGGTGTCCGGGCAGGTGGGATTGGGGGGATGGGGTCTCTGCGCCGTTTGGGGGCAAACTTTCGCATCACAGGGCCCCGTTTTTAAACCGACGGTGTGTTCCTCGGGGACGAGGTGCCCCGCCCCCGGCGGTTTGCGCTCGGCCTCCCTTTCTCACCGGTAGGCAGTTTCTCGCGGCCCCTGGGTCCGTTTTCCTCAATCTAATAACGTATGGATACTTCTACTTCTTGCCCTAGAACTCGGGTGGTGGGCGACCATGGCCCCGAGTCCTCTACCACTGAAAGACCACGTAGTGAGGGGGTCGCCCCTCCTCTGGCTACGGAACACTCGCATTCTCCTCCCTCGTCACCGACCGCAACCATGCCTTTGGACACACCTCCTCTAGAGCAGGGGTCCCACCCCAGCTCCCCTCAGCCAGTTACGGGCAAGACAACAGGGTCCACAAAAGCCTCGCCCCGAAAACCAGGCCTCTCGCTCTCTCCGTATGCCCATCTCACCCGTCATCGACCCGCCTCTCCACGGAGAGAGCCCCGTGATGGACGGGGAAGTCGGCGCCCACGTCCGTCCTATCGACCACTAGATGTCCCTGTCTACTTCGAACCAACAGCTTCCCTATCTCTACCCAGTATTCACAAATTTTTAGTTATTCGCCCTACTTCTGGATCCCTACCATTCAACTCTGAAACGACATTTCATACGATCCGCACGCGCAGCAACTCTAGCCGCTATGACGTCCGACCACAAAAAGACGGTTCTCTCCTTATAAAAATCGCGAACAGCGGCAGAAACGAATAACCTACTCTCCCTCACAGAAGTCCTCGGATGCTCGGTGACCGTTTCCCCTCACCCTCGCCTGAACCAGAGTTAGGGCACTATCTTCGCTACTCGTTTATTGATGATACCCGAGAACAAGTTATTAGAAGACCTCACACCCCAGGGTGTCATTAGGGTTCATCGATTCACGTCTCGTCAAGGAAGTACCTCCTCCCCCACCCCGCGCCTCCGCTTCACATTCAACACCCTAGTCCCTCCCGGTCGTGTTGTGTGAGACATGGGAGATCGTGCGTCATGCGAGTTCTAGGTCCGCCCATACATTCCAGACCCGACCCGTTGCTTTAAGTGCAATAAGTTTGGACACGTCAGTTCGGTATGCCGACAGCCACAACAACTGTGTACGTTGCGGGGACATCACCCACCCAGAACGATGCCCCAACCACCTAAATGCTCAAACTGCTCCGGCACACATCCTTCTCCGTCTCGTGAATGTATTTTTTTAAAGTTTGAGATAGAGGTCTGGGCCATGTCGGTGGCGGACTTCATCGGCCTCCGAGAGGCACGAGACAGGGTGCGGAGTCGGGAGGTGAGGCCGGGGGTCTCGTATACTGCAGCCCTCGGCTCAGTTCCCTCAACTCGCCGTCCGGATCCGCCACTCAAACCCCCATCGACTACTAATCCCCCTTTCTGATCGGGCCCCACGCCGGACCGGACCCGGCAGCCGCCTGTCCCCTACCATGCCTACCCACCATGAATCTCCAAAGCTACACACTTCCCAGAACTCTGGAATCGGGACTCTCGGTTCCCGTCTCCCAGGAACCCCGCTTTCACCGCACTCCGAGAACACACCCAAACCTAGCGCCCGGGGTAAATCAACGAGGCGGAGACGCCGGAGTGAGTCTCCAGACTCACCGACCATCCAACAAGCCTCCCTCTCTTCTCCTAAATCTAAAAGGAGAACTCGAGCACCTACACCCTTAACCTCGCCTACGATGACCCTCTCACCCTCGCACTCACCCCTGCAGAAGTTGACAGTCGTTGCTGACGTGCACGAGCCACCACCTAGGGCAAAACACGGGGCAGATCACCCCACATCCGAGGATCCAGTGGACGCGGCACTGGCACGCCTACATGGTGTGACCAGAGTACCCTCGGCCGCACCCTCGAGCCTCATGGATCTACCCTTACCCCCTGGTGCCATCTTCTCCACCCCACCACGGGAGCACCCTGGCTCATCCCCTTGTACCCCACTGACCCGGCCCCTCTCATACCTCCGGCTCTTCCCTCATCGGCCACCCAGACTTTGTCCTCTCCCCCACCCGCCCGGTTTTACTGGTACCCCCTGTCGTCACCCGGGTGTCCCGGGAAACCACAGACAAACAGGGAGGTGCCAATTTGGACAACGGAACCCTCCCCGTTGCATGACCACTGAACCCTGCCTAGAGACTCCTCACCCTCTGAGCCCGCGACGGTCCCCGGCTGCCGCGATCCACGTCTCCGGTCCCGTTCGGTCGACTCGGCCCCACAGTCCCCGAAGGGGTTGGCAGGTCAGCCGATTCCCTCCTTGGTGAACGGCAGGTGACCCGGCAGGCCCCCGACTTACCCCCCCGCCATCATGGACCTAGATCTCCATCCACAGTGTAACTCCCTAGCACCTTCACCCTCTCCACTTCTCCCTCGTCCAACAATGAACCCTCCGAAAGCGACGATCCTACAATAGAATTGTAGGGGAATCTTCGCAAATTACGAAGGCCTAAATTTCCTGATTGCCTCTGCTCGTCCGATATGTGTCTGTATCTAGGAGCTAATCCTGGGGACCAGACCGATGCCCTGCCCTACCGGATATTCTAGCACTACCTCTCCGTCTCCTACCTGCACACGAAGGGGGGCTGCCATCCTCGTCCACCGTACAGTCCCCTTTCACAACTTCCCTATTAGATCCCCGTTACAGGTGGTTGCTGCCAGGATTTTCCTGGACAAGCAGTACACGGTCTGCTCGATCTACCTTCCCCCTCACTCCCAAGTTTCCCGCGATGAGACCTGGTTGAGGTTCAACAACAACTCCTCAGGCCCTTCTTACTCTTTGGCGATTTCAATAGTCGCCACCCCTTGTTGGGTGATACGACCTCCACTTTTGTGGCTCCGACCCTAATTACCCTCATGGCTGAACTCTCCTTCGAGTGCCTCAACGACGGCTCTCCCACACACTACCACGCCACCAGATGCACCCCCGACCTGTATAGATCTATCGTTCATCTCGACGGACGGCCTCCTGGAATTCACCTGGCAAGTGCTTCGGGATGACCACTTCCCTGTTTGCCTCTCACTAAATCGGCACGATCAGACCGTTCGGGTACCGGAGAAGTGGGTAACGGCCAGAGCTAATTGACCACTTTTCCGGGACAACACTTCCACACGTTGTACGACAGCCCACTTTCCATCCTCCAATGAATGCATTGCGTACTTTGAGGCGACTGTTGTCGCAACTGCAAGCACCAGCATTCCACGATCTTCTGCCTACCCCCCGAGCCCGACGAGTACCCTGGTGGAATCCAGAGCGCGCGGAGGCCACTCGTGCCAAGAAGAGAGCTACCCGACGATTTTATCGTACGCGAACCCCTAACCATCGCATGGAGATGCAATGGGCCAGAGCCGTTGCTCGCCGTGCGATGAAGAAAACGCGTCGAGCTTCCTGGCGTACTTTTGTGTCAGGTATCACCTCCTCCACACCATCGGCTACCATCTGGAAGAAGGTACGGAGTGTCGAGAGTCGACACGCCCCCTCCCGACCTCCGAACTAATGACGGGCTTCTCTATGAACCTAGGTCAGTGGCGAATCTTCTAGCATCTACCTTCGCTGCCGTCTCCTTCACAGATAGCCCCCACGCACTGGCCCCTAACAAGAACTGCTCACCATCCCTCGACGATAACTACAATCGGCTGTTCACCAAGCGAGAGCTACAGGCGGCACTGGCCTCTAGACGGTCTCCTTCCCCTGGCCCGGACGGCATCCCCTACTGTTTGATCCAACACACCCATCCTACTATGCAACTGTTCCTCCTAGATCTCTACAACCGTATATGGATTGAGGGCACTTTCCCCTCTCGGTGGAAAGAGGCCCACATAATACCAATCCCCAAACCCGGCAAAGACCCCCTTGACCCCACTAATTATAGACCAATCGCATTAACATGCTGTGCCTGTAACAATCGAGGAAATGATCGCCGCGCGACTCTCCTTTCTCCTTGAAAACACTGACTCCCTCCCGGCTACACTGTCTGGCTTTAGACAGTTCCGCTCCACTACAGACCCCCTCCTACTCCTCAGCCGAGATATACAGAACGCCTTCAATAGGGGACAGTTTCTCCTGTCCACTTTCTTCGACATCCAGAAGGCCTACGACACCACCCATCGACGTATAATCCTCAGTGAGCTCCAAAATTTGGGTTTCGTCGGAGCCCTGCCGACCTTCATCAGGGGCTTCCTCTCCTCCCGAACCTTTCAAGTACGGGTGGGCTCAGTCCTCTCTGACACCTTTGAGCAAGAGGACGGGGTCCCACAAGGAAGCATCCTCAGTGTCATATGCTTTTCACTGGTAATGAATACAGTAGCAAAATCCCTTCCACCCACCGTCCGTTCCTCCATCTACGCAGACGACCTTGCGATATGGTTCGCGGGGCGGGAACTGCCCGTCGTCCAGCAACAAATTCAGCTCGCCATCCATCGGGTGGAGAGGTGGGCAACATCAGTTGGTTTCCGCCTATCTACCTCTAAAACCAAAAGTATGGTCTTTAGCAGAAGATCCACAGCCATACTTTCCTCCTCGGTCACGCTATACGGCGAGCCCTCGAAGTGGTACCCACCGCCCGGTTTTTGGGCATGACCTTCGACCGACAGTTCAACTGGGTTCCCCACCTCAGGCACCTGAAACACACGCTCCAGCGTCCCCTCGCTCTCCTAGACCACCTTTCCCACACCACATGGGGCGCTGACTGACGCTCGTTTCTCCGTCTTTACACATCCGTGGTCCAGTCAAAGCTGGACTATGGGAGTGTTGTATACGGGTCTGCCTCCAACACCTCCATCCGAATCTTGGACCCAGTACTTAACAGGGGACTCCGCCTCTCCACTAGTGCCTTCCAAACCTCGCCAGCTTCCAGCCTCCAAGCAGAATGTAACTACCTCCCTCTCACACACCGACGAGGTCTGCTCCTCATGCGGACCTACCTTTGCGCGCAGAGGCTGCCATCATCACTTCTGGGCGCGGCGATTTTAGAACCTTCGCCCCCAAGGTCAGAGCTGGCACTTTACGGAAGCGGTCCTCTCTTTCCTGGATCTTTCCAACATGCCCCCTCCTTCAGTCACCCCCATCTCGTATCATATCCATCCCTCCTAGCTCCTCACCCCTATCAAAGGTTGCAGGGACTTATGTGACCTGCTGAAAGCTACTACGACCGCTACAGTATACAAGTCGCTCTTCCAGGAACATGTAACCCGACACCTGGACGCTGTCCCCATCTATACGGATGGTTCCCGATCAGAGGATGGTGCGGCTGCCTCAGCGGTGATCGTGACCCAACCGCTCTCTACAGCCGTTCCCCTTCCCCGTGAGGCCTGTCTTTTCAGCAGAACTCTTCGCTATTTTGGAAGCCCTCGACATTATAAGCACCCACTCTGTCAACTCCTATGTCATCTACTCAGATTTCCAAAGCGCACTGCTCTCCCTTGAAAAATTTAACCCCCCTCACCCACTTGTCCGCATCATCCAACAAACATTCCACTCCTTAACGGCATCCCAGCACATGTTGGTATCCGGGGTAATGAGGCGGCGGACCATAAGGCGAAATCGGTTTGCTCATTGCCAGTCTCCACCCGGCCCTTCCCTTTCACGGATTTTTCCCCCCGACTCTCCGCTCCCACTTCGGTTCCATCTGGCAACGGGATTGAGACCAGGCTATAAATAAGCAGCTCCTGCGGATAAAATCACACCTTGGACATTGGGCTTCCTCGTGCCATAGGTCCCGTCATAAAGAAGTGGTTTTAGCCCGTCTCCGCCTACGGCACACACCGTCACCCTATAGCTAAATAGCCAGCCCCGCTCTGCCCCACCTGTCATACCCCCATCACCGTCGTCCACCTGATCAAATGCCCGAATGTTTGACCTCCGCCACAGCTGTTTCCCCTACCTGTCCCGTATCCCCACGTCTTCAGTCCATACTCTCCGAAGGCCCCCACTTCTCAGGGAAGCGATTTTCTTATACCTCACCCGCTCTCAACTACTTCACCGCATCTAAATTCATACGTCCCCTTCCCACATATTCAATAACTGAACTTTCTCATCCCCTCGGTCTCATACTCTCATCCCAGCGACACTACCCACCCTCTGTCTTGCCGAGATATGTACCACTAGGTACGAATAGGCGGTAAACACACATTCCTAAATGTATTACAATAATTAAACATATGCTGAAGGTACTTGGCGCGGCGTACTTACTCATAATACATAGAAATAGCAAACTTATTTTATTTCGGAGGCGGTTGAAGCCCCTGTAGTCCCCCACTGTCTACGTCCCTGTACTTTGAATATATTAATGTCATACCAGATCTCTAAACATTTCGGACAAGATGTTTACGATAATTGGCAATAAGCAAAGGCAAATGAAGACTGATGTATTATTAAATCATTTTATTACAAATGTAATGCGAATTTAAATTTAACCTATTGTGCTAATAAAACTAATCTAGAAAAAATACAATTCCTTTCATTCAGCATGTAAAAAAAATTATAATAATAAATGTACAGTAATGTATAGTTTAAAAAATTAATTGACATCATTTTCTAGTCTGTAAACCAAATATTACTCTTATGCTTTAATTAAAAATCTGCCTGATGAACAAATACCCGAACTCCCAGTTCCCACTTGGTATTTATTATTATTATTTCAAAAACTCACCCAAACACTAGAGGGCGTTTAGAAAGCTCAGCATCATAGAAATAGTGTAATCAAACTCTACTTATGATTCTGGACTTTATGAACACCCTATACATTTCATCTTTGGATTTTGAACTTGTTGAACGCTTGTTCATATGCTCTAGTTAAATGTATTTTAATCGAAACTGTTGGTACGGAACAAGGTTGGTGACAAAAAAAAAGAAAGAAAAAAATGCATATTTTACTATGTTTAAGGTTTCTAGAAATACTGCAAGACATTTTATAATACACAGGTACAAAATATTTAAAGAATCCATTGAAACATTGGCGATACAATTGTTCCAAATATATTAAAATTAAAAAAAACTAATTCAGTTAATCTTAGTCAATTCCATTTTAATTGTCAATTTTCTGAAAACATGTTTAATAAGCATGCTCGTCATTCATGAAATCTTAAGAAATTCAAGTCGGCGCTCTGTCTTGACAATAAATATGTTTAACGTATAGAAAATAAAAGTTCCCCTTAAATATAAAGTCCCACGATTACTGACGTTTAGGGTGTTGACGTCATTTCATAAAACAAAGAGAGGGGGTAAATTAGGTTACTTTGAGATCAGAACCTGATATGTTTTTCCACTTTTAAACAAAAATTAATTGGAGCACGGCATTCACCATATTATCTTCGTTACAATGCGCATAATATTGCAGGAAATCCGGATTACATCTCATTACTGGCTTTACTTCGGCAAAATTGTACATCATGCCACCTACTGTATTCACATTTTAGATGTAACGAAGTAACTTGAGTAATGAGTGCCGTTTTAATTGAATATAAAGGATTTATATAAAAGTATTCCAGCCGAGTAAACACAAAATTGAGCCTAAGCAACTTTACTTTTTAAATAAATACCATTTTAGACTTCAAAAAAATAAAATAAAAGTCGGCGCCAAGGCCTCAGATAAGAATAAAAAGCAATCCCATAGGAATTGGATACAACATCGATTGTCGTCGACTCCACTTTCGAAACTAGGTCGGAGTTATCGTTCAATTCCACAGTTCAGCAATGGGTCAACCAACCGACGTCTTAATTATAGCCTCTCCTTGCTGCCTGAGATTAATATTTTTAAGTCCCCCATTTTGGGCCTAGTTTTTAATGTACATCTTACAAATACGAAATAATTCCATCACATTTACTTAGATACAATTAACCTGACATCAAAATAGTATATTTATAGATAAAATACTGATTCTACACATCTGTATAAGCTTGACTGATTTGATTGAATAAGAAGGGTAATTCCTTAGGTTTAAGAAGATTCAAGGTTAGTACATAGACGAACTAACAAAATATAAAAGGGATTAAAGCGAGTCTAGAAACACGAAGGACGAGAAATTTAACCCCCATTTAAATTAGAGAAAAGGAACAAAAAGCGTTTGTTGGAAAAGTCTCAATAAATGAAGTATGATGATGATGATGATGATGACGGGTAATTCAAAAGTGGGTGAACTGAAGACGCCTTCATGAGACCCTTTTGAAGAGAAAAACACGAGTGAAATGTTCCAAATTGCGTTCACAGAGTTCTCGGATATGGAGAGTAAAAGATTTATACTCCCTCTAAAATTGTGCTTCAAGCTGTATGGAGAGCATGTAAGGCAATGAATGGCACCAATTTGTATGCTTGTTACTTTCGACATCGAAACATTAGCAGCAATGCACGGCATAACAACAGACTGACATGGGACCAAAGTACATCAAACGTTTAAATAGAAAATATACTGGTTTAAAATAAATTGCTATAAATTTCAAGCAGCAGCTGATTTAAGATGAAAATAAATATGCACTACAAATTACAAACAAAACTACATGATATACATTAAACTATAAATTAACTAAATTCAAAACTATAAATCTACATACATATACGTGTTGACAAGAACAAAAATTCACGGTTGAAAATAATTGGTAAGAATGTAATTATAGAAAACTTAGCTTAATTTTCAGATAATTAATCCTCATCCCAAGAAACTCGGTGAAGCAAAACAAAAAAGTTTGTCTTATTATCTTAAGCTAATTTAGAACCAAGGAAAAGATGCAATGATAAATGAAATGTTAACTTTAATCCATAAAAGTAAAAACGAAGCAAAATCAGTTTTAAACAGGCAGTGAATAGCTAGCTGTAGGAACTAAGGAGAACGTGACGTATAAACCATTACCCTTGAAGGTAAGGTTTCGGATTCTCCTAGTTCATTGGTTTTAAATTATTAGACTATTTATTACCGCAAATCTCTTAAACATGCAATCGAAATTTACTTCCGAATTATTTTAAAGTACAAAAGCCCTAATTTCTTAGTAATTATAAGTCAATTATTTCTTTAATTTTGAATTAAATTTTAGAAACCAAGTTTTTTTTTGTGACGCATTAATTGTTAGAGACCGAAATACAGGTATTGTTTTCAACCCACATAGTAGGGCTAGGGTAGGGTAGGGTAGGGAATAGGGCTCAGGGTAGGGATAATCCCGTATCTATAACTGTAGGTTTCCCTGCCACCAATTCAATTCAGGCCAGAGTGGCGCGAGACTCTGTACAACGTTGCCAACTCGCCACTCAAAGGGTTAGAGACTTAACAACAACTGTGCACGGGTATAAAGCCTAAAGCTTAAAGGCAAAATTAAATAAAAATAAATATCAAGAGAACAGTTAAAAACTACGCTAAAATTATTGTAATAATTATTATCATCATCATTGAGAGAGTTTTCACCCATTCATACAAGCTTAACTGATTTTGCCTTCGAGCTCACATTCCACGGAGGCTGTCCAATCGAGTTAACTTTTAAGCATAATTCTTTTTTTTAAAATTCGTAATGCCACACACCGAAATTAATTTCTAAATTTAGAATAAATTTTAAAATTAAATTTGTATTACCAAATACAATGCTTCAACTGACTGAATTCATAATACAAAAGCCAATTGCAGAGTCAAAAGTTTAAAATAATTCTCTAAAGTTGAGAGATTCATTGTGGGTTGATCCGCCTTGTTTTACGGAAGGAAGAAATAGCAGTTTCACCGGCGATTCGGACTGCTGGGGTCATATCGTGCCGAAACCAAGTTAGAGAGGGAACATGAAGAGGGAGAAAGCGGTTCAAGAGAGAAAACGCGCCTTATTTTAAGTTTCAAAAAGTTCCACAACACATCCCAACTTATTCGGCTAACAGATTAACTTAAAACGAATTCAATTTTTTGTTTAATTACATTGTACGAGTGCGATGTTTTATAAGAAATGAAATTAAAATTTGTTTATAAATAATGTTATCTTAGGTAGTACCGTGTATAACTGCTTCATCATCATTATTATTATTATCATTATTATATAAAATCTCAATTACGATCTAATAAAATTTAAAGAATGGTTTGTAATTACAGGGTACACGAGTATATTAGCGTAAACATCCCAGAGATTTCGGGCAGTCGGTTAGGGATCAATCTTGGAACATAATAGTATCGGGATCGACTTTCGCCAATTCCTCGGTTGAATCATTCACCTATTCTCGAAAGGTCATGCGCACCGTTAACTTTGTTGGGAAGATGCTGAATTTTGTACATTACCTTTGTAAATAACATCTCACTGTAAGCCCCTAAACGAAATCCAATCATCCACAAAGCTTAATAATAATAATAATAATGACAATTTACACTTAAATATTTTAGCATAATTAACTTACGATACGAGGCATTTCGCATTTTCACAGGGAAACTAACTAGATTTCTAAATTAGTAATATTAATACGCAGAATTTGTAGAAGTCACAAATTAAGCTGGTAACTCAAAAAAAAAAACACAGATAAATATTGATAATAAATTACCTAATATTTACTTTGAAGTAAACTAAAAAGAAGAAATTTTCAGTCAGTGAAACGAGTATGATAAAATTCTAAGCAATAATCGAAAGCCACAACTTCAATTCATTCAAGAATCCAACGCAAAAATAACTATTCACTCAAATATTTGACGTATCTGTTCTACTTAAAGCTTAAAGTAACACGCTTAAAACTATATCAGGGTCGTCAAACCATTCGTCTACTATTAAAATGAAGCAAATCAGGTACAGAAACATTCTCAAAATCCATTACTGAATTGTACTTAACATTTAACAGGTTTCTTTGAAATGTACGGAAGCTGCTCCGTATATTCAAGAAATAAAAGTGTTCCCTTCTTGTATTTTTGGTTCATTCGTGTAACCGAATATTCTCCCGCAAGATCTTCAGAAAAAAAGACTACCGAGCCTTTTTAATCTTTCATTGCATTTCTGATACGTTCGCTAAAATCAATCTCTTCATTAACCTTGCCAATTTTATTTTGACGAGTCGCTTGAACACGCCCTACAGCAACCTCCGACTGCGCATTAACTAACTTGTTCTTTCGCTCGAATTATCTTCTACATACAAATAATAAATACAATAATACATAAAAATAATCTAAGAAGAAAGGATATTCTTTCACATAGTACGGTAGTTCCATCACTAAAAAATAAACATACGACTTAAGAACTAAAAAGCCCTATTCAACATTAGGTAGTAGCGTTTGTTAAAAGTAAATTGTTTTCTAAAGATAAGAATTCTTTACATTAGAAGTAACAATACTAAAATAATAAAATTAAAACTATAAACCTTTGTCCAGTGAAAATAAATCTACCGTGCAGACAAAACCTTGATCCCTTTATGGAAAAAAAAAAAACCATAATGAAATAAACTTTCAAATTTATATCCTAATTCTACAACCAGATACTTACTTTATTCAAATAAACAAATCCTATTATCTCGTGTAGTTTGCGAGGGGACTAGTCCTCAGTGTCTGATTCTATTCACGAAAAATTAGCTGTACTTTGTAGAATTAATTTGTGGTGGTAAGTACAGTAACGTACCACCTTACCACCAGCGTGTTATACAGTCAAGTTATAATATTTATGAAAGGTACGGTTGGGCTCCAGAAATAACCAACACTATAAAGTCCTTTACGAGAGAAGACCATCAACCAAATTTTATGCGAGAGTACTTCGAAGCTGCAATTAACCTCAACATAAAACTGTTATGTTAATGTTAAACTGGTGACTTCTAATTTAAGGTGTGTAGTACCGCCTCTTTACAAGAGAAAACACTTTTACACAGGACTTAGATTAATTCCATCTGTACTCTCTCTATTCTTCTCTTGCAGAGCCAATTTTAGAATTTCCTAGAATAGGTATATCAGCTCCTTAAAAACATGACAAAAAATTCAATTCAGGTTTTGCTTTTAAATGACAAACTACTTATCACATTAAACGTACATATTAAGAAAACTAATAAGCCGTCATAGGAAAACCGAACTGTTACTTAAAGGTTAAGCTAGGTTAAGTTTTATTTCTTCTAATATATATATATATATATAAATATATATATATATATAAAATAACTACCTATAATTTTCAAATATTTATTTACAAGTAATATAATTGCGATTTAGATCAAATGAAAAAGACCCAAATAGAAAGAACCCAATACAAGTCTCAATACTCAACCTATCTTGCGCCAAAGTACCTTTAACAGCCTCTAGGAAAAGTTTCTCAATGAACTTGTGCCGAATGCGGACATTTATGAAAAACAAAAAACACCGTCTAAGCATCCTTAATTGAATGACAAGATTCACTGAAGAGTAACGGTTATGTCCAGTAAGACTAATTCCTACTAAGACTTATGAGATCAAAGAGCGAGCCACGGGTGGTGTTCTAATGACTGCTTCGATCGGTCTCCGTAGTCGTATAGAATTTCTGTTCCAGGTTCCAGGTCCTTCTTGGCCATTAAGATAAGGTGAGGTCTGCCCTTCACTTCAACCGTTTTGGTCGCCAAATTTCCGTTCCGGCTGTGGTTCACCAATCGCCCGAGATAGCCAGATTCTTCGGTTGCGTCGATACTGCGGAGGAAAATGGAAATTCAAATCACAAATGGTAAGAATTCCATTTTTTATTTTTTAAAAAGTAAACGAGGATTAACGTATTTTATTCGAAGTTTTGATCTTTCGAGGACAAAACAGTTTTTTTCTATTCAATAGTTTGTTTAATACTGAAAAAGGGTGTGAAAACTAAACATTCATTAACGTTAAAATGACGTTTCTTTCCACTTAATAAATTACCCCTTAACAATTCAACAAAGTACTTACAAGAGTAAAATATTTACTTTCAAATTTGTTAGTCCACCTTCCTAAAAGCATATAAACTTTAGCATACAGTATTAATTAAAAAGTATTTAATCCCCGTAACTCGATGGTTGGGCATTTGATTCGGAACATGAAGGTCTCAGGTTCGACTTTCACCGTCTCTTCCTGGGGTTGAGTTTGGCCGGCAACCTACTATGCTCTAGCAAGTTGATGCGCATATCTCCGTTTGTGGGGAAATAGGGTTTCCGGCTGTTGCCTTTAATGCGGGTTAATCAGTTATCACAAAAGTGACTTTGTATGAAACTTCAATCTGAACCTTTACTTTAGGCTGGGATCCAGCAGTAAAAATCCGGTTCGGTGATTCCGGTAGGCATAATATCCAGATTTCTGGTCCGGTCCGGTTCCAGCAGTTTATAAATATATTAACCCTCTCAACACATACAGGCATATACACTTCATATAAAATTTTATGTAGTTAGAGAAAAGGCACGAAGTATACATCGGTACAATTAATAAAACTAGTTTTTCAACTAGAATTCCGAGATTCACTCGCATGCATTTCACACAAGGTACTTTAAGTTCATTGATACAGTCGTTAAGTGTTTCATATCATGGTTAACGCTATAAGTAATTCATTCACCAAATAATAATAATAATTTTTAATACCCAAATGCAGTAAGGTCGCGTCAGGAACAATCCTCAATCACTCGCATTCACTTCATCAGCTGACATGACGACAATGCACCTGCCTCATGGCAACATTATCCACAGCCCAGCCTCGCAGACTACGCCACAGTTTACCCAGACCCCTTCATACACCTTGAGTTGGCACACTGCTAGCCCGTCGCCCCCCATATACCACATCACTCCACTTTTTTTTTTTTCCCTTCTAGCACGCATCTTTCACCCTCCCAGACGTCCAGGCCCCGCTGACCCAAAGCCTCCCTCACCCCATCCTTCCATCTCCTCGATCTACCCCTCCGACGCGTAAATCCTCTTTAGCATCCTCTCCATATGCCCAAACCATTTTAACACCCACTCATCTGCTCTCTCCACAAGACTCCCACACCTCTCACGGATGTTTCTCACATGATCAATCGCCTCACCCCACAGATCGTCCTCGAGCATTTCATTTCCAGTACAGCCACCTTTTTCCTTTCCTTTGTCCGAAACTATAGGGCGCGTCCCTCTGTGACCAATGTGGGAATGCATCTTCCTTCGATGCAAGGGCTCTCTCAGCCTTCGTGGACCATTGGACCCGTCTGGGGACCCGGCTGATCTCCTGCTTGTTTCTTCCCTCCCCCCCGGCATTTGGCTTTGTTTTGGACCTTGACTCGACTCGACTCTTTCCTTGGACCTTGGTTGAGGGAGGTGGTTGTCCTTCACCCTTGTCGCTCTTAAACCAAACCCAAGCCCCTGTCATTTTTCACCGTGCGTTGGATGAGAGTAGCCGCCTTTCAGGCACGGGGACCGAGTATCGGTGTATCTCCCCTGCGTGACATCTACTGGCGGTGGGACCGTGCGCGCCCCGATTCGCCTTTCCCTTGTTGGAGTGGGTGGTGGCTGGATGCGGGCGGGGGATGAAGCTTCCTTTTCGTTTGCTATGGCTTCTTCTACTTCTCGGCTTACGACCTCTGCTTCTAATTCTCGGACTGCAACTTCTCTTAGCACTCGGGTGGTGGGCAACCAGGCCCTCGAGTCCTCTACCACTGGAAGACCGCATCCTGATGGGGTTGACCCTCCTTCGGGCTGCGGAACACTCCCGTCCTCCTCGCTCAAAGACTTCTTATTTCCTCAGGTCTTTTGACCCCTTCGTAGGGGCTGACAACTCTGACCCTGATTATCCTCGGTTTCTTGTCCTCAGTTCCTCCACCTCTCCCCCCTCACAGCGGGATGTTTTTGAGGTATACGAGGACTTCACTTCCCGTTGTGGCGATCCCCAACAGATGTGGCCCCAGAACGATGGGTCTCCCCCACTCTACCTTTAACAATTGTATGGGGTAGTGCATGTTCCCCACCTTTTGGAATACTCAGGCGGGTGAGAAGATCCAACTCTCTCCTCTTAGAAGGTGACCCGTATTTACCGCCCACCCCCCGTATGGTTCAGGTTGGGGGGCAAGGATTCAATCTCCCTTAATGATCCTGACTTTTGCGCGTTCCCATTTACACGAGAAAATTAGGGCCGGTTATCTTCAATTTTCGGTCCGCTGTTATACTCCCAGACCACGCTCATGTTTTACTTGCCAGAGGTTCGAACACGTCGGTAAGACATGCCGAAGTTCCCCTGGTATTTGTGTCAACTGTGCGTCCCCGACACATGGTTCCTCCTGTTCGAATCCTCCCCGCTGCGCCAACTGTGGAGACCACGCCACCGCCGCCTCTTCCTGTCCGACTTACCTATTCGAGCGTGAGGTCCTGTCGGTCCGGGAATCTGACAAGGTCAGCTTTCAGGAAGCGAGGGCCGCGTTAGGTCCGATTTGCACGCCCAGGCCTTACCTTTGCTCAAACACTGCGCTCTTCCCGCCCGACTACCTCCCGTTCGCCCCGGACTTCTACCACCTCCGTACCATCCTCTACCTTCTCGTCGTCTCCACCCCTTGTGTTCACTATTCCTCCAGCCCGTACCCCTGGAACTTCCAATTCCACTGTTCTCATCTGCTCCACCTCAGTAGCAACTAACCCGCTTACTCACCCTCCGGAAACCATTGCTGACATTTCAGCATATATAGCGAAAACCGCCCCCTCTTCTGGACTCTCCTCCACTCTGCGCTCTTCCATGAAACGACCCATTGCCAGCCCCAAGCGTTTGGGTCCCTCCCCCAAGCTTCCCTGCTCAGGCCTCCCGCTCGTCGTTCTCTTCCTCCTACCCTCGTATCCCTTCCGCCTTCAGAGATCCCTTTCGTTTTACCGGCTACTCAAGTAGCTAACCCCCGAAAACTAAACCCCCTCCATCTCCTTTCATCCGTTCCTCAATCACCTCTTCAACCCACCCCCGAGCTTCGTCAGCTCGTCCTTCTGGTCATGTCCAAATCTCGCCCGATTAAGTCTCTTGCTCCCCCTGTATCCTTTCTTGATGGCAGCTATCCTTCAATGGAATTGCCGAGGCCTTCTCCCTAATTGGCAAGACTTCCTCCTGCTTATCCAGGATTTTGACCCAGTGTGCGTCTGCCTTCAGGAAACCCAACTTGGGGGTTCGCTCCTTGCGCCTTCTCCGAAGATTTTCGTCGTATCTCTCCCCCCCCCCTCCGTCTGATGCAGCCCCCCGTGGGGGCACAGCCGTTTTCATCCGTTCTGATGTGCCATCTACTCCTTCCCCTCAACACCCCTCTCCAGGCAGTAGCGGCCCAGGCTTTCCTAGACCAGACCGTTTATATTCAGTTTGCTCTTTATACCCCCCCCCCCGTCACAGGAACTTTCTGTTGACGATCTTTCCGCTCTCCTCTTTCTGAGAGACTTCAACGCGCGCCATCCTCTGTGGGGTGGCGTTGTGGTCTCCCTTCTTTCAACTACTTCTGTCTGTCTTCTTAACACCGGCCAGCCCACAGCTTTTCACCTCCAGACCTGTACATTTTCCTCCATAGATCTTTCGCTTACTTCTCCTTCCGCCTTCCTTGACTTCTCTTAGTCTGCCACTCCAGACCTTTACGGTAGTGATCATTTCCCCCTCCTCCTCCGTGCGTCCCGGACTCCCAGCTCCTCCGCTCTTCCTACCCGATGGTCCCTCGCTAAAGCTGACTGGCCTCTTTTCTACTCCGAAAGTCAAACCTCTGCATCTTTGAGTAACTTTCCGACTGTCGATGCTGCATCCACCTACCTCACAGATCATATTACCTGTGCCGCTGTCCCCTCCATTCCCAAATCTACATTTCCCGTACCTCTGACCCCTTCGGTTCCATGGTGGACCCCGACATACACTCTGGCTGTTCAGGTTAAGAAGTCGACTTTTCGCCGTCTTCAACACTGCATCCCTAGCAAATTCAATAGCCTTTAAACGTGCGCGAGCTCAGGCCCGTCGCACAGTCCGTGAAGTCCGCCACTTTTCTTGACGAGCTTACGTCTCCTCTCTCACCTTCCGAATCGGGAACAAGATTCGGAGAATTTCAGGAAAATCCTCTTCTCATCATTCTCCTGTCCTCACGATAGACAGACGCCTAGTGTCTTCTACTACAGTGGCCGAGACCTTGGCCTCGACCATAGCCTCCCTCTCCCGACACGACCACCGTGATCCTGCCTTCCTCCGATGCAAGGCTTTGCTTATTCGCTCCCCTCACCTTTTTCAGACTCCCAATAATTTTCCTTATAACCACCTTTTCTCTATGTCGGAGCTGAGATCCGCGTTAGCTTCTTGCGGCAACTCTGCTCCCGGCCCTGACGGCATTCATTTCGAAATGCTTCGCCACCTATACCCTTCGGTTTATTTCTCTCTCCTCACATCCTACAATTGGATCTGGGTAGGGGAGCACCTTCCACTCCTGTTGGAGGGAAGCAATGGTGCTCCCCTTTCCTAAACCCGGTAAGGACGCGACATCTCCCCTCAATTACAGTCCAATAGCTCTCACTAACTGCCTCTCAAAACTTTTAGAGAAAATAGTTTCTCGGCGACTGATGTGGCACCTAGACGCCACAATTTACTTTCCCCTATACATACCGGTTTTTGCAGGGGCCGTAGCACCACTGACATCTTAGTTCAGTTGGAAACTGCGGTCCGTGTGTCATTTGCAGAGCGACATGATCTTTATGCAGTCTTTTTTGATTTGGAGAAAGCGTGACACCACCACCACCACCACCACCATGGCGGTGGTGGATCTGCCGAAAACTTTACCTTTTGGGCTTCCGAGGTTTTCTCCCTTCCTTTATCTCCAACTTTGTCTTTCCGTTCCTTTCGAGTTCAGGTGGGTACCTCCCTCTTTCTGTGCATTCGCAGGAGGAGGGAGTTCCCCCAAGGCAGCGTCCTGAGCGTCGTCTGCTTCGCTTCGGCGATCGACGACGTGGTGACGGCTCTGCCCCCCGAGATTACGGCCACCCTGTATGTCGACCACGTTGCCATATATTGCTCCGGCTCCCGACCTACCTTCCTTCAACGTATCCTCCAGCGAGCCCTGGATTCGGTTTCCAAATGGACCACAGACCACGTGTTTCGATTTTCCCTTCGAAAACGGTGGCAATGCACTTTTGCCGACGCCGCCGCTGCACTGCCGTTCCTTCTCTCTCTCTTTATGGATCACCAGGCCCCGTTGTACCCGAAACTAGATTTCTGGGTCTCCTTGATTCCCGTCTCTCCTGGATTCCCCATTTGAAGTCTGAAGGCGTCGTGCCTTCAGACTTGTACCCTTCTGAAGTTCCTCTCATACTGACTTGGGTACTGACCACCATACTCTTTGGCGGGTCTACCACTCCCTGGTCCAAAGTAAGTTGGATTATGGCTGTCAGGCCTATTCCTCCGCATGCTGGACCCAATTCGCTCCTTGGGTGTGCACATCAGCACTTGCGCATTCCGATCCTCTCCAATCATTAGCCTGTATGCGGAGTGGTCATCTCCCGTTGGATACCCATCGTACCTTGGAGGGTCTAAAATACCTCTTTCGTGTTCGGCAGTTTTCTCCCATCGCATCTTCCAATCCCTCTTCAGCCCTTCTACTGTGGCATGCTTTGACAGTCATCCCCACTTGACCCAACTGTTTGGTTTCCGAATGGCCCCCGTCCTGTCTTCTCTTGGGGGTGGAGGGCGAGTACTCCCCCCCCCCGTGAACCATTTCTCCCCTCCGTATCTGCTCCCTCCTTTCTACTGTACCAAAGTCCCAGTCCCACCAATCCACCCTTCGACAACTATTCCTATCCCATTCCTCTTCCCATACCGACTCTATCCCAGTGTTTACTGATGGCTCTCGTTTTCCATTGGGAGTGGGCTGCGCGGCCGTCTTCTTCCCATCGGAAATTAAATCACTATCCCTGGCCCCCAAGCGGCATCCATCTTTACAGCGGAACTATCGACTATTCCTTTTGCCCTTCAGTGCCGCATTGGCTTTTAGTTTGACCTGCCTTTGCTGTTGCTCGCTTCCAACTGCTTCCTTTTTGCCCTTCAAGCTCTACTTTTACTCTATTGTTGGGTGACTCCACGTCTATACCAAAGGACACGCTTTTCTCTTTCTCCGTCAAACTGACCTTCTACTCTCTATTTTATATGATTTGGATGTAATTTCTTCTTCCCTTTGCTGTTCATAGTATCTTTACTTTTCTTTAACTTACTCCTTCAAAGTCATCCTTACCCCATCTCCTTGTGCTCTCTCTCTACTTTAGGTTCAGCGCGATATGACCTTCGCAGTTGAAGTGCCGGTGAAGCACTGCTATTCATTCATTACTTTCCTTTCCTTCGCCACCAATGCCTCACATCCATAAAACACTGTTGGCACTACTATACCGTCATACATACCTATCTTCGCACCCCGAGACACTTCTTAGGGCGCCCAGTACCTTTGCCCCTTCTTCTACCCTGTGACCCACCTCTGCCTTCATCGTTCCACTCCTTGCCACATCCACCCTCAAGTACCTAAAACACGCCACTGCTTCCATTTCCTCCCCATACAAACTTACAGTCGCTCACAAATCTCCCTTTTACAGCACCACAACCTTACTCTTAGCTTCCTTCCTCCACACACCTTCCCAAACTCAGTTACCGGTCTCTGTAGCTTTTCTCTCGAGTCCGCCAAGAGAGCCGTATCATCCGCATACAACAACTGACTCACTTACCAAAAACCTCCCTCCGCAGCATGCTTCACCCTCACTACCCTCTCTATGACTCTTGCATTCACCTCTTTCACCACCCAGTCTATAAACACATTAAACAACCATGGAAACATCACAACCCCCTGCTGTGGACCCACTTTCACCGGAAACCACTCACCATCCTCTTTTCCCACATTCACACATGCTCTACTCTCTCGGTAAAAACTTGCCGCATTCAACGACCCATGCACCCCATACAGCTACAGCACTTGCTACAACGCCTTTCTGTCAACCCTATCATACGCTTTTTCAAGAGCCATGAACGCCACATACAAATCCCTTTCTTTCTCAAAGTATTTCTCTCACAGCATCTTCAACCCAAACACCTGGTCCACAAACCCTCTACCTCTTCTAAAACCCCTTTGCTCCTCCCCAATCTGCTACTCCGCGCAAGCCACCACCCTTTCCTTGGCCCACTTTCATTCTAACCCACATCAGCCTTATTATTATTATTATTAAATAAATAAATTTCCATCTAATTTCCTCAAAGATTTCATCTTAAATGGTGTAACGTATAGCAGTGTTAACTTTTCTAACATTGACTGTACTATGGTCTTAATGACATCTGTGTATGTGAGCATGACAATGATTCGCCTTACGTTTTACATATTGACCGTGTACTTGGATATCAATAAATTACTAGCTACTATGCAAATATGAGCAAAAATAATAGCAGGTTGTTTGAGCTGCAGAATGAAGGTCGAGTTATGCTCCATGCTTCGATCATTAGTGATGTGATGGATGATGGCTTTGTGTAAAATTCCAATAGTTACTGTAATGGGAAGAACCCTTCCATGTATAAGGAGTTAGAGTACTGTACTCCATTATATTCAACCAACACATTCTATGACAATAGATTTCTCAAATGAAAATTCAATCTTCCTACGCAATTTAATACAGGTTTTGGATGACAGTTCCAGAACAGAAATACTCAATTTTGAAATTTTTTAGTACCAGATTGCCAGAATTGGTAAAAAAATCGGTCTGGAGTGGAAGGGACAATCTGGCGGATTACGCTCCGGTAATCCGGTCCTGTCCCAGCCCTACCTTTACTCCACTCGGAGGCGGCATCATACTAAACGTTTTTGGATTCTCGATTAATTGGCTACTAATGTCCATTATCAATTAATAGTGTTGAAATAATCTGGTGCGGCGTGTCAATGTCTGGATTATATTAGTTGGAAATCTATCTCCTTTGGGACCTTCGCTTAATCAGGGTGTCCACAAATCTTATAACGTGAAAAATCATCACTTTTTATGATTTTTGCTATAAAAATTTTTGACTTGCTTTATAAGCACACCGGACAAAAAATTAGTCACCCCTCTCAGAATGTACCTAATAACGTGTGACGGCGCCTCTGGCCTTGATAACCGCACGAATCCGGCGAGGCAGAGACTCTACGAGGTTGTGCATGTACTGAACATCGATTTGCTGCCACTCGTTCATCAGCCGGTCCCGAAGTTCCGCCAGAGTCCGTGGGTGTCTATTCCTGCGCTTCACTTTCTGTTTCCAGCCTGAACAACACCTTCGACGCATTCAGGATTAAAGGCTTCATTGGACCTGCGATGTACTCGTCGCCTCCCATCATTGGAGAACAAACAAAAACGGGACTCATCGGACCAAATTACACGTTTCCAATCTGCCGCAGTCCAGTTTTTGTGCCTCTGAGCCCATTTATAACGTGCCAATTTGTGACTTGCTGTTAACAGCGGCCTCTTCCGTGGTACCCTGCTCCAGATGTCCATCGCATGCAGTTCTCGTCGCAATGTCCGTTCGGAAATTGGTCGCTGGAGAACCTCATTGGTTTCTTGGAGCAATTGTTCTCTGGTTTGAAAACGATTTGCAGTTACTAGACGAGAAACATGGCGGCGGTCCTTATTGTCGAGAATTGTTTTCCGGCCACAGTTACGCCGTCGATTGTCAGTTGATTGCGAACTACACCACTCTTTGTAAACTCGCTGGACAGTACGCGTTGACACACCAACAAATTGGGCTACTTCAGACATTTTGTGTCCGTGGGCTCTGCCAAACACGATGGCTCCTTTTTGCCACTGAGTAACGTCTGCCTCACGACCCATTTTGCAGACTATATCCAACACACACTTTGTTCTTCACCACCTCACGAAACAGATCTGATCCTGTGTGCTACGTCACCGCTACTTGTCATTTACCAATGCTACATCAGCGCCCTCTGTGTGACTTTGAACTTCCTACTATCGGTGCTATTAGGGGTGACTAATTTTTTGTCCGGTGTGCTTATAATATATATAACTTGGGGCCCCAAAAAGGACGGACAACTGACGTTTGCGGACAAATAAACAATTTTAGTATACATTTATTGATTAATATTTAATTATTTTCTATTATTTCGTTTTTGTCATTATTTCATATTTGGCAACTAATACCAGTGTGCAATAGTATCAAAAAATTGATTATGACCCAACAATAAATTACGACTTTTTTTTTTCAATTTATGACATTTCTTTTAAACTTTTTATGACCTTGTAGACACCCTGTTAATACTAAGAGTATTACAATAATAGGTACAAGATCGTTTTGGAAGTCTTACAATTATTAGATACTATTTGCCTTAGTCAAACTTTAGTATATCAACCTGTTTTCTGCAACAAAGGTACTGAAGATGTTAAACATATTCAAGAGGGGGCGGAAATTTGAAAGGGTCTTGACTCCCCCACAAATTTACTAAAATTAACTTCATCTACTACCAAAATATAAAGTCGTATCACAATGTAAATTAAATTATCAAAGTAATTTTTTATCAGCCTCGATATCGATTTTGCATACATTCACCAAGAACCCATTTTCCTTTATTCATAGGATGAGCACGACACGAACTCCAGACCGGAAATGAATGCTCTCTCCCTCTTACACACACACACACACACACACACACACACACACACACACACACACACACACACCAGCGAGAATAAGGTTGTATCTCAAATTCAGGTATTTAGTGTTACGTTTCCTGACAAGGTTAGGGGGTATACTGATAATGCTACGTCAGGTACGACTAACGTCTCTATTTTCATACCTTACAAACCGCTTCTGTTATTCACTTACAAGTGGTAAAATATAAACAACTCAAGACTTGATAACAACTAAAACGAGCAAAAAACTTTATGGCCGTTATTAATATTAACTACAACATTGGAGGATCATCCTATCCACATCAGATAAACTGGGTATAGACACACGAAATGAGGTGGAATAATAATAATAATTACAAAGCTAATTATTGATCTTCAATAGGTTATTTGAGAACATTAAATTGCCAAAATTCGGTAGGCTATGCAATTTAGTAAGTGCAAAATGTAGATAATTTAATTTTCATCTATTTACGATAATTCTTAATTCACTTTGTCTAACTTTTTGCGTGATGACAAACTATAAAAATAAATCCAGTATGTTGTGTCTATTAAACCAATGCATGTACGTTTCGAAAAAAAAGTTCGCCTCGAAAAATGTTAAAAAAAGGATAAAAAATTACTGATCAGCAATGAGTGGGTTTTGTTTGACATTTTATTAGTAATCAAAACTAAAATATCCAACAAGTTATTTTTTATGCTTTTAGAAATTATTTTTCAAAGCGATTTTTTTTTCGAAACTATATATTTAACCTAAACACTCGCTCTCTTCAAAACGCAAAGGATATTTTCACACACAGACTCGTCTTCTGCACACCTGCAAGAGGAAACAGACTCAGCAATCTGAATCGGGCGGATAAAGTCAGCGTAACAACCATCGATCGTGATCTAATAAAAAAAAGCAAGTTTAATTGTGTTTCTACATTCAAAATTGAATGTCTCATGTACGCTCAAACATTAAATTTCAAACAAAAATCTTAATGCGTTTTAAGGTCTAAATTTTCTTTATGTTCAAACTGAATGCGCAATTTAAGTTTATTTTTTAAACCGTTTCATCTTTTTTAGTGACGTGATATCACTAATGTAGACATTTAAGAAACGGCTAATATACCGACTATAACTTAACTTGAAAGTTTTATATATCCTAGGATGTCCAAGCTTGCTAAAATATCAAGAGAAAACAATCACATTTACTGTAACTTCGCCTACTTTAAATTATAGTGCTATATTTCATCCATGACATGCGAAACCCAATCTTTCTTATATTTAATCTGACAAGTTGCTTTTCATTAACCCTTTAACTGCTCCTGTTGAATATCATTTTCTATTCTCGTATAACTTCCTGTGGTGCTTTGATCGAGTATATTCGATTTGGGTTTTCTGTCAATCACTAAAACCCAGCGCACTGATTCAATGATGGCATTGAAATAGAGCAATTAAAGGGTTAAAGACCATTCCCCTTCAGTTTTTGGTCCTAAAACAAAGAGGAAAGCCAGGAGCCTTAATCTTTGTTCGTTCTTGCCTCCGGAAGGAACTCGAGTTTATTACAATACCAACAATCTCACTTCCACAGAAAAATAAATATTAAAAGTTATTCAGTTTATTTCAAGAAGGGACTCACCAATACTGAGTATTTTGGAAAGTGAAATAATACATGTAACAGCCTTTGGATGTGTCCAAGGAGTACTTTCTCTCTCTTTCTTTGGCCTCTTTCATGTCAATAAGGTCTCCTACGTACTCAACCACCATTTCACCTTTCCTGAAATATCGTGTTGTTCTTACCCCACGACCTTTGGACTGATAACATTCCACCTGTAAGATAAATAATAAATTATTTCTTTACGAGGAAGGCCTAACATGACGGAAGTATTTACAATATTGAACCGAGATGTTCTTTGGTTCTGTCACAATTGCAATAGTCTAACAAAACTATCAGAGTGGTTGCAGAAAGAACCAATATAATGCTTATTATACGCAGCCAGACTAAGCATTTCCCATTTACTAGTGTGATAGAGACAAACTCAGACTTCTATCATGAATAAACAACGATTAGGTTCGTTCATGGGCTTTAAACAAAAATGTTCTTTTGTAAAATTTGCCTCGAAGATTTTTTCTTTTGAGCCCATAGCTCTAGGGCTTTTTTTCATCTTCCAAAAATCTGTATTAAGTACAGTTGCCCGCATATGTAATGTTCCTCGCCTCACAGGCGACTCCGTACATGTGGCAACGCCGCAGCGATAGTCAAGGTACCCCAACTGGGGGAAGGTGGGGTGGAGGGGGGACAACCGAGTCCAACAACATTGACATACGGGTAATTATAATGTAACATGTGTGTTCATAAAGATAAACAATTAACATGATCGTGAACAGCGTTAAACTCCAAGAAGTTTACTAGTCTTATTCAGTAATAAGGTTCCATTATGATTACTGCAAGTCTATATGAACAGCTACCACAATACAACTTTCAATATACAGGGTGTACATAAAGTCAGGATCTATTTTTGTGAAGCACTTGGAAATTATATGGAATTCAATCATAAAATGATAAAGTGGTAACATTTATTAAATAATTAAGAGTAGGATTCGACGTGACGCCCATCAGTATCCCTGCACAGCTCAAATCGTTCCGCAGCATTTCTAAACACATTCTGGAGCATTTGCGGGGTTATGTTATCTGCAGCAGTTCGTATACGTGTACGTAAGTTTTCAAGACTCGTAATCTTCGTCTGATAGACGTGCGATTTGATAAAGCCCCATGCAAAGAAATCTAAAGGGGTTAAATCTGGTGATCTCGCTGGCCAAGGTCTTTTGTTGCTTCCGCGTCCGATCCAGCGATTTGGAAAACGTCCATTTAGATAATCCTGAACAATTTTGGCATAGTGACAAGGAGCACCATCATGTTGATAGACGACGGGGATAGGATTGTTAGTACCGTCGTCTATCAACATGATGGTGCTCCTTGTCACTATGCCAAAATTGTTCACGATTATCTAAATGGACGTTTTCCAAATCGCTGGATCGGACGCGGAAGCAACAGACCTTGGCCAGCGAGATCACCAGATTTAACCCCTTTAGATTTCTTTGCATAGGGCTTTATCAAATCGCACGTCTATCAGACGAAGATTACGAGTCTTGAAAACTTACGTACGTATACGAACTGCTGCAGATAACATAACCCCGCAAATGCTCCAGAATGTGTTTAGAAATGCTGCGGAACGATTTGAGCTGTGCAGGGATACTGATGGGCGTCACGTCGAATCCTACTCTTAATTATTTAATAAATGTTACCACTTTATCATTTTATGATTGAATTCCATATAATTTCCAAGTGCTTCACAAAAATAGATCCTGACTTTATGTACACCCTGTACTAGTGAATTTGAACCAAAAATAGACATTACACAACCAACCTCCACATTCCCCTTCCTCAGCCACCAGTCTCGCGTATATTAAATCATTATGTAACAATACATATAGACAGAGCCGGATTTATGCGCAGGCGCATGAGGCACTAGCTGAGGGCCTCAACCAAAAGGAGGCCTCATGGGCAGAATTTATCGCTAGATTCTAAACCTGGAAAAAACAAAATAATCCATTCTTAAAACGTCAAACTTGGTAGACCTGGCAACTTGGCAAGTGGATAACTGAATTGTACATTGTGCTGTTTTGCGCATGCGCAAAATATGGCGCCGTATCAGCGTTAAGAAAAGGATACAGAAACATCAAAAGTGCTTTAACCCTTTACCACACTGCGTCGAATACGTAACGTTTCAGATACACGCATTTAGACTCAACCCTACGCAAAAAGTTCGGCGATAAAGGGTTAATTAACCTATCTGTGTGGACACGAAAAGCCTGTGTCGTTTAGAGGTCAGAAATATATAAAAAAATTGATAAATATGAGAGGGCTTTATTAACCATAATCTGGGGCAGAATTTGAGAGAGACTTATTTTAACTAGTAAATCGTCGCAGGATCCAACGATAAATATGCTAAAAGCTGTTAATCTCTTAAAATCAGACAGAATTTATTGTGCAAATCAGAAACAACTTTAACGGTATCGAAGCAGCTAAACTTCTAATTAATGAAACGCAGTACACAGATGAGCAATGCTGAATTAAAAAAAAGAAACATTATGCCTGACAAAATACGCGAAAATTATGTCATTATGCATGGCAGGGATTTATTTGTAGTTAATACATTTAATGTAATTTGCGATACGCTTAATGCGGAGATAAACCGACAACGACGTATAACATGTTTAACGTGTTTTTTAAAACAATAGGAGTTCAAATGAAGTAAACATATGTATTGATAAACTTTCGGATGTTTACAAAGAGGACACTGATGTTGATCAATTTAAAGACGAAGTACTGCACTTTCTAAAATATATGAAAGAAAAAGCGATAAATCCAGTTGGTATGTATATTATCATTCTTGATGGCCTAAAATCGACGTTTCAAATGTAGAAACCATTCTTAAAATTTTTTAACGATGCCTGTAACAAACGCGAGTGGTGAACGGTCCTTTTCAGTTCAAAAAAGAATTAAGTATTACTTAAAAAATAGTTTATTGCAAACAAAAATGTCGAATCTATCCCTCTTATTTATTGAATCAGATATAACAAAATCTATAAATTGAGCGAGTGTTCTCGGAAGTGTGACCTGTATACCGTAGCGATCGTGGTAGTCTTTGGTAGGGGGCACAAGTCCCTGCAAAACTTGATAAGGGTGAGGAGCCAGGGGGGGTAGATGCTTTATGAAATGGGGGGGCAACTGAGGGGGGAGGGGGGGGCGGGCATGTTGGACGGGTCAAGGAAAGAGCGGACTGCTTCAGTGAAGTGCCAGCTCCGTCGCTGGGGTGGGAGTTCAGAAATCGCCGCGCATAGAAGCGAAGAGGGTAGTCTCTGTGCACGGAGGTATGTCCTCATGAGAAGCAGACCCCGTCGGAGGGCGAGAGGGAGGTAATTGCAATCCTCTTGGAGACTGGAGGCTGGGGAAGAGCGGAAGGCACCGGTGGCGAGGCGGAGGCCCCTATTAAGGACCGGGTCCAAGATACGGAGGCAGGCGTTGGAGGCTGAACCGTATACTACACTGCCATAGTCCAGCTTCGACTGCACCATGGAAGTGTAAAGGCGGAGAGAGCGAGGGGACGTTGGAGGGATTGCTTCAAGTGTTTGAGATGGGGAACCCAATTGAGCCATCGGTGTAGAGAGTCACGCCCAGAAATCGCGTGGAAGGTACCACCTCAAGAGGATTGCCGTATAACGTGACAGAGGGAACCGGAAGGGTTGCGGGTCCTCTTCTGCTGAAGAACATACACTTGGACTTGGGGGTGGAGAGGCCGAACCACACCGACGTCGCTCACCTTTCCACCCGGTAGATAGCGAGCTGAATTTGCCGTTGAACGACGGACGGCTCGGCTCCCACCCTGCGAAGTAGATCGCAAGGTCATCCGCGTCAGATGGAAGAACGGATGGTGGGTGGAAGGCATTTTGAGACTTTTCATGACGATGGAAATGCATAGAACACTGAGGATGCTTCCCTGTGGGACCCCGTCCTCCTGCACGAAGATGACAGAGGACTGAGCCCACCCGAACTTTAAAGGTTCGGGAGGAAAGGAAGCCCCTGATGAAGGTCGGCATGGCTCCGATGAGACCGAGATTTTGGGGCTGACTAAGGATTATTGTCCGACGGGTGGTGTCATAGGCCTTCTGGATGTCAAAAAAATTGATAGGACCAACTGTCCACTGTCAAAGGCATTCTGTATGTCTCGGCTGAGGAGGAGGAGGGGATCAGTGATGGAGCGAAATTGTCTGAAGTCGGACTGGGTAGCCGGGAAGGAATTACTATTTTCAAGGAGGAAAGATAGTCGCGTAGCGACCATTTTTTCGAAGATTTTGCAGGCACAACACGTTAGGGCGATTGGTCTGTAGTTTGTGGGATCGAGGGAATCTTTGCCGGTTTGGGGATAGGGATTACGTGGGATTCCCTCCAACGGGAGGGAAGGTGCCCTCTATCCATATGCGGTTGTATAGGTCTAGTAGGAAAATTTGTAAGGTAGGGTGGATGTGCTGGATCATGCTGTACGGGATACCGTCCAGGCCGGGACAAGGGGATTGTCGAGAGGCCAGTGCCGCCTGTAGTTCACGCATGGTGAACAACCGGTTGTGGATGCTGTCTAGGAACGGTGAAGAGGAGCTATTGTTAGGGGCGGGTACGAGGGAACTAACTGCGGAGGAAGAAACGGCGGCGAAGGTAGAAGCTAGGTGGTTTGCCATCGATTTGGGCTCATGCAGGAGTCCGTCGTTAGTCCGGAGGACCGGGGAGAGACATGTCGCCTCTCGACACCCCGTACCTTCTTTCAGATGGTAGCCGAAGGTGTGGTGGTGGTGGTGGTGACGCCGGATACAAAGGCACGCCAAGAAGCTCGGCGTGCTGTCTTCATTGTACGGCAGGTGATGGCCCTGGCCCCCTGCATCTCCGTGCGATGGATGAGTCGTCGCGTACGGTAGAAGCGTCGAGTGGCCTCCTCCTTGGCGCGTACGGCCTCCGTGCACTCCGGGGTCCACCAAGGTACCCGTCAGGTGTGCGGGAGTAAGCGGAGGATCGTGGGATGTTAGTGCACGCAGCCGCTACAACGACTCGAAGTATGCGATGCACTCATCGGAGGATGGGAAGTGGGCGGTCGTAATGGCTGTACATGTATCGTCGTGCAAACGGGACCAATTAGCTTTGGTAGTAATCCATTTCTCCGGTACTTGAACGGTCTGGTCGGGCCAATTGAGCGTGAGTTGAACAGGGAAATGGTCACTTCCATGGTCCTCTTGGAGGACTTGCCATGTGAAGTCTACGAGGGCATCAGTCGAAACGAAGGACAGGTCTATAGGATGGAGTGCAGGCGGTGGCATGATAGAATGTAGGAGAGCCATCATTGAGGCACTCGAAGGAGAGCTCGGTCATGACAGTAATCAGCGTTGGGGCCATATAGGTGGACTCTCTCTCTCCCAGCAAGGAGTGGCGATTATTGAAATCGCTCAGTAATAGAAAGGGCCTGGGGAGTTGTTGTACCACCTCCACCAGGTCATCGCGGGAGACTTGAGTGTGGAGAAGGCGATATATTGAACAGACGGTGTACTGTCTATCCAGGGAGAGCCGGGTAGCAATCACCCGTAACAGGGATCGGATAGAGAGATTGTGGAAAGGGACTGCGTGGTGTATGAAAATGGCGGCCCCCTTTCAAGTGCAGGTAGGAGACGGGGTGGTGATGTAGGAATAACCAGTAGGGCAGGGCATGGGCCTGGTCCCCAGGATTAGCTCCTGGAGACAGACAGACAGACAGACAGACAGACAGAGACCGGACGGGAAGCGGCAATCAAGGAATTAAGGCCATCGTAGTTCGCGAATATTCCTCCGCAGTTCCAGTGTATTATTGTAGTATATATATATATATATATATATGTATACGGGGTGTCAGGAAATGATTCCCCCCCCCCCCCTGTAGAGCAAAAACTAGAAGAGATAGATAAAAACCGGCGAGACCACTTGAAAGAGCGTTAAAATCTGAATAAAAACCATTATATTCTATTCCTGTGATTTTAATTCTTACCATTTTTTTCCCCACAGAAACCATGGCATCATCTATTTTGAACGATTCAGAGAAAAAGCGAGTTCTTGACCGCATTCGAGCTGTCACATTTCGTGAAGCAAAGGAAGCTGGTGCAACTTTCATAACTCGACACTGGGTGGCTGAGAGATTAAAAAGATCAGAAGACTTTGTCAAAAGGAATTGGAATAAGAATCCTGAAGATTGTGAAACAGAATTTCGAGGAAGACCGGAGAAATTACCTCAAGAATCGAAAGACATTGTGCTTGCTCCATCACGGCGCCGAAAGAAGAGCTGCTCTGAGGTAGCGAAAGAGATACTTATCCGTCGTGGTAAGATAGTCAATCGGCAACTTGTGCATCAATTTCGAGTTCGCCAAGGCTTGAGTGCTTGGCATGAAATAGCTAAGCCACGGAAGAGTGATCTTAATATTGAAGATCGGCTATGGTTTTGTGATTATCTTGAGGAATGGACGGAAGACGATTTCCTTCACTTGGTTGTCAGCGATGAATTCTTCGTTTATGTCTCCAGAAAACCAAATTTTCAGAATGATCGGGTTTGGGCAACAACTCCTGATGAAGTCCCAGACGACCAGAAGTATCGAGAAATAGTAAAAAATCCAGCATGTGTGGGTGTTTTCATTATGTTCTCTATTCGGAAGCTCATCTGGGTTATCAAACCAAGAGGAACCAGTTGGGATGGGCCTTATTTTCGAAATGTAATTTTAGCCCAACATGTAATTCCGTTTTTGAAAGACCCCGAGTGTGTTTTGGATGTTGAACAGGCAACCTTTCTTCACGACAAAGCCCCCTGTATGAAAGCACTTGCGACTCAACAACTGCTTAAGGACAATAACATTGATTTTTTCGGAAATAATGAATGGCCTGGCAATTCTCCCGATCTTAATGTCTGTGAACATGTCGGATCCATCATGAAGGATCGGGTGGAGTCCTTAATGCTGGAACAACCCATTCAGAATCGGTATTCAACAGAAATTATGACTGCAAAGATCAACGAAGTCCTTGAAGAAATGAGTCATGATACCGATCTCTTTGAGACACTTCTGGGATCATACCCCCGTCGATTAATGGCCGTCAGAGCTGCAAATGGGGGCAACACCCGATATTAAAACAAGTGTTTTTTATTCAAAATTAAACGCTCTTTCGCGTGGTTTGGTTTTGTCTGTTTTTTCTATTCCTTTCACTTTCTTCTGTACAGGGGGGGGGGGGGGGCAATCATTTCCTGACACCCTTTATACATAAAGGGTGACCCAGAGAAATGGGACCCAAAAGAAACCCCTGTAACTCTTAAAGTATAAGTCCTTTTATAAAATCATACGCATCATTCGAAAGAGGATAGTTACAAGTTTGTACAGGATTGTATAGGTTTTGACAATACAATACAAGACAAGATAAGATAAGATACAAAACAAAATAAAAGTGTTAGTTAAAACTAACCCTTCAAGATGACTGCATGGACTGTGGAACAGCTGCGTTTCATAACTGAGCAATATTATGAGCATGGAAGAAGTGTAGTTTCAGCTCAAAGATCTTTCAAGACAAATTTTCAGATGTCAAAATCACCTTCTAAGAAAGTAATCCGTCGGTGTGTCAGAAATTTTTCCCTAACTGGCAGCATTGGAAAAAGAAAACCAACTGGAAGAGTGCGCACAGCAAGGATAGACGAGATCATTAACAGAACTCATGAAATTGTACAGGATAATCCTAACATAAGCATCAGACGTGCTTCTCAGCTGTTAGGAGTTGGATATGGAACAACAACAACATCGTATATTCAAGCAAAATTTAATGCTCTTTCCATATAAAATTCAAACAGTGCAACAACTAAACGATGGAGATTTCGCACGAAGACGACAATTCTGTCAATGGATCCAACAGAAGGTAAATGACACCACCAATTTTCTAGCAACTTTGATTATGTCAGACGAAGCCCATTTTCACTTGAATGGAACTATACACACACAAAATTGTCGTTTCTGGGCAACAGAAAATCCATTGAATATTACCGAAGTCCCGTTGCATAGTCAGCGTGTAACTGTTTGGTGTGGTCTTACTGCATCTCAGATCATAGGGCCGTACTTTTTCGAGGATTCCACCGGAAACACGGTCACTGTAAATGGTGATCGCTACGAAAAAACGTTGACCGATTTCCTTATTCCTAAATTAAGAGATCTTTGTCTAGAAAACCACTGGTTCCAACAAGACGGAGCTACCTGCCATACCACGAGGAACTGCATGGCAGTTTTGCGTCAAACGTTTCCATGCGAGTTAATCTCAAGATTTGGAGACGTTGAATGGCCCGCAAGGTCTCCGGATTTTTCTCCCTTAGATTATTATCTCTGGGGATATTTAAAGAGTAGGGTCTACAGAAATAACCCAACGACCTTGCAAGAATTGAAGGCCGCCATCACAAATGAGATACAGGCCATACCACCGCACACTCTTGCAAAAGTGATGCAGAACTTACAAGCGAGAACACTGGAATGCTTGGCAACTAATGGAGCACATTTGAAAGGAGTCATTTTTAAAAAATAAATATTTCATAATAAACTTGTAACTCTACTCTTTCGAATAATATATAGTTTTTATGAAAGGAATTAAATATTAAGAATATTTGGCTTTTTTTTATGGGTCCCATTTATCTGGATCACCCAGTATATATATATATATATATATATATATATATATATATAATATATATATATATATATATATATATATAATATATATATACATACATACACAGGGTGTCCCATAAGTCCGGCATCATAGGAAAAATAATAAAAAAAAAAGGCAAAACAAAAGCTTTTATTTACAGAACATGCTGAATATGTCCACCATTGTTTTCAATACACAAATTCAGACGTGATACCCAGTCAGCAAGCACACGGTGAATGATGTCAGGACTAATGGTGTTACATGCCCCAATAATGCGCTGCCGCAAATGTTCAACACACACTGCGTATACCAGCGCTTTCAAGTGACCCCAGAGATAAAAATCTAGTGGCGTGAGATCAGGGCTTCTAGCTGGCCATTCCACAGGCCCTCGACGTCCTATCCAATGACCAGGGAATTGTTGGTACAGGTATTCCCTTACTTGGGTGCTGTAATGTGCAGGAGCGCCTTCTTGCTGGAACCATGTTGGGAAATTTCCTTCTTCGTTCAAGACACTGGGAAATGCTTCTTCCTTGAGCATACGTAGGTAGGTGCCTCCAGTGACATGGTCATCGAAAAAGAGGGGACCTATGATGCGATCCTTCCAAATGCCACACCATACCATACCATCACCCGAGATGCACCTTGTTCCTTTGAAGAGGTATACCAGTGAGGGTTGTTTTGAGACCAGTAGCGGGTGTTCTGTCGATTTACCTCACCATTTCCATAAAAAACAGCCTCGTCACTGAACAGAATGGTGGACGGGAAATTGGCATCCCGAGCATATTGTTCCGTAGCCCATTCACAAAATTCCATCCGCCGGTCGGGATCATCATCGCTTAATTTCTATAGGATCTGAAGTTTATATGGATGCCATTTGTGAGCCTGAAGAATGCGATGGATGCTACTTTTCGACACTCCTGTCTCGGCGGACAATCTCCGAAGAGACTTATTGGGACTTCTGTTAAAATGAGCCAGGATAGCAGTCGCTGAATCATCGTCAGTGGACCTCCTTGAAGGTCCACTGCGTGGTTTATCTTCTATGGATCCTGTTTCCTTAAACTTTGCAACAAGTCCGCTAACACAACTCTGTGTTATTGGCTCGCGGTCTGGATGCAGTCTGTTAAATTCAGCAACGGCCTCTCTTTGACTCCGATTTCCTATGAGTAGAATTATCTGGATTCGTTCTTCCTTGCTCACAGACAATATGGCCTGTAGAAAGAGAAAAATATGAATTTCTCCTATGATGCTGGACTTATGGGACACCCTGTATATATATCAGGGTTGGCACTAGTGGGCCCAGCCCGAAAAAACCCACCTGGGTTTTTTCAATAAAACCCACTTGAAAAAACCCACTATTTTACCCACTTGTGGGTTTTTTCATGAAACTTAAGAAGTGCATATGCAATTATTTTTAAAAATTGTCATATAGGCGCCTATAATGATTTTACATGCAAAGCAAGCAAACATGAGTCAACAAATAGACCTACAGGTATAACTCTTTGGGTGAGGTAGCAGGTTAGAGTGTAGACATCTGCCAATCAGGGTGTTATACATCCTGATTCTTCAGTCAACTGCATCTTCAAGGAATTTTCTACTTCTTCATGGATTGTATTTAAAAGTGGACCAGACAAATTTCGACGGGAAGGTGGAGTGTAGCCTGGTCTTAGAGTCTCTATCATTTCAATAAAATACTTAGACTCTGCACATAGAAATGGAATATTATTTGCATAAAAGAATTTGGCTATTTTGTTATCAATGACATTTTTCTGCAAAGTTGTTGTTGTCATGCCAAAATCGCTTACTTTCTTTTGAATTTTTCTTTTTTTCATCTGTAATTGTGTCAGTGGTGGTGAGGATGAGTCTGGATCATCTGAGAGGTCTATGTCATGGCAGTATGAAGATGATGTACTGGCAGTATTGTCAGTCTTGTTTCTTGATTCCATGTGTTTCAAACATTTCATTAAATGCATTTTTATTCGCTCTATTTTATTACTTATTTCATTACTGCAATGTTTGCATCTAACTTTACTAGTCCCATCAATAATATTGACTTCACTCCATTCATGCCCTGATTTTCTTCCTGATCCAAAGATCTTTGGCATTATTTAATGCAGTTATAACTTCAAACAGACTAATTCTGTAGGCTAGCAGTAAAGATAAATATGCTGTTGCCAGTTTGTTTTATTTAACTGTGAAATAAAAGAAAAAATATTCAGTAATATGAATTAAATAGATAACTAGCTGAATTAAGTTCCCTTTGGGAGCTGTAATTCATCTACTTCCAGCAGAAGACACAGGGGCCTGCTTCCATAGGAAGTATAGCCTAACAAATAGGATAATTTACCACACCAAATTTAGTTCAAATTGGTCCATGTTTTCCAAATTTTGTTGTGAAGCTCAATCTGAGAAAATAATAACTTTTTATGCTTAATTGCCTGGAAGGCAACCTTTTTGCTAAAAACAAGACAAATGTTATATTAATAGTGTATGGTACAGTACAGTATTATTATAAAAATAAGAATAGGTAGGTCTAATATGAACTACCTATGGACATATGAAAAAAACCCAATTTTACCCGGGTTTTTTCGGGTTTTAGGTGAAAAAACCCGAAAAACCCACCTGGGGTGGCTTTTTTTTAAAAAGTGGGTTTCTTGCCAACCCTGATATATATATATATATATATATTATATATATATATATATATATATATTATATATATATATATACCCGCAAGGGGGTTCTAAGCTCGTGCTCTTGAGTGCTCTGTGCTCGTTTGTACGTGCTTGTTCCTGGAGGTTTCACGTGCGCCCTCCCGGCCCTAGCACCCAAGGATGATGGGGCTCGACCCTGCAGTCCTTGATCTTTTTCCACTTCGACTGTCCCCTCCACCCTTTCTTTTTCCACTTCGACTGTCCCCTCCACCCTTTCTTTTTCCTCTCACTTTTTCCGCCGAGATATGCCCTTTTAAATAGAGGCGAATCGGTTCTTCCCGAACTTAAAAAAAAAAATATATATATAACACTATTGACTAAAATACTTGTTTCAAGTAATTTTTTAATTTTGGTAATTTACTATTTTTATCGTACTTGTATGTGGGAAATAAATTATAACTAGGTTGCTTCTATTTTTTTCCAACAATTTTTTTTTCATGGCTAAAGCCAAAGGGTCTCAGTCTGCCTTTGCACCTCAGGCCTCAAATAGTCTAAATACGGCTCTGCATATAGACTTTCAGTAATCATAATGGAACCTTATTACTGTATAAGACTAATAAACTGCATGGAGTTCAACGCTCTTCACGATCATATTAATTGTTTATCTTTATGAAAACAGATATTACATTATAATTACCTGTATGTCAATGACTGCACATTCAATTGTCCTTTAAATATATACAGGGGTTAGACAAAATAATATGAACACCCGCCGATTTCACTGGTTATCTTTACGGACTGCTCAGACACAAAGTAAACGGTCAAATGACTGGCAAACCTATTTAAATGCGTAACAGTGTGTGTATACGTCATGTTATAACCCTCACGTTGTTTTTACAGATCTGAGTGAATTATGAATTAGCAGTTATAAAAGACCTGTCAGACTTCCAAAGAGGGCAAATTGTCGGAGCGTGGATGGCTGGTGCATCGGTGACGAAAACCTCTCAGATGTTCAATGTATCCAGAGGAACTGTCTCTATGGTCATGTCTGCATACCAAAACCATGGAAAGACAAGCACCGACAAATGCAATAGTGGACGCAAGAAGAAGCTATGTGATCGAGACCGCCGGGTGCTAAAGCGCATTGTGACAAAGAACCATAAGACCACAGCTCCAAAAGTGACTGCAGAGCTTAACCAGCATCTTGCAAGCCCGGTATCGACCAGAACTGTACGTCGCGAGCTCCATGGAGCTGGATACCATGGGAGGGCTGCAATTGCCAAACCCTTCCTTTCGCACATCAACATTGAGCGGCGCAGAAAATGGTGTAATGACCATAAGAATTGGTCAATGGACCGGTGGAAGAATGTAGTCTACTCCGACGAATCCTCCTTTACGCTATTTCCATGTTCCGGTCGAGTTTACGTCTGGAGACAGCCTAAAGATGCTTATGACCCCGACTGCCTGACCCCAACCGTTAAGCATGGAGGCGGATCTGTGATGGTTTGGGCAGCAATATCGTGGAATACTCTTGGCCCAGCTGTAGTACTGCATGGTAGGGTTAACGCCCAGGTCTATCTGTCAATATTGGCTGACCAGGTCCATCCCATGGTCCAAACGCTGTTTCCCAATGGCGGCGCCGTCTTCCAGGATGATAATGCACCAATCCACGCCGCTGGGGTCGTTAAAAACTGGTTTGAAGAGCATGTTAGTGAAGTAGAACGCTTGGATTGGCCTCCACAATCCCCGGATCTTAACATTATCGAGCATCTGTGGTGTCAGTTGGAGCAGCAGGTTAGAAGCCGATTCCCACCGCCGGCGTCTTTGGAGGAACTGGAGCAGGGTTTGCTCGAAGAATGGCTCAGGATTCCTCTAGCCACTGTCCAAAAGCTGTATGAATCAATTCCCCGACGCATTGCAGCTGTTATTGCCGCTAAAGGAGGACCAACTCCATATTAAGAATAAAAATTTATCAAGGTGTTCATATTATTTTGTCTAACCCCTGTATGTCTGCGTTATATGTTCTTGGACTCGGTTGTCCTACCTCCACCCCGCCTTCCTCCAGTTGGAGTAGCTTGACTAACACTGCGGCGTCGCCTGTGAGGCGAGGAACATTACATATGCGGGCAACTGTACAATATGAATACTACTACATTTGCTGCTTCCCAGTGAGAAACTCCTTGATAAAGGAAGTGAATTCCGGTAAGCAACACATCCATAACTACTGTATTCCCCAAAAAGTTCCTGAACCCAACAATCAAAAAAAAAATTATTGTAGAACATGCACAAACTCTCCATAGAAATATTGGGTAACAACTCTTCCGAGAAGTTCAAATTAAAATGTTTGCCTTTCCCCACCCTGAATTTTAATGAAACTTTCAAAGTTGCATAAAATAAAAAATACCTCGGAAGAGCAGCTTTGCCTAAAGAACTTGCTACATTTTAACTTTTTCAATCTATGTTGGAATTAATTTCACCACAGGGTGATTCAGGTCGAAGATGCAGACAGCACTAAATAAGAATTTGACTCCTCAACCCTAAGCCTGCAACTCCTCCACTACTACTACTACTGCAGCAGCTGGCTATACTGCCGAAAAAACTGTTTTCAAAGATGTCTTAAATTACCCAATTGCCACACAGTTACTGGGAAATTTATCTTCGTCTTTTAGCTAGGTTAATCCCATCATTTAAACAGGGTACATTAAATTTATAAGCAATTCCAGAGTTGCTATATAATAATAATAATAATAATAATAATAATAAATAATAATAATAATGTTTGAAGTTGTTTAACCTCCTTAGTTACTGTATAAATTTAGGGCGGGTTGATATTTTGTATTCAAAAGTGACACAGTGTGGGGGTTTCGTATGGGTCCAGTAGTTACCCAGTAAAATATTTCGCGTATCCTAAGTCTCCTACCCCCGGCACAAATTTTCGGTTTTTAGTTTTAATTTGCCAAAATGTACATTTTTCAGTAAAAACTCAGATAAAAATTGTTTCAGCTGTGTTAAACTCGTTTCTTATTTTTTTATTCAAACTCAAAGAAAATGACATTTTTACATGGTTTTGAGTATGTACTATATATTAAGATAAAAAATAAGGAACAAATTATTATTAGAATTACATAACATTTTTGAGAAATTAAACAATAGAACTTGTCTTCTACAAGAAAAAGAAAAAAAACATTACCTAATGAAGTGCTCTTTTGCACGATGCATAAACTTAAGCTATTTTGAAAGTAACACTGCACGTTTATTTATTCCACTGTCCTTTCCATTCAAATTTAGGCAATCTTTGCCATAATTCCAGTAGGTTAAGAATATATTTTTGGCAATTTTCGTAGCCAATTCGTACATCAGATGCATTCGTGACTAGATTCACAGCGCTTTCTACTCCTTGGCTGTGACAAGGGAAGGCTAGTATTTTGAGTGGTTCTTGTCTTGCTAGCAAAAGTTCCTTATTGCTAAAGTTTCTCAGAAGTGAAGGCGGATAAATTACGTTTTTCTGCCAATCAATCATTTCAGTGTAGTCTGAAGAATCAAAATTAAGAGTTCAAGGTAGGTTAAAGTTTCTTGATCCAGAAAATGTAGTTCTTGAGAATGATTCTCTGGATTGCAACCTCTCTAACTTCTCTTCTTGAGTCTGTTATCATCGATAGTAGAATATTTTTCGGGGTTCGCAAAGTAAGTGTTATTCCGAAATACCGGTTCCATGATCAATCTGTATTCTCCAAGTCGCGCAGCAGATACCCTGAGTACCAAAAGTTAGATGATCCGTCAGATGTCAGTGGATGTGACTTAACCCAAAACCATCCTGGAGCACAATATAGCATAATAATTCCTACTAGATCTTTGAGATCTTGGGTTGGATTTGGTGTTGACACAGAGTCTAAGAATTCTATTTGCTCTAGTTAGCCAACGAGTATGATGAATTGTACCAGGAGACCTTTCTGCGAGATCTTTGGAGACATTTCCAGATTGAACAGCTAGACACATTGTAGAGATACTTTTGGTCACTGCTTAAAGCATTAAACATCAGATTGAATTTCATGAATGTTTCCTTTAACAGGAGAAAAAAGAACCACTTCGTTTTGTTAGATCAGTTTTCAATTTATTTCCAAGTGAACCCTTGAAAGTACTTGGGCCTGTTGTTTTTCCATCTATTGCCTCGTAGACGTGCCTGAATGGTAGTTCATTCATATGAAGAAGGCATACCAGCCACTGAACAGACCTATTCAGGTAGATTTCAACAAGCTTTATTACTCCACTGATTCTTCCAGTGTTCACAGCAGTGCCATCACATAGTAAAGCTTTTAGAGTGTCTGAACTTTCCGAGTCCACTACTACAGTAATCAGCTCTTCTGCTACACAACAAGCATTTCCATGATCAGGCGTTATACGATCTGTATAAATATTTCCAGGCTTTAACAATGACGTAGTGCTCTTCTTTGATCTTGCCTGCCCTGGTTAATTAATGTGTTCTCTCTTCTCCCGTCAAAGCCAATTCATTCTATTCCTATATTCCCCGATTTAACCCTGGTACTCAATTTTTTACCTACTTGTGCTCTTTCCCTCTCCAGCTTCTTTCTTTCAATCATGTTTTCCCTGATCTAGGATTCCCATAACTTTTAAAGCAGCATTAACAATTGCTGCTGCTGCTGCTGCTGCTGCTGTCCTGCAACTCACTCTGTAACGATCTGCAGTCACTGCCAACTCTTCATAGGTATATCTGTTCTGCTCATTCTCTAACTCTATATCAGGCACGAAGTCTTCATTCTCTTGGTCGCTCTCTGCCTCCATGCTTTCAGCAGCGGCTGCATTCTGTGATTCCTGTGATGTTGAAGGGACAACTCTGATATCTTCAGTCAATTCTGCTTGTTTGTGTTCTTTTTTAGCTCTACCAATAGACCTTTTCCTTATCAAAGCAGCTTTTCTATTAATTGGCCCCAGTTGGTTTAATCTTTTCTTTTGTCGTACAAAAGAATCCCACTCAGCAACTGTTATTTTATCCTTGCACCAGCAGGCATTTCTATCAATCCCTTTATCGTAGCAATCACAGGTACATACATCAAACATTCGTCAGCCAGACTGTATTGAACGGACGCATTTCCTGAGCTCTCTGATTTTGCATCTACTTTTGTATATTGCTGAGAATTTTACTTTGGATAGTTTTTGAATTTTATATACTTGCGTTTAAATTTACATTGTTATAGTTAAGTAATTGAATATTAGTGGTTTTTAGCGATTTAGAAGCTTTCATAGCGTGCCGGCTTAATTTAACTTATACCTGTGACGGTTTAAATTTTTAACTCCGCGATGCCGTCGCAGAAAGCGTCGTGTGTTAGGTGTAGGGTTAACCGGTGGTATTCGGAATTTAAGGATTATAACGGCGGTCCAGTGGCGATTACCGATAGATCAGTTTGTTTCTTTTGCGAGTTCATGGAGGAATTAGTGGACATAAAACGCAGTGTACGTGAGGTAGCGGATAGACTTGCAACGCTTGATGATCTACAGAAGCTAAGGCTAACAAAGACCCTAAGATCCACTCTAAGGTTAGCCCGAGAGAAAGGAAAGAGTAGCGGGTTAAGAGAAGAGAAGAGAATAAGGGGTTAAGTAAGAGCAACACCTATCACTCATGGGTTAACATTCATTCAGAAAAAGAGGAAAAGTGTCTCACCATCATCATCCGCCGGCCACTGCCGACAAGTCAGAAAAATAGTCGGAGAGAATAGGAGAGGGGTGAAAGATGAAAAGAAGTAAAATAAGAACGCTTACAAACCATGCAAACACAGTCTTAACTCACTGTCATACCATGCAAACTACAAACATGCAAGAAAAGAGTTAGAGACATGCAAAGTACGAAGGGAGGAAAAAAAAAAAAAAAATAGTAGTAAGTTAAACAAAAAGTGGGTTAGTTTACGCTATGAGCTACATCTACATTCGTGTTAGTCTAATTTTTATTTTTTTATTTTTTTAATAATTTTATGGCAGGGTTAGGGCTACGGTTGACGGAAGCCGAACCAATATTAACGTTGAAGACGTTAGTAATTTGAAGGGTGAGGTGCGTAACTTAGTTTCTAGTTTAGGTAGCTTGTCGGGAAGGTTAGATAGAGTTGAGGAAGAGGTTAAGGTTAGTCCGAGAGTAGTAGATAGCGAGGGATTTAGAGAGGTTAAGGGTGGAGCTAGGCCGCGTACATTAGGTGATAGGAATCCCCCCCTATCGAGGTTTCGAACCCTTTCGCCCATTTGGAAAGGGACGTGAATGAGGGGGAAACTATTTTAATTGGGGATTCTTTAGTGCGCCACATGGACAAAGAATTCGTTAAACGGAATCCAACCAAGAGGAGGAGGGTCTGTCTCCCAGGGGCCAGGGTTGACAGAGTTAGAGACGAAGTGGATAGGGTTGACGTTGCTTCCCGTCACTCAATGTTGGTGACGATGGTAGGAGGCAACGACTCGTATAGGCCCGATACGAGAGTGCCTGACCTTTTGGAGAGATATAGGGGGTTAATTAGGTCCCTGAAGGCGAGGTCAGATAGGTCTTTAGTTCTAGGTATTACCCCTAGGCACGGGTTGGGTCTTAGAATTACGTCCAAAACAATATTTTTGAATAACAAATTAGAAGAGATTTGTGCTGAGGAAAATGTACCCTTCGTAAAGCTGTGGTCCGAATTCAATGATCCTAGCCTTTTTATAAAAGATGGGGTGCATTTTAATGAAATAGGTAATGCTAGGCTAGGTAGGTTAATAGACGAAAGCGTGCGAAAGCTGTATAGGTCGAAGCCTTCTTTAAACGTTGTGGGTCCGGGAAACGCGGGCCCGACGTGATAAATAGTTTAAAACGCGGGCCCGTGGTAAAAAATAACTTAAACGTTTTTATTGCAACGCGCGTAGTATTAGAAATAAATTAAATGAATTTAAGGCGGTAATTTATTCCGGCAACTATGATATAGTTGCTATCACTGAAACTTGGTTAAATACCGTGACTCGGGACTTGTTGGGGGAACTTGAGATACCGGGTTTTAAACTCTTTACTAATGATAGGTTACATAGATTTGGAGGCGGCGTTTTGCTGTACATTCGTAATTCCCTTAGGGCTATCGAGGTTAAGTTAGATTTTCCGGCAGCAATTAATGCGATCTGTGTTGAAGTTAGGGCGCGTAGTATTAGTTTTTTTTGTTGTTGTTTATAGACCTCCCGTTCAACCCCTCGATATAGATACTAGATTTTACTCACTTCTTGGTAATTTTATTGACAATCGGAATAGTATAATTGTCGGAGACTTTAACTGCCCTAATGTTAATTACGAGAATTTTACGGGTAATGAAGAGGGTTTGAGATTGGTTGAGTTTATGGACGATAACTTTTTACGACAGATAGTTACCGAACCAACGCGCGGTGATAATATTTTAGATTTGGTGATGACGAACGGCGAGAATATAGTCGAAGGTTTAGAAGTAGGCGAGAGTTTAGGATGTAGCGATCATCAAATTCTTAGGTTTAAGTTATTGATAGAAAACACCAGGATAGTAACGTAATAGAAGTCCCTGATTTTCGTAGGGCTAATTTTGATAGTTTCGCGGATAGGATGAGAGTAGTGGACTGGGATAACTTATTTATGGGTAATGACACAAATTTGCGTTGGGTGGCGTTTAAAGAAAGTTTTAGGAATATTGAAAGGGAGTTTATTCCTCGTAGGCCCAAGCGCGCTAGTAATCGTGGTAGACCGAAGTGGTGGAGTAGGGAAATAGGAGAGTTTATAAACGAGCGTAATAGAGCGTATAGACTTAGTAAGCGTAATGGCCAGGTAGCTAACTTTAATAGATATATCGAGCTTAGACGTCAGGTTAAAAGATCAGTTAGGAATGCCAAGCGTAATTTAGAGATACTTATAGCTGCGGATAGTAAACATAATCCAAAAAAGTTTTTTGAATACGTTAATAATCGTAAGCCGGTAAAAAATAACATAGGCCCTCTAGTGGATGTTAATGGCGCTTTGGCTTCTGACGCTCAGGCGATGGCGGGTATTTTCAATAACTTTTTTGCGACAGTTTTTACCGTAGAAGACGTAAATAATGTCCCCGACGTGGATGATATCGTTCCATTTAGTAGCGAGACTATTTTGGATGAAATAACTGTTTACGAGGCTGAGATTGCGCATTATATCGATAGGCTAAAAGTTAGCAAGGCTCCAGGCCCTGACGCTTTTTATCCCAGACATTTGAAAGAAGTTATCGTAGGCCCCTTAACGAAGATCTTTAATCAGTCACTCGAAACGGGGATTATTCCTGAAGACTTTAAATTAGCTAACGTCACGCCTATTTTTAAAAAAGGCGACCGCGCGGTAGCTAGCAATTATAGGCCCATTAGCTTAACGTCAATTGTAGGTAAACTTTTGGAATCCGTAGTTAGGGATCGTATTATCGATCACTTAGAAAGTAGAGATTTGATTAATAGTAGTCAGCATGGGTTTCGACGCCATAGGTCTTGTTTAACTAATTTGTTAGAATTTTATAACGAAATAGTGCGCGAATACGATAGGCATAGAGCAGCTGACGTTATTTATTTAGATTTTAAAAAGGCGTTCGATACAGTTCCGCATAGGAGACTAATTGCGAAGGTTAAAGCGCACGGTATACGCGGTCAGGTAGCTAACTGGTTAGAAGAATGGCTTCGTGCTAGGAGACAGAGGGTCGTAGTTAATGGTAGTGAATCAGGGTGGTTAGATGTAGGTAGCGGTGTCCCACAGGGTTCAGTGTTAGGCCCATTGCTATTCGTAATTTACATTAACGACATAGATGTAGGATTGACTAGTAACGTGTCAAAATTCGCGGACGATACTAAAATAGGCGGTAAGGTTGTTAACGAGGACGATAGAAATAGGATTCAAGACGATGTAAATAGGATTATGGAGTGGACAGATAAGTGGCAGATGCAATTTAACGTAGACAAATGTAAAGTTTTGCATATAGGTTCTCGCAACAATAATTACGCGTATACGATGGATGATAGGGAGTTAGCGAGCGTTGACGAGGAAGTAGATTTAGGCGTACGCGTATCTAAGGATTTAAAGGTTAGGAACCAGTGCCTGGAGTCTTGCGCAAAAGCTAATAGGATGTTAGGCTTCATAGCGCGTAATTTCGAATTTAAATCGAAGGATATTATATTGCCCCTTTACAAGTCCCTAGTCAGGCCTCATTTAGAATATGCAGTTCAGTTTTGGTGCCCGTACTTGCGTGAGGATATTGATAGGTTAGAAAGGGTTCAGCGTCGTGCCACGAAACTTATTCCGTCATTGCGCAATAAGCCTTATGAAGATAGGATTAATGAGTTAGACCTGTATTCACTCGAAACTAGGAGATTAAGGGGGAGCTTATTGAAGTTTTCAAAATCGTTAATAACATCGATAACGTAAATTTTGACAAATTGTTCACTTTTGATAATAGTAATACTCGCAATAACGGATTTAAGTTGCGTGGCAGGCGTTTATTACTAATATCGCTAAAAACTTCTTTACGTTTAAAGTAATTGATAAATGGAATAATCTTCCCGCGTCAGTCGTTCATTCTACCAGCGTTAATATGTTTAAGAACCGTCTTGACAGACATTTTAAAGGTATTAACGTTGTTTAATTTAAAAAACAACAAAGTTAGCAACAGAAGCTCTGGTGGTGGTGCTCGAGGATGAGTCTGTTGACGATGAATGCCAGCTTGTGACATGCCAGCGTGTGATGCCAGCAATAAAATTATTAAAAAAAAAAAAAAAATTAGACTAACACGAATGTAGATGTAGCTCATAGCGTAAACTAACCCACTTTTTGTTTAACTTTACCTTTTTTTTTTTTTTTTTTCCTTCCTTACTTTGCATGTCTCTAACTCTTTTCTTGCATGTTTGTAGTTTGCATGGTATGACAGTGAGTTAAGACTGTGTTTGCATGGTTTGTAAGCGTTCTTATTTTACTTCTTTTCATCTTTCACCCCTCTCCTATTCTCTCCGACTATTTTTCTGACTTGTCGGCAGTGGCCGGCGGATGATGATGGTGAGACACTTTTCCTCTTTTTCTGAATGAATGTTAACCCACGAATGATAGGTGTTGCTCCTTACTTAACCCCTTATTCTCTTCTCTTCTCTTAACCCCCTACTCTTTCCTTTCTCTCGGGCTGGCCTTAGAGTGGATCTTAGGGTCTTTGTTAGCCTTAGCTTCTGTAGATCTGTCATCTCTTCGGTTTATAGGAACCTTGTCAACTTTGAGGCTGCTTCTATCACTAACAACTTTCTGAAAGATTCCAAGAGTACTTATTATAGGGAGAGAGAACCTTCTCTACATAGTTTCAACGTCTATTGCGACTATGTTACAACATTCATTAAAAGTAATTGATTTATTTGATTCAGCCTCTTCTCGTCGTCGCACAAAGTTGTAGTGCCTCGCAACTTCTGCTTTTGTTGGTGTCATAGCTACTGGAAACTCGGAAGGATGTCCAAAGGCTGCATTTAACTACATTTTTCTTGTTGTCATGATTAATTTGATTTAATAACCAATAATTTAACTTAAAAACCAATAGTTTGGATCAATAATAATTTCACTTAATCAATAATCTGAAACAAAAATAAATTATAATTTTTTGCAAAAGTACAAAAAATTAGGGTTGCCACACTTTTTTGCACATTTGTGAAATTTGTGGCCAATCTGGCAACCCTGCATAAAACAAAAAGTATCCATAAATAAAGATGATACCCATTTGATTTAAATAAGGGCAAATAAGGTCTTCTAACTTATTTTTAACATATCTTAAATTGATGTTCAGAATAGGTTCAAAGCTTAGTGAAATCTCAGCTAGAAGAGTGGGGAAAAGGGGGGGGGACTATGTGCGAGGGGTACAGGGGGTAGCACATAGCTCAACCTTTGATATGTTATTTGTTAGCACAAATGAAAACCCTCGCAGTGTTATTTTTAAAAAAAGCCCCCCAAAAAAACTTGTTTTGACCCGCCCGACAGTGTACATAGTGATGCAAACTTTGAAAAGTTGGAAAAGTTGAAAAGTTGAAAAAGTTGAAATAAAGACATGCAATAGCTTCACAACTTGCGCATTACCTCGTTTACCATTATCTACTAAATCACTATTTACTCGCTATTTTCACTCGTACTTATGAGTTACGTGACCGTCTCACTGTAAATCGTGCACTGAAGCGAACATACGTGAAGCATAAATTTAAAATACTTTATGACCAAGAAAATTAATGCTCCAGGTGACGAAGTTATCGAAGATTTTCTCATTGACGCGGATGAGGATGCTACTGATCGCAGGATCCGGAAAAGGACTTTGAAATATAATTTTTATGGTCACGCTCGTGCCATGTTACCACCTTTTAGTTGAACATAACTGAATTAATGAATCTGCCACCAACAACACTGTTTTCGCTAGATACCTATAAATAATCATACAAATTTGTTTAGAGGCTGGAATTAATTCTAAAATAGTCTGCACTTTATATTTAGCAATTAATATGTACGGGGCTCCAATAAACCTTAGCCCCCCGCCCTAAACCATTAGAGGTACAGTAAAACTAAACATACCCTACAAAAGAGAATTTAATCCTGCATTTAATGAGAAACAATTAAAACTTGGTGTTCCCGCCATTGGCTTCCAAGACGGCCTGAATTCGCTTTGGGTAGCTTGCCAAAAGTGACGTGAATAGATCTTGATCGTTACGCAAATTTGCTAAAACAGTTTCAATGTGTTGCGTCATTGTATCCTTCGAAAATCGATTTGCTGCAGGTTCTTGAAACGAGACACATTCAACCTTGTCCTTTATAACTGATCCAATGTGTTCACAGACGTTCAGGTCAGGAGAATTTCATGGCCATTCTTCATTTCCAAAGAAATCGATCTCATGGTTCCACAACAACTGTTGAGTGGCTAATGCCTTAAAGCAGGGGGCCTTATCGTGCAGAAGTATGACCTGATCGACATCCATAACATTGTTTGGGTTTCTTAGAAAAGGAATAACATGCTGGGATAGAATAATATCACGAAAATACTGTCCATCCCAACTCTGACCATTTGGCTTCAGCACCCACATGAGTTTCTTTGCAGTGAACAAAACACACACACCAACACAGTCTGGACTTTTTAATAATTCGCGATAATGTTCATTGTCATCGATTTCATCTGGTGTTGTGGCCCACACTCGATCATTTTCGTAGTTAGGCCGACGTGTTACGTAAACAAAAAATTCATCGGAGACAGCTAAATGCATGAAATCATCCACATCCCATTCTTCAAGATAATGGGCAAACCACATTCTGTCATCGATGTTAAGTTGAGTTTTTCTTGGCTTTGGAAGTTCATGCCAAGGCTTTAAACCTTGCCTATGAGGGTACAGTCGAATGATCTCACCACTAACGATCTTTCCTCTCAACACTTCGATCTCTCTAGAGTTTAGCACAGCTGTTTTTCCGCTTACGCGTACCACTTTCAATGATGTCCTTTGTTTCCTGAGAGAGTGGCAAATTTGGGCGCCCAAATTTGGTTGTATCCATTTCACATTCATCCAAAGTTTTATTCCAATTTCTTTTGACGAAGTCCTCACTTCTTTGCAACTTTTTGGCAACCAATGAACGTGTTATAAAGGTGGCTCCAGCATCACGAGCTTCCCGAAATGTTATTGCTCGTATGCGATCTATCACACGTTGCCTCTCCGAATCACCAATTAATTGAGAAGCCATTATATTATCACTATCACCTAGAGTAATTTTAATACCAGCAATAAATAAAGAATTTTATATATTTTTATAATCACTAAAAACTATTTCGATATAAGTAAACATGTAAGCTGCAAATGGGGGGCTAAGGTTTTTTGGAACCCCTTAGGTCTACATCAATGAGTGATGCTGGCTATTTCTTTCATATTCTTGTTAACTAAAGTACATTCGCAGCATACATTCAACTCCTAACTTTTCATGAAAACATGCATCATTAAGTGTATCCAAGTACCCAAGAAGCGCATTTAGAATAGTGGTTAACTTTACAAACGACCGAGGCCTATAAAGAAGATTCTAATACAGCCACGAAGAACTCCACTTTTATTACTCCCATTTCAGTCAATTTGAGAACGAGATTAGACGAGAAAATTCATATACAGGGTAATCCAAAAGCCCAATCTATTTTGCCGAAATAATTAGCTATATTGCTTTTATTTTCTACGGACCATAGATGATGATGGATGTACATTTATAGGCCGGGTCGAATTTCTGGGGGCAGATCGGGCACTATGTGGGGGCTTATGAATTGGGGTCCTGACCAACATATTCCAAAAGAAAGTTTATGCTCCCCCCGCCGTACCACTAGCATACTCCCTCCTATTTTTGGCTCCGCCCCAAAAATAAAAATAGTCTCAAAAATGAAAATGGAGACCATTTAGAGCATCTTCTCATAGAGATGGCCCCCCCCTAAAATTGCATAATATATCTCGTGTGCAATTTTCAGGCAATTACCTCAAAACTTTGGATTTCTCAAAATTTTCACCACGCGTATTTTCTCAAACTATTTGCTATATCAGAAAATTGATTACACAAACATCGTTTATGTGTAAGCAATTTACTGAGCTGTGTGTTGAATTTCAAATTCAATACCAATAAATTTCATGTTCTAATTATCATATATTTTTACAGGAATTATAAGAATTTATGCTCTTTAGATTTACTTATGATCCATGCATGATTCTATAAAAGCTGGATTTTTAATTTTTTAAAAAGGTTGAAAAAATGTCAACCAGAAACAAATCTTCGAATGCAGCTTTTGGTTTTGCCACTGAATTCCGCCGATCAATGTTTCCTACAAAGGCAGACGTTGTCAGACACTTTCTTCATTCAAAAGAGAAAAAAAATCAAGTCAAGGGGATCAGCAAGTGCGAACGATTGCTACAATATAGTTACCAAAGATCTTAAAGATATTTGAGCCATGTTCTCTTTTCCTGTCATTCAAGAAAGATCTATTTCTTCTGCAGTGGAAAGATTAATCAGATCAGCTCTATCCTTGAACAAGGTTCCTCTACGTCAAAGGAATTAAAATTTTGCTAAAAAACTTGCTTCATATGATGAAATGCTTGACATTTGTACTTGCAAATGTTATGATAAAGGAATAGAAAGGCCGTTTTGTCGATGCGAGGTAAAAATCCCAATGGTAGAGTGGGAGTCATTTGTAGGCCAAAAGCAAAGAATAAATCAATTAGGGCCATTTGATCGTGAAGCTGCCGCTGTCCAGAGACGATCCCTCTCAAGAGCAAGAGAAGAACAAGAGAGGCAACAAAGGTCACAAGTGGAAATGGCAGAGGCTATGGAAGTTGTACCATCTTCTTCAATAGATGACTTTAGCGAAGATATAGAAGACAGTGACAATGAGCTAGAATTCGTGCCCGATGTGGAATTGATTGAAAATTATCAAAATAGGTATTCATACAATGAATTACCATTGGTGGCAGACCGTTACCGTGTGAGTTCGAGAGCTACAGCAGCTATTGTTAATGCTGCATTGAAAGATATGGGAATAATCGATCAATCTAACATGCTTGATAGGAAGAAAATAGAGAGAATTCGTGTAGGCAAGAAAAATATTGTTAGATCTAGATGTGAAAATGTGAATATTGAATGTATAGGGTTTGATGGAAGAAAGGATGATACGTTAATCAAGCATGGAAAAAAGAAAGAACAACATTATTTGCTGATCAAAGACCCTGGAGGTATCTATGTAGACCAGTGGTGCACAAACTTTTTTGATGTGAGGGCCAAGCGAAGAAAATAATGTATTAGCCTACTTACTTTCCATCTAAGTCATAAATTGGGTCACTTTTATATTCTAACTTTTTCAATGAATTGAAAAGACCCGTGGGGCCACTGAAAAGACCCGTGGGGCACACATTTGGCCAGCGGGCCAGGGCTTGTGCATCACTGATGTAGACCATCTCTGCCCTGACGCAGGAAATGCTCGGTGTATAGCTGATGAAATTATAACGTTCTTAATTGATTCAGCGAGCATCGACACTCTCAATGCTCTGCTATGCGACGGTACTGCTGTTAATACTGGTAGAATTGCTGGTACCATAAAATTGATTGAAATTTTTTTGCATAGATCAGTTCAATGGCTCGTCTCTCTTTTACACATGAACGAACTCCCCTTCAGACACATTTGAAACCATAGAAGGAAAAACATCATGGCCAAATACCTTTAAAGGTTCAATTGGAGCCAAATTGAAATGTGATTTAACCATTTTAGACTTAGTGGCATTTTCACCAGTTCAGGGCAACGTCCGAGATATACCACCGAATGTCGTGAAAGAGTTGAGCAGTGATCAAAAGTATCTCTATGATATGTGCCTAGCATTGCAATCTGGATGGGTATCTGAAAGTCTAGCCCGCAGGTCTCCAGGTGCCATTCATCATGCTCACTGGATTACCCGAGCAAACCAGATTCTTCGTTTATATGTATCGACTTTGCATCCCGAACAAAATCTGAAAGAACTGTTAACCATCGTCATGAAATCATATGCTCCTGGATGGTTTCGTATCAAATCCCATCCTAAAGCTACTGACGGAGCACGGAATTTTTTTCATTTGATTGTCTTGATGCGAGGATTGGAAGAAAAACATCGCATTATTATGGAACCGGTGTTCCGTAATAATGCCTATTTTGCCAATCCCGAAGCTATCCTACTGTCAATGCTTACTGATAGCAGACATGTCAGAGAAGATGCTCTTCAGAAGATACTTCTCAGTCGGACACGTTTCAGTGGCACACGAAATTTTGAGCTTCCTAAATCTCTAAATTTCGATTCCAAAGACTACTATGAGATGATTGACTGGAGAAAGGAAGCTATCAATCCTCCACCTTTGATAAGGAATTTCAGCAATGAAGAGCTACTGCATACAAGAACAGAACCCTTGAAAATTGCTGCCTTTTCATGCCACAGTCAAAGCGTGGAAAGTGCAGTGAACTTAGTGACAAAAGCATCAGAACAAAGGATTGGCTACGGCAATCGGCACAAATTTATCCTCAATCAACTGGAATCAAGAAAGACTGCCACAGTTTGAATGGAAAAGCCAATGGGGCCAAGGCGCACCCACAAGTAATTAGTGAATTGTGAAGGTAATTTTTAAATCAAATTTTGTTTTTACTTCAAAGCTGTTTTGTGTAATAAATGGTACAATAGACTGTCTTCTTTTCAGACAAATATACTAGGCCTATATGAGGTTTATGAATTGGTCTCCTAGGCAATCAGTACTCCAAACTGAAGTTTATGCCACCCTTTTCTATATACTGATAACACTTTTTGGGGATGCGGCAATTTTTCAAGGATTTGAAATTTCTTGGATAATTGCCTGAAAATTGCACACGAGGTATATTATGCAATTTTAAGGGGGGTCATCTCTATAAAAAAAATGCTCTAAATGATCTTCATTTTGATTTATACTATTTTTAATTTGGGGTCGGAGCCAAAAATAAGAGGGAGTATGCTAGTGGTACGGAGGGGAGCATAAGCTTTCTTCTGGAGTATGTTGGTCAGGATATCATTTCATAAACCCCACATAGTGCCCATTTAAAAAAAATCATTTTGACTAGATTTCGACCGGGCCTAAATTGTACAAGAACGTGTGATGGTATTAACACTATGTATCCAAGGGAAGTGCAAAGAAATTCGAGAAAAATTCGAATAATGATTTCGCAAATCAGAACCTACAGACAAATCAATTCGCGAGCTGGTCAATAAAGTTAAAAGAACAGGATCTGTTCATGATCCTTGAATGTCAACTCGCACAGCATCACGTAGACTGAGCATACCAAAAACGACTGTTCTAAGGATTTTAAAATCAGCATTAAAAAAGAAAAGTTACCATATTCAAGTGCTACATGAGTTACACGAACGAAATTATCCAAGACGAGCAGCCATGTGCACAGAATTGATTGAAAAAATTCATACAGGAAACTTATTAAATCACATTCTCTTCAGCAATGAGGCAACATTTCACACATGCGGGAAGGTTAATCGACATAATTGTCGTATCTGAATTGTGAAAAACCAACAGAGTTCTACGAATGTGAGAGATTCTCCTGAAGTTAATGTCTGGTTGGATATGACAAGATCGAAGATTTACAGACCATATTACTTTGCAGAAGCTACGGTAACAGGGCCAATTTATCTTGACATGCTTCAGCAGTTTCTTGAACCCCAGCTTCGTTCAGATGACATTCTCGACACTTGTCTTTCAACAAGGAGCTCCATATCACTATGCAAACATCGCTCAGGGCATCGTACCTTGATCTTTCCAAATCGATGGATTGGACGTGGTGGAAACAGGCCCTGGGCAGCACGATGTCCAGATTTAACACCATTAGACTTTCTGGCGTGGGGCTTCAAAGTCTGAGGCTAACAAAACAAGAGTTACAGATCTGCAGGATCTGCGGACTAGGGCTGGGTATCCGGGATCCCGGAAGTAAAGTAGATAGCTCATTTCCCAGGAAAACTGTCATCGATCATGGGATTTCCGGGTATTCTATTTTCAGGAGAGACTTTTAAACAGTTTTATTACGAGGTATATTTATTTCGTGCAAAGGCTTTTCACAACTGAAGTTCTCATTCACCTGTTTTTTAAACTTTGAAAACAGTTTTCGCTTCAGTATGGGGTGAAATAATAGCATTTTCTTCCTACTGAAAATTGATTGGGTAATGACTAATGGGTAACTATCTTATCGCTTCGAGTTCGTTCGTTCTCCTAGAATGGATTTTACTTCCATTTCAAAAATTTGATATATTTTGTATTAAATTTAATTAGAATATACATTTTTTTTTCTTATGTTAAACCTTTGAAACATACTAAAATTTATAACTACATTTTTGCTAATCATGTATAACATTCTATAACATTGGAGAAGCTTCGTAGCAGAGATGCAACATTACTCACTGCAGAAGGTATGTTTGCTTTTATTGTAAACGAATTGAGAGAAGAGTAAACTTCTTTTTCTACCACCTTAAAACAATCAGTAGAAAAAAGACCAAGAAAGACGTAATAAGAAGCTCGTAGGATTATATAAATATGTAAACAATCCTATAATAGCATTTAATTCAACTTGCCCTAGTTTTTCACTGCATTCTAAATCAACATTGCAAACAACTGCCAAAGTTTTTTGCCAGGCTTTTCAGAAAAAATGAGACGGACGTTGTGGCAGAAGGTACTGATATAAATGAACCCCAACAGTTTTTTGGTACACCAATAGAACTCGAAGTCTTTTCCTCTAACTCTTCTTCAAATCAAAGGTCCTTGAAAGAAAAATTGGATGCAGTTGTGCAGAAAGAAATGGGAACCACAGAGCAACAAGATTTGCGCCGTAAAGAACATTATAAAAGAAATGAATGTTTATGAAGCCACTGGTAATAGAATAGAAAATTTAAACCTCTTATTTAATGCTCTGGCGACAATTCCTCCAACTTCAATAGAGTCGGAAAGAGCATTTTCTGCTGTAGGATTATTCATCACAAAACTCTGAACATCTTTTAAGTGATAATAGTATTGATCATCTGTGTTTTTAAAGCATTATTTTAAGTCATAATCCAAATAAATCAATAATTTAAGTTTTATTAGTCTAGAAAGTTTTCATCAAGGCATGTTTTTGTTCAATAAAATGAAATTTTCTGTGTAGTTATTTAATTTAGTTTAGTTTAGTTATTTAATCCCGGGATTGCAAGTTTTTGAATCCCATTTCCCAGGATTAAGAAAAGAGAGGGAGATGCTCAGCCCTACTGCAAACCCGCATTGTCGCGGCAGTCGCTAAAATAACCGCAGGGATGCTTGAAAATGTGTTCTGCAATACAGTGGACAGATTTGAAATTTGCGGCGACACTGTGATGGTGCTCAGACTGCTCCCGTCGAATCTTAGACCTAAACTTAAATAAATATACATCTAATTACTGTATGTTAACACACTTTTATCCCAGAATACTATTATTTCAACAAAATAGCTCGGGACTCTTGGACCACGCTGTGTTAAATGTAGCAAATTATCATTCAAGATGCGATGGGCCTACATGATGAACAGAAATAAAGATCATGACTTTTAAAGGAAAAAAAATAAAAAAATCCGAGTAGGCAATATACAGCACAAAAGGCCGTTTTAATACACCCCTTTGGCCACATACTGTAGTAAAGCGGTTTATTACGTCCTCAAAGATTCTATTAAAACTCAAGCTCTGCTCTAACCGAACACGCTACAGATTAGAAACATTCGAGTCCTACCTCCAGTCCTTCTTCCTTTCCACCAAGAACTTTTTCCTCAAGCTCTTTCTCTTTTTCCTGAAGTAGAGTTGTTTTTGGCTTTCTGTGAGACCTCCTAATAGGGAAGAACTGCGTCATGTGCATGGTTTTCATGGCAGGTTTAGAGTTGTTTTTCAAGGCACCATTCATACTGGGTTTGGATGACTTCTCTGTTGTAGATATCTTGCAACTGGCATTAGAGTTAGTGCTGGCATTAATACTGTTTTGATATGGTAACCTGAAATTTATTTAATGCTGTAAAAGAACTATAAAGCCACATTCTGGAATGGGCCCCATGAGAAAAATAAATATATGGCTCACCTTACCAACAAACTCCTTAACTTAAATCAATACAATACTCAAACTGTAGAAATGTACACTTTATGTCATGCTATACAGGGGTGAATTAATTTTAATTTAGAGCTCTTTCAATTACTATATTATGAGTGCAGAAGGCTGCATCTTAAAATTCAAACCAAAGATTCATTACCTTATTTCACCATTTACTCGTTCATACTGCATACATTCATTCACCTCAGATTTCAAACATATTTGGACTTCATTACTGGAACCTTATCTATCTATCTATCTATCTATATATTCAAGGAGATTGTAGACACCAATCAACCAGAGAAGTACTCCAGGGGGGAGGAGATGGGGAATGCTGGAACTCCCATTTCTCCTGTCACTGTCCTCTTCAGCTGATCTTTCTCTATCATCAACCCTGTGAGCAGTCCAGCATGCTCTCAAGCACACATTTCTTCCTCTATTCTTCCCAACACATGCATGCATTTCACACACGACAATCTTTTCAAAAATAAATAAATAAATAAACACACACACACGGGTTTGACAAAATAATGGAAACACCTGATAGAAAAGTATAATTTTTTAATATATTTATAGCGTGTTATAGAAAATCGTTATTCGAGAACCTAATGTTGATTCTTATAGTGATTACTATGAAATTAATGACATTAATCGCGTTCTTCTATATTCCATGCCATTTTTTTAATAAAAAATATAATGAAGAATCTCTCAGATTTTCAGAGGTCAAAATAGGCACTAGGTTGGCAGGTGCGTCAGTGACTGAAACCTCAAGGTTGTTCAACATTTCAAGAGGAACTGTATCCAAGGTAATGGCGGCATACAATGAACAGGGGAGGACATCTGCAAAGAACAGTGGTCGCAAGCCTAAGCTCACCAACAGAGACAAACATGTTGAAAAGGATTGTTGCAAAAGAACACAAACCAACTGTTACCAGAATAGCCACAGAATTCAATTTACATCTAAACGATCCAGTATCAACAAGAACAGTTTGTTGTGAGCTTCACAAAGCTGGAATCCATGATAGAGCTGCCATCACCATGGTTTGAAGAGTGTGAGGATGAAGTCAGATGCCTTCCATGGCCACCCCAGTCACCAGATTAAAATATTATTGAACCCTTATGGTCAGTTCTTGAAAGTAAAGTGTAGAGCAGATTTCCACCACCATCTCTTAATGAGCTTGAAGCCTTCCTTCTTGAGGAATGGTTAAACATTCCACTAGAAGCCATTCAAAACTTGTATGAATCAATTCCTTGAAGAATTGAAGCTGTTCTGCAAGCAAAGGGTGGTCCAACCCCTTATTAGTAATTAAATCATACATTTCCAACAGCTTCCATTATTTTGTCAAACACGTGTGTGTGTGTGTGTGTGTGTGTGTGTGTGTGTGTGTGTGTGGTGTGTGTGTGTGTGTAAAAAAAATAGGATCCCTCCTAAGGAGTGTGTGTTTTAAATTTAGGATAAAAATGAAGACAGCAAAAAAGTAATTATATTTGGCTGCAGCCAACGTTTCAGGCAACTCTACCCATTTTCCTTAGGAGGGATCCTATTTCATATGTATTACGCATTATCAACTAGAGGGTTTGAGAATCCACCGTAAACTTGAGAAGTTTGTCAGAAAATTCAAGATTGAATTGGACCTTGAATTTTTAGAAATCTGCCGGAATAGTGGCATCTTAATTAATGAAATTAATTACAAATTTAAGCTTTAGCATGATATCTCAAACAAGATTTGCGCTCTTAAAAGCCAGTTGAAGGCCTTAGTTTCATTTTGTGACTGTGTGCGTAGTGTCTAACATTCAAATTTCCTCCCTTTCATATGTACCATCAGCTGGATGGAGTGGGGATGGGGAGCCCCTTGGGTCCTGTTTTTGCAAATATTTTCATGTCACATCTTAAGGAAAGGGTCTTCTGTGAGTGGCCCCCTCACCTAAGCCTAAATTGTACTGACATTATGTTGATGATACGTTTGCTCTATTCCAAATGGATAACCAATCAGTTCAGTTTCTAAGTTTTCTGAACACACTGCATAAGAACATTGTATTTACACAGGAAAAGGAAGTTGAAGGTTCTATTCCTTTCCTTGATGTTTTGGTCTCCAAATCTGGCTTGACTGTTTTAACTTCTACATACCAGAAGCCTATGTTTATGGGTTTGGGTTTTAATTTTTATAGTTTTTGTGACTTTAATTGCAAATTAAGTTCCATCCGCACACTTGTGCATCAAGCTTATAATATTTGCTCAAACTTTGCTCTGCTTCATAATGAGTTTGAATTCCTTACTGATTTTTTTCTTTAAAAATGGTTTTCCACAGGATCTTGTAGGTGGTGTTATTGGTAAATTTCTTAATAATGTATATTCTCCCAACCTTGTCCTAATGTATGATTTTCCTAAGAATTGTAGATATCTTGTTTTACCTGATATCTACCATTTTAACACTTTTGTGAAGCAGCAATTATTGTGTTGTGAGAAAATTGTATTTTCACACTGATTTTAAGATTGCCTTTGTAAATAATAATACCCTTGAATGTTTTTTCCAATGTAAGGACAAAATCCCCCTGCGATGAGCTGTTCTGTTTATTTGTTTACCTGCCCTGGGTGTTCCCAGGGGAACTACGTTGGCAGTACAGTTCGTTCTTTGCAGGCAAGATTTTGCTCCCATATGGGTATTAGTCATAGGACAGGGAAAGCTGTTGAAAAAGGAACAGTCTGCTATTAGAAATCATTCTATCAAGTGTAAGGTTGACATTTCTGTTGATAATTTTAAAATTCTTAAATCATTAAAATGCCCATACTCCCTTCGTATTTACGAATCTGTGTGTATTAAATTTTTGAACTCTAGTTTAAATATTGATTCTAGCTGTTACCCCCTTTATATTAATTAGAATAACTACCTACTAAATTTTCCCTTGTGACCCTGTCTCCTTTTTGCTTCAGTTTTTTGTGGCTGTCAAGTGAGCATGGTATATTGGTTTACTCTTGTGATTTTTCGTTTAACTTTTTACTAGTAAAGTGTTTAACAATTTTACGTTTGAATGTCTTTAGTTTTTTAAGTTTTATTTTTATCACTCGTATATTTTTGTCATTTATATATATTTTTACCTTTGATTTGATTTTGGCTTATGCCTGTTTCTGCTTTGTAATTTTAATTTTTATTCTTGAACAGTTCTAATTTTGTACTCAAGATTAGTTTTAGCTCTCGACATTTATATATTTTTTTTGTCATGTATTAATTTTAGCTTTTATTTATTAGGCCTTGAAAATGGGAAGAGTTGCCTGAAACGTCGGCTGCAGCCAAATATAACAACTTTTTTGCTCTGTCTGTTTTTATCCTATATAAACCCAAGGATCCACTCATGGCTGGTCTACCTAACTGTGTGTGGAATTGTGCATTGTACATGTCCTCTGTGGTGGTGGAGGGTACCTACAATTTTACGTGGGTTTCAAACCATAAAAACCTTAATTTTACTACCTTAATACCCAATCTATCAACATACCGTATGTATCTAAATGATTCTTAAACATGCTTATAGACATGCTACTAATTACTTCTACCAGCAAACTACTCCAGCTATTTACTATTCTCTCCATAAAGTTTTTGGCAACTACTGTTTCAAACCCTCTACTTATCAGCTTACACCCATTATTTCTAATTCTACTATATTGTGCCATTTCAAAAAAGCTCTCTCTATTTACATTATCAAACCCATTCATAATTTTAAAAACCTGGATTAGATCACCCCTTAGCCTCCTAGTCTCCAGTGTAGTAAATTTTAACTCCTTAAGCCTAGCCTTGTACAACTTTGAACTAAGTGACAGAATCATCTTAGTTGCTCATCTCTTAACTCTTTCCATTTTGTATATATCTTTGAGCATATGTGGATTCCAAAATTGGATTGTGTACTCCAAATGGGGTCTAACTAATGATTTATAAAGAGGAACAATAATATCGCATGATTTGTACTAAAAATTCCTAGCTATGAAACCTAGCAGTTTATTTGCCTTACTGACTGCTGCTGTACTTTGTTTCACTACTTTCAAAGCACCACTAACTATAATTTCTAAATCTTTTTCCTGATCTATGCTTGCCAAGTCCTTCCCTGACATACTATAGGCAAAATTACCATTATATGAACCTAAATGTAAAATTTTGCACTTAACATTAAATCTCATTTGCCATGTGACTGACCAATCTGATTCTATTCGTATTATATATATACCGGTATATATATATATATATATATATATATATATATATATATATATATATATATTAGTAAGGAATAACAGGATGAGAAGGTGGTACATGTTTATTAGTCAGATGCTTCAGAAATTCAATTTCCATCATCAGTGCTAAAAACGAAAAGTAAAAAAATGAATAAATATAGTGAATAAGAGATTTTATACAATATACAGGGTGGGGGCAAGAGTCACTTTCTGATTTGAAATGTCAATTTTCTAATGCATGATTTCTTTTTTTTTTTTCCAGATTTAATTAAAGAACAAGCCCTGAAGTTTTATTATGAATAAGTACACTCCGCAGCAGCGTGCCAATATTGTGGCAATTTATTGGAGAAACAATTCATCAATTATAAGGATGCAGTGAGAATACTGCCGTGTTTACAACACAAGAACTACTCCAATGGCACCAGTGATTCAAAGCTTGATTTCTCGATTTATGGCATCGGGAACAACGGGAGACTCGAGGCGTTCTGGTAGACGTCGAAGTAGTCGCTCCCGAGAGACTATCGATCGAGTAAGGCAGGATGTAGACGACAACCCAGAAACCTCAACACGGAGACACGCTACTCATTTAGAGATTGAACGACAGTCCCTGCGGCGAATTTTGACAGAAGATTTGGGTCTTTTTCCTTATAAGATACAGCTGGTGCAACAACTAAAGCCAATAGACCATCAATTACGCCTACAATACAGCCATAATATTCTCAATCTTGCAGAACAAGACAATGACTTCATATCAAATTTCATGATGAGCGACGAAACACTTTCATTTGACAGGCTATGTTAATAAACAAAATTGCAGATTCTGGGGTTCCCAAAATCCGCATATTATTCAGAGGCCTCTGCACTCACTTCGCGTAACTGTTTGGTGTGGAATTACCAGTGCAAAAATAATCAGTCCCTATTTTTTTGAGGATGATGAGGGAAATGCTGTAACTGTTAATGGAGAATGATACAGAGTGATGATTGCAAACTTTTTAAAACCTAAGATGCAGCAGCTGAGTCAGGAAGAACAGGACAGAATGTTGTTTCAACAGGACGGTGCTATGGCACACACGGCACACCAAACAATTGCCCTTTTAGAGACTTTTTCCAAATCATCTTTTCACGCAATTTGGTGCTTTGATTTGGCCACCACGCTCACCCAATTTATCAGCCCCAGATTTTTTTCCTATGGGGTTATCTTAAAGAACATGTCTATGCCAATAAACCAGAAACAGTCCAAGAGTTGAAAAACAACATTAGGCGGGAAATAAACAGTGTACCCCCAGAAGTTTTAAATAGAGTAATGGACAGTGCACTAGAAAGAGTGAGGACTTGCAAATGCAATAATGGCAGTCATCTACATATTATTTTTCAGGCATAATGGAGATAAAATTTGATTCAGTAAAGAATTTAATAACATCTACACTTTTTTTATTTTATCCCTTCATTAAAAGTTATAAGAGGAGGAAGTCAGAAAGTGACTTTTGCCCCACCCTGTACTTATGCATACCAACCAACTCCACATCCTTGAATCCCTATACATCCTTAGTATTGGGGCTTTCAAAATTGACCGAAATAAGATGTGTTCACAACCACCAGCTGCGACAAACTGAATTAAACGGTTAGCCTAGCTAGGCTACCCATTTAGCCTAGGGCCTAGGCTATCGGGTGTTACATAATTGATGCAATTATCGCTAGAAACTTCCAAAGCTGAAACATCAAAAAGCTGCCCGGTTACTTCTGCCTCACCCTGTATATATATATATATATATATATATATATATATATATATATATATATATATATATATATATATATATATATATATATATATACACCTCAAAATTCATCATTTCACAGATTTGTTGTCAATCTTTTCAAACAATCAAAATTGACAAAATTCAACTGTTTACCAACGCAATATACATTATATTTTGCCAAAACGAGTAGAATTTGATTAATTAATGTTTAATAACATAATACAGTAAAATGTTTTCTCATTGAAACATGGTATAATCTACCTTGAATTTAGTCATTTTGTATTTCATTGTGTTACTCCAGAATGAATTAACGACGAATTTTGAGGTATTCCTGTGTGTGTGTGTATATATATATATATATATATATATATATATATATATATATATATATATATAAAACTTTAATTGCAATAACCGCAACAATATAAAATTACACTGACTCACAAGGAAAAAATATAAAATTAATTATAGAAGTGTTTAAAAAGGCTAATTAATTTTGGCTGGTCACAACCAAGCCCTTTTCAAAGCCATAAACTAATTAAAATATCTAAAAAAGTTATAAAACTTTAGTCTTGCAGAAGAGCTAAGGTTAAAATGACTGTGAAGGCATAAACACAGAGAGAGAGATGGTAGCTATCGTATGTTTGACAGTTGGCAAGGTTTGAAATCTGGGCAATAGTTTGCCTTTGCCAACTGCCAGACGTACAACAGCTACTATCTCTCTATCCGTGTTTATGCCTTCACAGTCATTTTAACCTTAGCTCTTCTGCAAGACTAAAGTTTTATAACTTTTTTAGATATTTTAATTAGTTTATGGCTTTGAAAAGGGCTTGGTTGTGACCAGCCAAAATTAATTAGCCTTTTTAAACACTTCTATAATTAATTTTATATTTTTTCCTTGCGAGTTGGTGTAATTTTATATATATATAAAATGCAATAACTGTCTTGAATAATATGGAAATAGGAAAAGCAATAAAGTGAAACTTGGAGCTAGTGAGAATTAAATCTGCACCATTTGGTTTTGGAGTCAGTGCACTACCAATTTACACCATCCAGAATGGAGTGAGCAAGCGAGCTAATTAAAATTGGAAATAAAAGTAAGAAAAAGCAGAAACTAAAGGGAGTAAGCATAGTTTGAGAAAAGTGAGATTAACAACCTACATTGGCTTAATCTTAAACAAGTTAATGAACATTTTTCACACTTACTTTCTTTTAGAAGTGGAGATTGGTTTTGAGAACCCGAGCTTCCTCGGAGATATAATTTTAAGCTTGCTAATAGGAGAATTAGATAGAGGGGAATCCAGCCTCAACTTTGCTTCATTGAGAGCTTGGATCTTATGGGGAGTCAAAGATCCAGTGGGAGGACTTAAAGATGCTGCTCCATCCATGCCACTTTCTTTGGCAATGGGAAACAAAGGTGGCATCTTGGCTCCTTTGGCAGAGTTGGGTGATAATGGGCATGCTGCTCTCTCACTACCTGAGGAAATGCCATTGACATCTAGGCAAGATTCTGTTTTGGGTTCTTTCTTTGGGGAATTGTCGTACAGAGTGAAGTTGGCCTTCATTTTTTGGCTTTGACTACGAGTACAAACAGAAGAGACTGAACATTTGGATTGGACTCCATTTTGAAGCTAAAAATGAAAAATAAATTATGAAAGTAATAGTAGACTAAATACTGCTAAGTAGTCAGTGAGTAGTGAAACTGCAAAACCAATTGGCCTACATACATTAAGACTTAAAAACTAATACTGTGCGAACATTTCATAACATTCTAGAAGAGACATTGGCACAGTCCTTTCAAATGTTTACTTTCACTAACTTCTTAAACAAAGACTTTAAATACGCCACTAAAGTACAGCAGTGAGGTGTTGGGAGAATGAAGAGGCCATCCTATCCAACTGTTAGACAATGCGTTACGCAACCAACCATGGATGCATAAGTCACAGCCACACATCACAGAAACAAAGTAAATATTCGAAACAAGTGTGCTAATGTCTACTCGAATATTATATAGGCTACAGTTAAGAGGAATGACATAGTATGAAGGCACTTCAGTATCCTGCAGACTAAATATTTACTGAATTTTTGTTTTACTAGGCCTATCTTATGCATAAAGATTTATAAAAGATACACAAATATTAATAAAAAAAAATACTCAAACAGTCCAAGTAACTTAATGTTGCTAATCTTTACTACAGATTTTCATAAATGCTGTTAAAAGTGAATTATTGAAGATAAAGAATTTTGAAGCTCTGCCCTGAAAGCATACGATGAAGGAAAATTTTGTCTATTATGACAGACTATTTTACGAGAGGCATGTGTTCATATCGATTCAATATATGATTATATATTAAAAAACTAATCACAGACCAGGATATCCACCAGTCATTACAAAATAAGAGGAGAATACTCATCAGCTAAGGCTCAATCCATTAACAAGGTTTGTGGGGAGTGCAAATATAGTAACTGTCAATTTATAATGAGCAGCTGGAAAGAACCCGCACAAGCTGAACTACAAGGGACATATGGCCCAACAAAAATACTACTAAAGCAAAGATTAACTAACATTCACCAAAAAAGGAACAAGCAGATCTGACACTTCAGGAGTCTGTCCCATTCTCAGACAAGTTTCAAACTAATTCAGTTTGAATAGATGAATGAGTATGAAGATCAACCACTCCAACATTCTGGTAAATCTTTTAAATTACTGAAGACTGCTTTGAGGTGAGCATGAATTACCGTATACCAACAGAAGTGAAATGCCCCATTTCCTCCACACATTGAAATGAAAATGCCTTTTTTGTTTCAAATTCATTTTCGTCCTTCGAATTAGTGATGGTAACATCATCTCTTTTTTTCTGTTGCTCTTAATGCATTAAGAAAAAAATTAGTATACTTTGCTACATTTGCTAAGTGCATCCATTATATTGCTACAAATGACAAAGTTTCAGCATTGAGTTCTGAAACTGGTAACAGAAATATCAATCTTTTTCAATTGTTATTCCTTGATTAAGAAGAGTAAAATATTAAGACCAGATATACCGGCTCAGAGGTGGGAGATTATTTTGGTTGGGAGGACACTTGAAAAGATTGGGCAGTGATCACAAGCAAGTTAGCCTATGCAATAACCAAAACTTAGAGGTCACATAATGAGCATAAAAAGTACTGTACAGAACAATTACAATAACTGTATCCAACACTTTTTCTGTTTATATGTCAGTCAAATTTTCTCAATATAAAGGAACTGCAAGTCAAATTGTCTATTGCTGTTACTTTGCATCAGGTTAAGAGTTTTTTCAATGATGTGGGCCACATAAAATCTTGTGAAAGGCCAGATCCAACCTACAAGCAGTATTTTTGCCCACCTCTGCACTAGATACCAATTATAATTTAAACAAACTGATTGAAAACAAGTTTCTTAAATACAAGTGTTGAAATCTGACACACTGAAACAGGCACTTGAATGCATTTCTTATGCAAATAAATTTATTTGGACCTTATTCTGCAACCCACTATAAATCAACCGAAAGCTTAAATGCTGGGGACATGGGCTTTCATAAATATTTAAGTACAATCACATTCTAATAAATGAGAACAAAATACACAAGAGAGTAATCTATTGGAAAAGATATAAAAGCTGCAATGTAGAGCCCTTACCCTAAATTCTGCAGTTAAATGATAAGGGCCACAGTAGCTTTGAACAGGGTTAAAGGATGAAACTTAGTATGTATGGCCATTACAGGAGATTTACTATTGTTTTAAGAACCTAAAACAGGTTCTCAACCCACTTATTTCCATTACCGACCTGAAGCATTGGCACTCACCCCATTACCCCTAATGACACGTACATTAACCAAAAGTTGTAGTAGTAGTAGTAGTTTAATCATACAATTGTCTTTAACCCTTTTGCTGCATAAATCAGATATACCCAAATGAACTGTTTGGATATATTGAAATGACGCAGCAGAAGGGTTAAACACCACTCTTAAATAAAATATGTATGGCTTCCATTACCCCCCCCCCCCCCCTGGATATCCCAAATTACCCCTTTTGGGGTAATTACCCACCAGTTGAGAACCCCTGATCTAAAACTTTGTGAATCATTTACTAAGCAATGAACTACCATAATAAAAAAAACTATTTTGTAAACATTGTACAGCAAGTAATATTTATTGCCATTTTGCTGAAAAAAGTTTTTAACTTTGAGAATAGCCCAATAGCACTACCTATTCATTTTGGACAATGATCAAATTCAATAAAATGCTGGAATAGCTTTTCACTTTCAAGTTGACCCCCACATCCCTCTCTTCCCCTCCAATTATCAAAACTTTTATTTACAGATTTTTATCATAAAATGCAATAAAAAAAACAGCACAAGTGAAAAGTTCAGCCACTGCCCCAATGTTGTTTTCTAGCCATTTTAACCAAACCTTAACCACTACCACTAGAGATGTACCTACTGCAAATTATGGCTGACTATAACTCATTTTTACTTAGGTTTGCAGACAAAAGTATTTTAATTTTATGGCTGCTACATACTTATTAATTTCTATTTAAATACATCTGTAATACATATACAGCTGTGTGTAATTACACTGGTCAACAAAGATTTTTCATCAGAGTAAAATTTGTGTTGGCCGGATAGCATTTTTCACGCTGATTCCAAAACTGCATTCAGATTTTTCCTAGCACGTATAGTTTTCAAGATGAAGGCATATATATAACTACACAGATTTAACCATTTTAAATAGGCAAAATACTAATATTTCAACATTTGATTGTGTTTATTTTATTGTGTTTTTTAGTTTATTCATCTTATTTATTTCAATTATCTTAATTATACATCTTATGTATTTCAGGTGTGAGCTTTTACATCTAGCAGCATTGTGATTCAGGCAAGAACGCTGTGCTTTGTGTCAAAAGATCAGTCCAGTCCAAGAACTTGTGTCAAGTTGGTGTACATTTTTTTTGAATTTATAGTTTGCTCAGGTCAGTCAACATGCCTCGACAATGTAAGAATGACCCCGACAAGTTCTGTTTTGTATGCGTCCAGTTCACAACTAAAACACAGCGACAAAGTATTACAACCGACATTAAGAAAATATACAAGCTATACTTTGGATGCCATCTAGGTGACCAAGATAAACCATGGGCGCCACATCAAATCTGTTCTGGCTGTTCAAATGGATTACGTGATTGGCTTAACAAAAAGAAAGCTTCAATGCCATTTGCCATACCCATGATATGGAGGGAGCCGAGAGATCATCATGAAGACTGTTATTTTTGTAGTGTGAACTTAATGGGGTTTTCTGCCAAGAACAAATACCAGATTGTATATCCAAACTTGGATTCAGCACGTAGACCAATAAAACATGATGAAACATTGCCCATTCCAATTCCCCCAAGTGATAGGCTAGATTCTATCATAGATGACATGGAAAGTGCTGAAGGTGCAACTGGCGTTTCCGGACCATCTACAGAACCAGAGTACACTTTTGAAGGTAGACATTTAGAGCCTAAAAAGTTAACCCAAGGACAGTTGAATGATCTTGTTAGAGACTTATCGCTGTCTAAAGAGAAATCAGAGCTTCTCGCCTCAAGACTAAAGGAGAACAATTTACTTGAGAACAATGTTCATATTAGTTACTACCGAAAGCGGAATTTTGAATTAACAGCATTCTTTTCAGTAGATGGTCCTCTCTGTTATTGCCATGACATCAATGGACTATTTACAGCCATATCTCAGACGTATGTGGCATCTGAGTGGTGCCTCTTTATTGATTCGTCGCAGAGAAGCCTGAAAGCAGTTCTTTTGCATAATGGTAATATAATGCCATCCATCCCCATTGCCCATTCCGTCCATCTAAAAGAGACATATGACAATATGGATATACTACTTAAGGCAATCAAATACGACAGTCATCAATGGAATGTTTGTGGAGATCTAAAAGTTATAGGAATGCTTATGGGTATGCAGTCAGGATTCACAAATGGATATGTGAAAACTTTCTTGGAAGCAACAAGTCACCTGCGTATAAGGATGGAGTCAAGAACCTCCTTGATGCCTTCAAAGAAATGGAGTGTCGAATGTCGTTAATATTCACTTCCTGCATTCCCACTTAGATTTCTTTCCTGAAACCTTGGTGCAGTGAGTGACGAGCAAGGAGCGTGCTTCCATCAAGATATTCAGATGATGGAGAAGCGCTACCAAGGATATTGGAATGAAAGCATGATGGCGGACCATTGTTGGATGCTGTATCGTGACAATCCAGGCCAAATTTACAAAAGGAAATCACACTCACAGCGCTTTTAATAAAATAATGTATATATTCTTTATTTATAAGTGCATTGAATAAAGTATATGATGTATTTGTTGTTTAGCATTCCTAAGTGTGATCTATACATCCATAAATTTTCTTATAGCAATATCAAAAACTTAAAAATATCAAAACCAGTGTATCTATATAACTCTACGTGCTAGAAGAAAAATAAAACCAGATTCGGAATCAGCGCGAAATATGCATTAAGAAAAGTGTGATCATGTTTGTGATGAGAAAAAAAGTCATTTTGTTGGCCAGTGTTATTTACAAAAGTAAAAAATTAGCAACCAATAAATAATGCTATTTCATTTTAGAGTCATCAGTTCACCTTGACATTACCACATACCTTAACCATTGGGTCCATTTCCTTTTAGTCTAACATCATTGAAAATAGTGTGTAAATTATTTCAAAAGGAAATTTAATGGATTGTTTTGTACTTATAGTGATGATGATGATAATAATGATAATAAATTAGATATTTAGCAAACATTTAGCAACTAAGCCAACTACTGACTGTTTACTGACATCTCTAACTCTAACTACCACTATACTTGCAGTACACTTTTACCAACCTCCACATCCTGTCTGATGGGTGATGAAGATACAAGAGTGTCAAACTTGGAAGAAATGGTATCATCATCTAAATGAATACCATTGGTGAGGTGTTTTAGGCCCACATCTCTCTCAACATCATTTACAATAGGTCTGTAAAAAAATTATCAATCTTTATCAAAGACTGTACGCAGGCTTTGGATTTCTCATTCCACTCTTAGTTTAAATTGCAATATAAACAGTGCTAGGATTAGCAGTGCTAATTAGTGATACTGTTAGTGCCACTAATTTCCAAAATTACAGTACAGTATAGGCAGAACTGTAGTTTTTAGAGAGAAAGTTTAATATACAGGGTGTACATAAAGTCAGGATCTATTTTTGTGAAGCACTTGGAAATTATATGGAATTCAATCATAAAATGATAAAGTGGTAACATTTATTAAATAATTAAGAGTAGGATTCGACATGACACCCATCAGTATCCCTGCACAGCTCAAATCGTTCCGCAGCATTTCTAAACACATTCTGGAGCATTTGCGGGGTTATGTTATCTACAGCAGTTCATATACGTAAGTTTTCAAGACTCGTAATCTTCGTCTGATAGACGTGCGATTTGATAAAGCCCCATGCAAAGAAATCTAAAGGGGTTAAATCTGGTGATCTCACTGGCCAAGGTCTGTTGCTTCCACGTCCGATCCAGCGATTTGGAAAACGTCCATTTAGATAATCCTGAACAATTTTGGCATAGTGACAAGGAGCACCATCATGTTGATAGATGACGGTACTAACAATCCTATCCCCGTCGTCTATCAACATGATGGTGCGCCTTGTCACTATGCCAAAACTGTTCAGGATTATCTAAATGGACATTTTCCAAATCGCTGGATCGGATGCGGAAGCAACAGACCTTGGCCAGCGAGATCACCAGATTTAACCCCTTTAGATTTCTTTGCATGGGGCTTTATCAAATCGCACGTCTATCAGATGAAGATTACAAGTCTTGAAAACTTATGTACATGTATACAAACTGCTGCAGATAACGTAACCCCGCAAATGCTCCAGAATGTGTTTAGAAATGCTGCGGAACGATTTGAGCTGTGCAGGGATACTGATGGGCGTCACATCGAATCCTACTCTTAATTATTTAATAAATGTTACCACTACGTATCATTTTATGATTGAATTCCATATAATTTCCAAGTGCTTCACAAAAATAGATCCTGACTTTATGTACACCCTGTATATCAAAGGAATCTGACTTGTACATAAATGTTTTAATTTTCATTGACTATAATGTCATTTTTTGTACCTTAGCAACCAATTATATTAAAGTGTGTGTGTGTGTGTGTGTGTGTGTGTGTGTGTGTGTGTGTGTGTGTGTGTGTGTGTGCTAATATATGTAAATTATGGAAGGCAGAACATATATAAATTGGGATGGTTTCAGAAAAATTTAGTGACAAAATTAGCATTAATGGTGCTAACTGTTGAAATGCTTAGCATTAGTGGCACTAAATTTTATGGTAGTTAGCATTGGTGTTAGCAGCACTAACTTTACAAGTTAGTGGGCACAGCACTGAATATAAACAATTTGGCTTCCCTTAGCTTTTCACGTGTGATGATGATGAAGACATATCACTTATTAAATACAAGTCTAAAGCGGACGACAGCCTGTCAAGTCATATGAAAATGACTTTAGTAGCTAATTAGAATATGGTAATTTTTTTTTTGCAAGTGTCACTTGTAAATATTTGGACAATAATAATTACAATCTACAGGTGTACAAAGCATGCCCCTGACACTAGATTGCTTTTTTAATGTTATAGTCAGTTAAATGATGATGTGCTTTTTTAATGTTATAGTCAATTAAAAGATGAGCAGAATACCACTGAACTAGCTTAAAAATTGGTTTTGAAGCAAAAATGGTGAAGGTTTCTGCTCTACTCTCCTTATCTTCCATACTTGTCACAGAAAAACAATCTGAGGATGTCCTTCACCTTTCCTAAGCTTCAATCTGTCATGTTATACTGACCTAAAAGACACGATGTGGAATTCCCCAAAATCTGTCTTCGAAATTATTTTTGCTTGAAGCAAAAATGGTGAAGATTTCTGCTCTGCTCTCTTTATCCCCATACATAAGCTATAGCAAAGACAACTGCCAAGCTCTAAGTGGCACTAGGATTCAAATGCACAATGCACAACTTTTAGAACTTTCACACAAGGTAGATTTGCTTATTTGCAGTAAATTTATTGTGGCAACCCCTTGCAGATCACAGCCCAGGCACTTGACTATTTGCAGGTTGCGGCAAACAAAATAGTTCCCACAGAAGAATACAGGCACCATTTTATCTTCCACAGAGCATCAGTCTGCACATGCCAGCATCTCTCAAGTTTGTTCCATGTACCTCGTGATTTTTACTTACTATTTACACCACCACAACTCCATCTCCTGATGACTATCATGGTCCTCAACACAAACCCCTCCATCATCACAGTATTACAGGTATGTACAGTAGTGTCCCAATTTTTTTTGTTCCTGAAGTTTGTCATGCACACCCCCCTAATTTCTTCCACGCGTGAAAACATGCCAGCAAGATGAATTTCATTCGTGTTCTTTAATTTTAAGGGTCCCCTCAAACCATGTGTTACTATTGCTGAACGGCTACTCTCTACCTTATACTAATTGTAGCATATTTCTTTTCAGGTTATGGATACAAGAAAGCAGGAGACTGTGTGGTTGGTGGGGGTGTTGCGAAATGAACTCCTGGAAACGCTGTGTCAACTCCCGACAGTGGGAGATGTTCTTCGACGTCTGTTGTTCTTCACTCGGAAGAAAAAAATGTCCACGGCGGAAGCTGCCAATGTGGTAGCTGATGAGGTTATGGCGGTGTGGGCTCGGGCATCTATTCCGACCTCCCACAAGCCCAAGTGCGTCGAGAGGATCAAGGCCCTCTCCACGGACTACGAGAAGGTTGCCAGAAACCGAAACTGTGGGGGGGAGAAGCAACTGGAGCGGGAAAAGGGATTCCAAGCCAACCTGAATACACTGTTCGAAACAGCTCATGCCAACGCCATGAAACTCATCAAAGTCCCCGAAGATCGAGACTTTCTGAATGACCAGCGAACCGTGCGGAAGATGTACATCGGAGGAGAGGACCTGGAGTTTGCTCGCAGGGCAGCGGAGCGGGAGAAACGCCGAGCAGCTGAAGAGAAGAGGAAGAAGAAAAGCCGCGAAGAGATGGACTCACTGCAAGCAAAAGGAACGGTGAAAAGTGGGTGGTCTTCTTCTTCGGAGTCCATGGCCGAAGCATCCAATGATGATGTCCAATATTCCTCTCCTGGTCCTTCAGCTCCTCGATCCGCTCCCAAGGACGGCCAAGTGTCGGCAAGGAGGATCATCCAATATCCCAATTTTGCTGCAGCCCTGGATCGAACTGGAACCTCAGTACGCCAAGCGATGGACATTGTGGCTCCAGCACTCGCTGCCGCGGGAGTTGAGTTATCCTCGGTCACCTTGTCCAAATCAAGTCTTCACCATTCACGGCAGAAGTCCAGGAAGAACTTGGCAGCCGGAATCAAGACCGAGTTCAATCCTGATACGCCGCTTGTCGTCCACTTTGATGGCAAACTCCTCCCTGATTCGGATGGAGGGAAATCGGATCGCATACCAGTGCTGGTCAGCAGGAAGAATCTTGAGAAGTTGTTGGCGATCCCAAAAATCCCTGACAGCACGGGACAGCGGATGGCTGGTGCTGGATGATTGGCCGCAAGTTCAACCATGGATTGCCGGTCTCTGCTTCGACACAGCGGCGAATACCGGTATTCACAGCGGCGCTTGTACGATTATCCAGGACCAAATGGACCGCCGCGTTCTTTTCCTGGCTTGCAGACACCACATGATGGAATTGGTAGGCTGCTCCGTTCAACGGCGATGGCCCAAGCGACATCCTTTCGGAATGGGTGGCGTTGAAAAAAGAGCAGATTGTCCACTTCATTGAAGACCAGCTTGAAGTTGGCCACCCAAGAGACGATTACCGGGAGTTCCTGATCCTCGCTCTGGTCTTCCTCGATGGTCATGGCAAACGAGATCTCCGGTACAATCGTCCTGGAGCATACCACCGGGCCAGGTGGATGGCCAAAGGCATTTACTGTCTTAAGATGTTCATCTTCCGAAGCCAATTCCACCTGACCGCTCACGAGGTCCGGTCACTACGCAGGATAAACGTCTTTGCCGTCACCATCTACCTCCAGAGGTGGTTCGAGGCTCCATTGACGGCGGACGCGCCCGTCAATGACCTGGAGCTGTTGGAGGACCTAGAGCGGTACAAGGCGGTGGATCATGATGTAGGTACCGCCGCATTGACGAAATTCCGGGGCCACCTCTGGTACCTAAGCGAAGATTTAGCCGGACTCGCTATGTTCTCCTCCAAAACCACCGATGCAGAGAAGACGGCCATGCTCCAAAACCTGCACAAGAAGACCGAAAACCCAAAAGATCTGCGTCGGCTGGAGGGAAAGTGTCTTGACCGTGAGACGGTCGGATTTGAGCACCTTGGTCACGAAAAGGACTCAAAACCTTTTTCATTGCCTGAAGCTGCCGGTTCCAAAAACCCCCAAAGATCTCGAAGGATGTGCACCATCGTTGAAGTCTGTGAACGACGCGGCAGAACGGGCGGTGAAACTGGCGGAAGATTTCAACGAGGGCCTGACAAAAAACGAGGAATGGCAGCTTGTGTACCAAGTCGTCGAATACCACCGCCAGCAGTTCCCCTCAGCAGACAAAAAGATCCTCTGTCCCCCGAAATGAAATGTGCCATTAGGAAGAATTTCCATTTCCTTTAATTTAGTCATTAGAAAGAATTTACATTTCAGTCTTCCATTCTAGAATGATTAATGCTGAGCATTTACGTTTGTTCATATAGGGTCGAATAAACAAGGTCAATGAGGGGACCCTTCCCCTCCTAATAGGCCAATGAAATTTCGCCCATTTTTTCCTTTCTTCAAGTGTAATTAATTAAAGGGGTGTGCGATTTGACTCTTGCAAATTTTTATTTTCACATGTGAGGCTGGGACACCCTAATGTACAGTTTATTAAAAGGGTGGAATTTTATTTTTATTGCAGCTATTTTTGTTCTTAATAACCCATTCTTTTTCAGTAAAGTACATACCACAAAAAACAATGCAAAAACTTGTATATATAAAGGGTAAATTTTTTTTTAGACTTGAAGTACCCGACCCTATTTTCCCCATAAACCTTTAAGTTTACGCATTGCTGATTTGCCATTAGCAACAAAATCCCAAAACAACCCCCACAAACAGTGAGGGTCTACTGTACTGAAAGATGTATAAGCAATTTTCTTGGCTACATCTATGGGTTTAATTATTTGAGAAAAAATACATAAATATGGTGTTTAAATATATGCTGCTTCTTTACATGCATCTGATTCCAAAGAAAATGTTTTAAGGGTACATATACAATTATGTTTCAATCTATGGTACTTCAACATATATTTCTTCATAGGAAACCAGTTATGAAATTTTAATGAACACTTTCATCCAATGAAATTGGAAATTAACTTTGTTCCCTGGAGACACTGCTCATGCAAATAGAGACTTCATTAGTTGTAGGCAATGTCCATCTAGGGTGATATATAAAAGTATACAAAAGTTTACAAAATAATAAGTTGCAATGACACTTTTCACACAATTTATGCAGAGACTTATTCAGCTTATTTGGTTTTAAACTTGTGATGGTATTGAAAATGAATTATTCCACAGAATTTAATGAAACTCGGGGAAACAGAAAATGGACTTTATTGTATATACAGTAGCAATTTCAAACAACTACACCCAATAGGTACACTGTTATTACTTGTTGAATGCAAAACATTTTAAAAAACATTGATAAATTTGAAATAAAAAAGTAATATGATAAAACTTCATTCTTTAAAATGGTGTATAAAAATTCATCTGAGAAAATTTTCTCAAAAATAACATTTTAAGCCTAACACTTCAAATTCATATGAAAGATGTTCTTCAGAAATTAAAAAAAAAATCTGAGGTATAAAGATGAATTTTCTACCATATATAGAAGAGAATTTCCTACAGACTGATATAAAATTTGAAGTTATCCATTGAGTATTCCATGGTCTATAATAATTTAAATTTTCTTTTGCTTTAAGCCTTTACTATCAATAATAAAATTTTGAGATGACTATTAGCTTGTGTTTCAAGGAAATTTTTTTTCATTCCTATCACTTTTGTTCACTCAGACTATTTTTTTGGAGTTGATACACTGACCTATGGTAAAAAATGGTGGGGATCAGCCAGTTCAGGTAAGTGGCAACATTTTTGGTGAATTTTTTCACTTTGATGGGATGCCCTGCAATCACAAATGATGGAATTTGGGTGAAATGACAATTCAAAATAATATATTTTTCTGAACATTCCTGCCAAGTTTCTTCATGATCCAATGAAAAGATGATTTTAGCAAATTATCACTCGTACAGATAATACAGTACTATTAATAATAGCAAAATTTTGAGATGACTATTAGCATGTGTCTGAAATAGAATTTTCTCACTTCTATCACTTTTATTCACTAAGACAATATTTTTGTAGTTAATACGCTGACCTATGGCAAAAAATTATGCAAATCCACTAGTATGGATAAATTCAAGATCCCTGTAATGAAAACTCACTAAGTTTTGTAAAGATCCTGTAATAAATAAAGGCTGTAGCATATTACCACTAATACTGACAATACTATCAGTAACAGCAAAATTTTTGAGATGATGGTATTAACTTGTATTTGAATTTTTTTTTAATTTTATCACTTTTGCTCTGGCATGAATATTTTTGGAGTTGGTACACTAACTTATGGTAAAAAATGATCAGATTCAGCCAGTTCAGATAAATTCCACAGCTATTCATAGTGGCAACATTTCCACCAAGGTTCATGAAAATCCTAAGGCAAATTAATGCTGTAGCCATCACCAAATAATAAATAATACTGTAATTTGAGTAAACACTAAAATTTCTGCACTCCATAGGAATCTTAACCAAAATTTTTAGTAAATAATTGACTGAAGAATCATAAGTAAAAAATATGGCAACAATGATCAAAATACTAAATGGGCTGAAAAACTGTAAAGTCATTAAACAACAACAACAAAAACATCTACTACTACTACTACATGTTGCACGAGGTAGTATAAGTTTAACATGCAAAAAAATGAAGTTTAACAGATCAAAGGATTCTTTTTTTTAATTCAGAAATGGGTGGTATATGAACTCCCAAGCAATTATAGAGTAGGTGATGGCCCCAAACTCAAACTGCAGGAGCAGAAGGCAAGCCTAGAATCTTCACAGTCCAAATTCAATCTGCAATCAGTTGACCCAGATGCAGCTCATAAAAATACCTAATAGACTACTATAAGCTCCAGACCAAAATTGTGCAACTAACTGCAAGTCTTCTTTAATTTCAATGCCATATTAAAAAATACAAAAATACAAACCTTACAAATCTTATAAAAATGTTTTTAGGTCTCATTCTTTAATGTTCAGTGTGGTACTATGTTGTAAGGTCCAGTCAAATTTAAATACTTCCCTGAAATGCTCCCTAGTTTTCAGAAATAACTCAAGAAGTGTGTCTTAACCTATACACTAGTGATAGCCTACTAAATATGCTCCAAAATTATTTTGTCATCCGTGGAAATGTACAAATTTAGAAGCCTTTGATTTTCAAACAATCTATAACTCTGCAGCTAAAATAAATATTAGATACTTGAATTCTTACTTAATGGGTGTCAAATAATTTGTAATTTTAATTTCCTTTTTCTTGTAAGAAGCTTTTTGCCTCATTCTTGTTCTTGAGTAGGAGTTAGCAAGTTTTAAATTAGGCCTATTGGTACTCATCTTTCCAATACTGATGAAACTTAGCCTACTTTCAATTCAAAACATCTCAGTGGTTTTAGGTTTGGTTCTTTATAAAAATATTTTCTTGTTTAGGCTTTTTTTCCACGTGGCCCTGAAAAGAAATTCAATATTAGTGGAAATTAAACCTGCAATAATATAAAACTACCATTATAACAGATTGGATACAATGTAACAAACCAATGATCTGCAACTAAGTACTGTCCCTGATGATTGCTGTAGGCCCTACATCACAATAACTATTAAAAGTTTAAGACCAAAGACCATTTAAGTCACTATTAGTTTGAATATACCTTCTTGAGGAACTGGGATAGGGACTAGGGGTTAACAAAATCAGCATTCAGAGTAGGCCTACAGTGAGGTGCTAAACCTTTTTTAAATGATTTCAACTCAGTTCCTAAATCATATTTGATCATTTTGCATTGTATAATATTTCTGCTAGTTTAAATTGGAACAAAATTGGTTTATTTCAATGGTGGGTTATTGCATGTGAAGTCACCTTGAGGTCCCCTGGTAACACTCAGATTTTGATGAAACTTTACCAAAATAATGATATAGTACTATAATTATAACAGAAAACTTTAGTGGCCTCTGGGTCAAGTAGTTCTCAAAAATTACAGCCCCTTGAAAAATTTCCCATGCATGATTCATTAGCATATTTGTGGTTTGCCCTAATTTGCAATGTTTTATTTCATGAAGGAAGAGAGAAAGCTGAAAATTGGTATACTAGGTGATGCTGACCCAATCTTTCCAAATATGCCCTTAGAAATGGTGTATACTACTTTATTTTTGAGTTATGAACTATTAAAAATTAAATTTTTTACAAAAAACTTTTCTCCAATTTTCAGCTTCCCATGGCACCTATACTTTTTGTTGTACAATGGCCAAATTGTATATTTGTAATATGTAGTTGTTAATGTATATTCAGAAACTAGTATAAATTATATCAAACCATTCTTAACCCTTTGAGGACCAAGGGACATATTTGTCCCAAGGAAATAATAATAATATAAATTGTACAATGATGCGACGTTTCTACAAATACATCTACATGTTTATACAGGTATCGTTTAGTTATCGGAAAATTAACCCAAAAATGGGTCATTTAAGTGACTATAGTTACTAATATCTAATTGTAAAACATAATAAAACTTAAACTTTTAAGTTCAAAGAAACGTATACAGGTCATCAAAGGGTTAAAGAATAGGCAGGTGTGAAATTGGACCCTGCATTTTTTTTTTTTTTGAAAAGAACTTCCTGTTGGTGGATGGATGACCATGTGGGTAATTATGTAGCATATTGAAACTTGTACCACTTAATTATGCAAGTCTAATATAAATATAGACAAAAATTCAACTTTGCACCTCAACTTCTATGTTAGAAAAGCATCTGAAAATTACATACAAGTATTTTATATTATTACCGTACATATATTACAGTGGCAATTTGTTTACCTACTTTTAAGCAAATTATACCTTAGCAGAATTTTAGTTGCTGGGAGTTATAATGTTTCAGACCAACAAAGACCCTAGGATCCACTCATGGCTGGTCTACCTAACTGCATTCGTAATTGCGTATTGTGCATGTCCTCCATGGTGGCGGAGGGGACCTACAATTTTACGTGGGTTCCAAACCACAAAAACATAAGAACATGAGAAATTTTTATAGTGGGCACACTAACTGCCACTTTGACCAATCGAGGTGGCTCCACTATGTAAAAACTGCCTGTACATTGGCAACAACCAATTTTTACAAAACTAAGTAATTATCAATTTAAAACTAATTAATTATCAATTAAAAACTAAAGATAGAATCTCTCGATCCAGGGGATAAGTCATAATAGACTACTATCCACAAATATGTTAACTCTCTATAGGGTCATTCCAGCTCAATTGGTACAGGGGTGGTCAGGTGACCATCTCCGATTTCCTTCAAATTTTCAGGGTTGATTCATTCAATAGCTTAAATCTAAAATTTTAGCTTCCTCAGTCAAAAACTTTTCATTTTATGGTCGCTTAAATGGCCCCACCTTCGACAAAAAATGCCCATGTTTGGCTTGATTGGCCAGTGCCTTCATTTTGAGAGGCCTTGAAAAGTGTCTTCTAATAGGAGTAGAAGCTTCAAATTTGTCATGCCAATACAACTTCTGGTGGGCTTTTCAATTTTGCAAGCAAAAAGGCCGTGGAACAAATAGTTTCTAAGTTACAACAGCTTAAATATGGCTCCATTTTGAAGCTTGCATCAATTCCTCCCACTTTTACGACAACCATTTTCAAAAGTTTTAGTTCTACATCAATCATAGCTGTTTTAATACTCCTAATAGTCTCTATGGTTCGTAAATTTATGAGTGAAATAAAAAATAACCAAAAAGGATTTATTTCTATTTTTAAAAATTTCCAAAAGTTGATATTTTCACAAAATTGCAAAATTAACTTCAAAAAACAAAAAAAAAAAAAAATTCCAAAAAAAACAAAAAAAAAACATCAACTTTGGGGCTTAATAAAGGTGTCCGAAATTAGTCAGGGAGTTGATACTTCTAGTAAAGAAAGATACATATGTGTAAAAAAACATATATTAAGGAATAGATCTCAACTCAACTCCTCCATATAGTTTTGGTGATTCAAAGAAAAGTACTTTTTGTGAAAAATCTCAAATTTCTATTTATGACATTGAATTGTAATTTTACTTCCATTTTATTACTGAAGTTGATTTACAATTGTAATAATATGTAAATAAGTCTAAAACATACAAGAAATTTAATATGTCTGTCAAAACAACCAGCAACTCAAAGGGCTCTGGGTAGCTCATTTCGCTTTGTATATTCTTATAAATGTAAAACATGATGGTTAATCATTAATGTCCAGGCCTATTTTATAGATCATGATCTTTTATTTTCAGAAAATTTAACTAGAGCAATTAACTTAATTTTACTGCCTGTAATAATGGCTTATTCTAATCAAGAATCAAAGTGCAGCTTTGGTATGTACTTGGATGATCCATGTCATGAACACAGACTCACCAGGAAGGTGGGTATGTATACCTTACATGAGCTGACAGATGAAACAAGGAAACTGCTATTGTGAGAAACAAAAGCAACTGTAATCAACCCAAATAGTGCTACTGTATGCTACCACCATGAAAAAATGTTTGGAATGCATTACCAACAAATGCAACGTAGCTGCCAAGATCCATGGAGAAATCATCGAAAGAAGATAACTAAGTAAATATAGGTACTAATATATTTATATTTCATAAAGAAGTTTATATTGTAAATTGTAACCTAAATTAGCTATTTAATTTTAATAGGGTAGGCTATATACTGTGCTACTGAATGCATATGTTTTGAATATTTTATACGAATAGCCTATAACCAAATGTTGAGGTTTTAAAATTATTTTCCAATGTGTTTAGAGTTTACATTACCCTACTTTATTTGCAGAATCACTACAAATTATTGACAAAGACATAGCAACTAGACTGAATCTGATACCAGGACAGAAACTTTGCTCAACATGCTTCTCTAGAGCCAAGACGATTGAAGATGAAAAAGACTCAGGTAGTGATGAATATGTTCCAGAAGAAATAGTTAAGGAGACATTTGACGAAACGTTAGGTTCACTAGAATGCTCACCCATTAAGTATGTAAGAGCAAGAGATCGAAAGTTTTACGCGAAAAGGAAACTAAAGCAAATTGAAACATCAACAAAATCAAAGCTGTCAAAAGTACTTCATATGAAGCCTAGCATTTTGGATGAGGAAGCGGAGAAACCTATAGAGAGTGAGGAAGAAAAGTGTTATCAGCATATGATAGAGGAACTGAAAGAAAAGTGTAAAACTAGTACCAGACAAGAAAAGATACAAATTCTAACACTCCTTCCAATTGGTAAAACCTGGTCCAGAGAAAGAATTATGAAAGAATTTGAAGTGTCAGCCAGAATGGTTAATGCTGTGAGGGCCTTAAAGAGAAAAGAAGGTATCCTTCCTATAATGAGAAATAAAAAGAGTAGCAAGGGTATAAGCGATGAAATAAAGGAAAGAGTGATAGAATTTTTCCAAAACAATGAATATACTAGAGAATGCCCTGGTAAAAAAGACTACAAATCAATAAAAACACCACAAGGGAAGGTTCACAAGCAGAAAATACTGTTGTTGACAAATATCAGAGAATTATATACGCTTTACAAAAATAAATATCCAAATGACAAAATCTCCAAATCAAAGTTTTTTGAACTGAGACCAAAATGGTGTATGGGTGTGGGGAGTAAAGGATCACACAATGTATGCATTTGTGAAATACACCAGAACTTTAAACTTTTATGTGAATCACTCCCCGTCAAAGTAGAATTAAGAGTTACTAGGGAAAATAGTCTGCAACACTGAAACCAGAAACTGCATGATTAATAACTGCAAAACATGTCCTGGTTTAAATGAATTACGGGATTGGCTTCTTACCATTTTTGAAAACAATGATTATGACATGGATGATGAGGTTTCCTTTAAGCAGTGGCTTCATACAGACCATACCCAACTGGTCACAATGACAAAAAGTGTTTCGAATGTAGTAGAAGACATATGTGAAAGTGCAAAAAAGTTGAAAGTACACCATTTCATAGCAAAAGCCCAATCAAAATATTTGTCCGACTGTAAAGAAAACCTCAATGATTCTACAGCATTAGTGCTTGTTGACTTCTCTGAAAACTATAGTTTTATAATTCAGGATGCCGTACAAGGGCATCACTGGGACAATACCCAGGCTACCTTGCATCCGGTAGTCTGCTATCAAAAAGTTGATGGTGAACTAAAAGTTACAAATTTTTGTGTAATATCAGATTCACTTACACACAACACAACTGCAGTTCATTCTTTTTTATGTGAAGCCTTGAAATTACTTAAAAGTCAGAATCCTAAACTAAAACATATTTGTTACTTTAGCGATGGCGCAGCAAGTCAATATAAAAACTATAAAAACATCATTAATTCAGTGTTACATGAAAAAGATTTCCAACTAACATGTGAATGGAACTTTTTTGCCACCTCTCACGGAAAGAGCCCCTGTGATGGTGTTGGTGGCACCGTCAAAAGGTTAGTTGCCCGGGCAAGTCTACAAGCAACAAGTAAAGGTCACATCACCAATCCAAAAGAGATGTTCGATTGGTGCAAATCTAATATTAATGGTATACAATTTCTGTACATTGATTCAGCTAAAATTGAGGAAAATGCTAATTTATTTGAGTTAGAAAAAAGGTATTCCTTAATTAAGACAATCCCAGGAACCCGTTCATATCACTGCTTTAGACCTTCATCAACAGGCATTAAACTGTACAAAATTTCTAGTGATGAAAATTTCTTTAACGTACAACTTTCCTTCCTCAATGCTACACAAGAAAATGTGGCTTACCAATATAAACCTGGTACATATGTGGCCTGTTTCTATGAAGGTGACTGGTTTGTTGGAAACATAGTTGAAGTGTGTGATACTGAGAAGGATCTATTAGTAAATTTCATGAAAAAGAATCCTTTTAAATGGCCTGAACAAGAGGACATTTGCTGGATTCCATTCCAACATGTTTTGTGTTCAATTGAACCACCTACAGTTGCTGGGAAAATGGGGAGACAGTACAAGTTATCAAATGATTGTTTATCTAAAATTGAGGAGTATTTTAAAAAAAGCCTAAGTAACTACAGACCTGTATCAAGCTGAATAATAAATTGCCAATTTATGGCTGTGAGGCCATGGAGTGTTGAAGACAATCAGACTTAAAGCCTGAGTACAATAATAAATTCCTGAGTCAGTGTCTAAACATAAGAGTTATTAGCTATATATAAGTTTACATACGAATTTACATAAAACAACACATATTAAAAAAAGAATATGAACTTATAGCCAATAATTCACATGCTTAAAAACTCAGGAATTCATTATTGTATATAGCTAAGTACTGTACACTTGTATTAAGGGAAGTAATACAACAAAGCTACTTAAATTTAAGGTTTTGTACTGAAAATGGTGGTTACTGCTAGTTTATCTGTACTAACTGCATAATTTAAATTACTAGGAAGTGCTTAAAGAGCAGTAGAACACGGTTCTACATGATTTACTTAGGTAGATCCAAGTATTGAGCCTACAAGCTGGTCCATCTGTTGTGTTAACTGCAAATGTAGTAATAATCTAGGTATATATTGTCTTTTTTATGAGTAAAACTTATTTAGATAATTTAACATTTGTGAATTAACTTACCAAGTAATAAAATGGAAGTAAAATTACAATTCAATGTTGTAAAAAGAAATTTAAACATTTCAAAATTTTGAAAAAATTCAGAATTTTTCACAAAAAGTACTTTTCTTTGAATAGCCAAAACTATATGAAGGAGTTGAGTTGAGATCTATTCCTTAATATATGTTTTTGTACACATATGTATCTTTCTTTACTAGAAGTATCAACTCCCTGACTAATTTCGGACACCTTTATATTAAGCCCCAAAGTTGATGTTAATTTTGCAAATTTTGTGAAAATATCAACTTTTGGAAATTTTTAAAAATAAATCCTTTTTTGGTTATTTTTTTATTTCACTCATAAATTTACAACCCATAGAGACTATTAGGAGTATTAAAACAGCTGTGATTGATGTAGAACTAAAACTTTTGAAAATGGTAGAGTCGTAAAAGTGGGAGGAATTGATGCAAGCTTCAAAATGGAGCCATGTTTAAGCCCTTGTAACTCAGAAACTATTTGTTCCACAGCCTTTTAGCTTGCAAAATTGAAAAGCCCACCAGAAGTTGTATTGGCATGACAAATTTGAAGCTTCTACTCCTATTAGAAGACACTTTTCAAGGCCTCTCAAAATGAAGGCATTGGCCATCAAGCCCAACATGGGCATTTTTTGTCGAAGGTGGGGGCCATTTAAGCGACCATAAAATTAAATTTTTGACTGAGGAAGCTAAAATTTTAGATTTAAGCTATTGAATGGTGTATGAATCAACCCTGAAAATTTGAAGAAAATCGGAGATGGTCACCCGACCAACTTTCTGAAATCTGTACCAGTTGAGCTGGAATGACTATCTATTTATAACCAACATGCAAATATATCAGATCCAAAGAATCCAGTCAATTTCATTACAGTATCCATCACTACCAGTACCTTGCCAACCAAAAATAAGTCACAGTCCATATCAATTGCGGACCAAGTCACAATTTACAACCATATACATTTCCATATATAGTCTAGGCCGGGCTGAAACTATAATTTTTGTTTGATTTTAATTTATCAGAGTGACTAACAGTTGGCTTTTGATATAAAAATAAGATTCCTGAAAAACATAATTGGTGGCCACCAACGTGTGTCCAGCCACCCCCATTTTTGTAAAAACATCTAATGCTGCACTAGCAAAATCAGGAAAATGGCACTATCTCTTCTTCTGAACATGCTAGAGAGATGGTTTGCATACCAAAAGATGCAGAAGTTGATTTAGAACATATTATTAAGAGCGGTATTTTTTCATAAAACCTTTAGTTTTTGAGTTATTTTAGAAAAACTAATTTTTTGGGCCCATAGACCCCCTTTCAACTGAATGTCAACACAATAAAACATTCTCAAGCTGCAAATTGACATGTATTAGTGGTTTTCAATCAGCAATCAAAATCAATCAAAATCAGCCATTTTAAATTCATTGAAAGTGCTTTTTGACATTCCAAAACGCCAAACATTAAATTATACAATTAACAAATTGTCATTTTGTCATATTTTAGCATGATAAATAATAATCTAGAACATAAAATATTTTTTATACACAAAATCTTTCATTAATTTACGTGATCTAATTTTGTTTCTAATAAGACCATCTCTACGCTCATGACCTAAAACAGCCAAGGATGCTTCAGTGACAAGCTTGATGTGCCTTTCAACATTCTGACTGTGGCACTCGTGATCCAGTTTCAATGCGGTATTAATGATATCACGCAGTTCATCATTACTGAATTCTTTTAATACAGGTGGAACAGTTTCCCATTGGGACATAGCAGACAGCTTGTGGTATGCAGAAGCTTTGAAATTGATGATTGGCTTTCTAAAGACCCTAACATTCTCATCTATAGCAGGATATTCATCAGTACCACCTTCATGATCCTCTTCATTCTCATCATCACTTTCAATTATTCCACCTGCAAAATCATTGCTACTACCAGATTCATCATCAAAATCCTCTATAACTCCCCTCAGACACAGAACTTTATTGACAGCACACCTCCTCACCTCTTCATCTGCCAGCATTCCAACTAAAATATTTTCACCATCAGCAAAATAGCTGTTAGTGTTTAATACGTCATAACAAATTTCTCTAATTTTCCTGTCAGGGAATTTATTTACTCTTTGGATCATATTGAATAGGTTTCTTGACCCATCACTTAGCCTCTTATTAGCCTTGATATTGAACCAACTGTGAAAGTATACTTTGATGATGAATTCTACTATGATTTTGAGGTTCTTACTGGGTCTTTTTTGTGAAACATAAAAGCGAAGAATTCTACAGGCTAAGGTGAGCCATCAAGAGTGATTTAGCAGGCCAACTTCTAAGAGTGCAAGGTCTTCATCCACTTCACCAGTAATAATTGCCCAGCAGATGCAGTATCCATAGTATTGGTCTGTTAATAAATTATTGACCACCTCATTTGGTAGAAGCACAAATGCAGGATAAGGTATAGATTTGAAGTCCACAACATTCCATTCTGACACATCCCCATTGAGCTGAGAACCAATAGGGCCAGAAAATTTGTCTGGACTTTTTGTTGTCCCATCTAAAGTTATGAAGATGTGTCTAAGTGGCAATTCATTTAGATGCAGAAGACAAATATCCCACTGAAGAGGTTGCCCTAAAAACATTTCCAAATATCTGATTGACCCATGCATATGTCCTGTGTTAGTATTTGTCCCATCTGCTTTAAGTTTAATTTGGCCTCAAGTTCTGTCCCTTTAATGATCTTATAAATGCCATGAGCAATGTCAATGCCTTTGCCACTCTCCGGGGTAAAATGGTCGAGGTAGAAATCATCTGAAAATAAATGTAATTAATTTTACAATTAAATAAAAATGAAAAAGGAAGGAATAAAGTTAACTGGACAGTTGTCACTTAAAAAGAAAAATTTTTAAGTAATTGAAATATTACTTTATAGTACAGTAATATAACAGCGTAACACCTATAACTGTATGACAATCATTTCCATTTACCTGGCTCTCCAGTAATGACAATGTTCCTCTAGGATTGTGGATGTATAATACTTTTCATTTACTTTGTTAACAGCAAGTGTAGCATCCTTTCTACCATCAAAGCCAATGCCAGTCACTTTTTCAAATATCACTTCTTCCTTTCAGCTCTCAATTTAGCTCTCTCCCTTCTCAACTTGTTTCTGAAAAGTATTTCAAAAATATTGGCCATGCATTACTGTATTAGCATTATACAAATATACAAAATACAAATGTCAGTGTCCTGTTTGAAACTAATTAATATAAATACAAAATAGAAATTTTGACGCGAATTAAAAATAATAGTAAATCTGGTGATTTAGAACTTATAGCAGAAGCTAAGAAATGTAATATCTAAAGTGATTAAAAACATACTTATCAATAACATTTTGTATGTTATCTGGGGTGATTACTAGTGATGGGACGATACCAAAATTTTTAACGATTCCGATTCCCAATATTTTTAAATATAATTCTATACTTGTTTTTCTCGAAATTGTCATATTTTACTCTGGTAAGATTAACTATTTACATTATGAGTATGGTATATAAATTTAATAAAAGATTGGTTTAAAAATAAAATCAACTAAGTTGTAACAATTCATTTTAATCTTCTTGATTACACATCATGGATATACATGTTTTAATGTATAGCTACAATACAATAAAAATAAAATTTGTTATCCTCTTTCATTTAAATTTTAAAGTTTACATTGCAAAACTGGTTCAATTAAAAGTTAAAGAATCGTTTTAAGAATCGGAAATCATGGTACAATTCTCTCGATTCCAATTCCTGAAAAATGCTAGATTCTTCCGATTCTCGATTCCGATTCTGATTAATCGTCCCATCACTAGTGATTACTCCAAAGTCCACCAATGTAACAGAACCAATAGCTGCTCCTGCTCTATCACTTACTTGATATCTGTTAGGATATTTAAAGTAGATTTACATATCTATTGTCAATGAATAATTTATTGGTAATCTTAATCTCTGTCACAATGATTTCACTTTAAGCTGTATTAAAAGATTTATCTTTCAGTACCATACCTGTCACATGCTTCAGCTAATGAGCGTAATCTAGTTCTGTTCTGTAATGTTGAGACTTCTGGAACATAGTCTGCATCAAATGAATCATTACAACTGTCGCTATCTGTCAACTCAGGAATGTCCATAGGTTCAGGAGGAGGATGAGGAGGAGGAACCGATTCTTTTGCTTTTTGAGACTGAATAAACCGTGATTTGAATTTTAAGTCAGTGGCTGTTTCTGGGACTTCTTTCAGGGTACAGTAACCATGCCTAGTTGTTTTCTGGTCCTACAGTGATTATAAGCACACCGGACAAAAAATTAGTCACCCCTCTCAGAATGTACCTAATAACGTGTGACGGCGCCTCTGGCTTTGATAACCGCACGAATCCGGCGAGTTTAGTATGCGGAGGTACGCCTGCTGGTTCAAATTCATCGTCACTGGAACGAGGGGGCCCATTTCGTGGTATGAAAAACATCCCCAGAACATCATGGAACCACCTCCAGCCTGAACAACACCTTCGACGCATTCAGGATTAAAGGCTTCATTGGACCTGCGATGTACTCGTCGCCTCCCATCATTGGAGAACAAACAAAAACGGGACTCATCAGACCAAATTACACGTTTCCAATCTGCCACAGTCCAGTTTTTGTGCCTCTGAGCCCATTTATAACGTGCCAATTTGTGACTTGCTGTTAACAGCGGCCTCTTCCGTGGTACCCTGCTCCAGATGTCCATCGCATGCAGTTCTCGTCGCAATGTCCATTCGAAATTGGTCGCTGGAGAACCTCATTGGTTTCTTGGAGCAATTGTTCTCTGGTTTAAAAACGATTTGCAGTTACTAGACGAGAAACATGGCAGTGGTCCCTATTGTCAAGAATTGTTTTCCGGCCACAGTTACGCCACCAATTTTCAGTTGATTGCGAACTACACCACTCTTTGTAAACTCGCTGGACAGTACGCGTTGATACACCAACAAATTGGGTTACTTCAGACATTTTGTGTCCGTGGGCTCTGCCAAACACGATGGCTCCTTTTTGCCACTGAGTAACGTCTGCCTCACGACCCAGTTTGCAGACTATATCCAACACACACTTTGTTCTTCACCACCTCACGAAACAGATCTGATCCTGTGTGCTACATCACCGCTACTTGTCACTTACCAATGCTACATCAGCGCCCTCTGTGTGACCTTGAACTTCCTACTATCGGTGCTATTAGGGGTGACTAATTTTTTGTCCGGTGTGCTTATTTCATTACAATATAATGTATCTTTTATCTATGGGTCTCTACGGTATATGTAAATTGAAATTCTTACAAAAATGAGAAAATACTAAAATATTACTTATCATTAACATCATTAATAGTGTATTATTGATATTACTAACTTATTAAATGCACTTTAAAAATTGTAGCAAATTATTAATAATTGATAATTAATTAATATTAATTAATAATTTACAACTTGAAATTCAATCAACAGACCTACCTCATAAAACTGGTAATCAGATTCAGTCATTTTTAGTAAGTGCTTTTTCTCTGTATCTGCCAGTTTGTGATCATGTTCATATATGTCAAATAAAACGTTTACAGTTTTCAGAAAATCATCCAGATCGATGATATTTAGGTCCCCTTTTCTTTTTGTCATACGTACTTCAGAAGGCAGTTGAATTCCTTTATTTGGGTTTTCAGTCGGCTCTGTATGGCATTTACTGATATTGGATAAACATTATATGTGACCCACAATTTATGCAATTCCTCAGAAGTAGCTCTCAGTACAGCATCTGTTTTATAGTCTCCGAAAACACAAACACCTTTCAATAACTTGCTTCAACGTAGGCAATTTCCCTAAAGGAAACTGTTCTGCTGGCATAAACGTACATCACCAAGTACTTTAGCAACTGTTTTCCTTGTAGAAGTCATACTTTATATTGCAAATGTTGAATTCAATGACAAATTGCAGTTGGAAACTTATAACAAAGGCACCTGAAAAAAAACGTTTTCAATTTATTACATTCAAAAAAAGTTCATGAAGCAGCCCCACCCTCTATTCTTTAATCAAGCATAATGGATGCAAGATAACAAGGAAAAGTCATATCATGTGATCACTATGTCCATGTCAACATCCTTTTAGGGCAATGTTAGTAATCAAAAAGCCAAATCATGCTTATTTTAGAATTTCTTTTCTTTTGTCACTAAGGTCCATCGAAAGGGGGTCTATGGGCCCAAAAAATTAGTTTTGCTAAAATAACTCAAAAACTAAAGGTTTTATGAAAAAATACCACTCTTAATAATTTGTTCTAAATCAACTTCTGCATCTTTTGGTATGCAAACCATCTCTCTAGCATGTTCAGAAGAAGAGATATTGCCATTTTCCTGATTTTGCTAGTGCAGCATTAGATGTTTTTACAAAAACGGGGGTGGCCGGACACACGTTGGTGGCCATCAATTATTTTTTTCAGGAATCTTATTTTTATATCAAAAGCCAACTGTTAATGACTGATTAATTCTATCTTGAGTTTCAGCCCGGCCTAAATTATATACACTTGGGAGGAAAAGTGTAGGTGTGGCTGTAAAGACTGTACAGTAATGTAGAAATGTGTGTGCACCCATTTTGGGTCTCCCATTTAAAGGTGTTTGTGGGGCAAGTGAAGATCATGAGTTTTTCAATACCTCTCAGTGCTATGGGGGGCACCACTCAACAGAGGAATCTCTCTAAATGGGGTGTGTAAGGACAGAGTATCCCCTAACCCAAGATGCTGCCTCCCTATATCCGACAACATAGCCTTATAAAGAAAAAGAAGCATGGCTTGGTTTCAAAGATGTTGTTCAAAACTTCTTGGGAAACTACAAAAGCCAAAATTATGAAAGACTGGTGGAAAATATGCTTAAAAAGTTTTGCGCCTTAGGCTGCAACATGAGCCTGAAAGTTCACTTCTTATTTTCACATCTTGACCATTTTCCCAAAAATCTCAGAGATATCAGTGAGGAGCAAAGGGAACAATTTCACCAGGACATCAAAACCATGGAAAGAAGATAAAGGAAGATGGCATACAAATATGATGGCGGATTACTGCTGGTGGCTGCAACGAGATCAGCCTAACACACAGCATAAGAAAACATCAAAAAAGTACCAGTTTAGTCATCATTAGTCAGATCTACCTTTGTAGTCTTAAGTCTTTGGAATAAGTCCTGAAATGTTTGCAAGTAAAGAAGCTAAATATATTTTCTCTCTTTCAGTTATTTTTTTTATTCTTTCATAAACAAGCAATATGCTTGTCCAAAAGCTAGGAGCTATTTAATTCTGCTTTAATTAGGTTTTACTCTATCACCTAAATATTTCATGCTACAAGGGGTGTTGTAATACCTCATCTGTCCCCAAATGTTAACCACCCATTGATGGGAGGGGTGTGTGTATTTTGCTGGGAACGGGACTGGTGGTTATATATATATTTACCCTACATTATTATGTAAGCATTACTGTAGTCTATAACAAAATTTATGGTTTAGCATGTGCAATCCAATGTTGGTCTCGATAGATGGTTCACATTTGGGGATAAATGGGGGATTTATGACACCCTGTAGTAAGAAAACCATACGTGATAGGGAAAACTAACTATTTTTGAGATCAGCGCACTCAAATTATATAGAATCACCAACTAGTTTGTAAAAATCGATCGACAAGTTTTCAAATGTGTACTAGTGTTATTTGTCAACATATATATTATTTATAATACAGCCATAATACAGCATATAATGTGCTCATACTTGGCACAATAGCAGATATACATGCCAAACTTAAATTCCCAAATTATTAGAGCTGACTGACCTTTGGTTACTGAGATACAAGGTCACAAAGTTGTGACATTTTGACCTTTTTTGCGTTAAATGACTATTTTCAAAACGGTGTAACTAAAAAACTATTAAAGCTAAGCATTGATTTTGGTCTCACTTTAAAGCTCTTTTTTATTTGTCTCTTGTTAAATATCTCTACTGTGAAAAATAAAAAAATCCCTTCAAAAGTTGACCTTTGACCTTGAATAAAAAAAAAATACCTTCTCCTAAAAAATTCAATTTTTTTACATTAATACCTTGAGTCATGTACAACAAAATCCCAAGAAGCTGTAAGTGCTGATAACTAGTTCAATGTATAAAATAATGAATTCAAGCAACATTTTGAAAAAAGTCATTTTATACAAAAATTGTCAAAAAGTCATGACTTTGTGACCTTGTATGTCAGTAACCATTTTTGTCTAAGGTCAGCTCAATCTCTTACAAATACAACCCATATCTACATACTATCTGCAGCCTTCTACAAACAAGCAAATGCTTATTTTTAAATATTTGTTCTTTACCCACCTCACCTGTATGTTGTGCATGTATGTGATGGTTTTCAGTAGTTGACAAGATTCTTGTGGGCCACCCAATTTATTGTGATTTCTAGAAGAGAAAACAATTTTTAATGTATACCTAGATAGCTACCTAATTAACAAATACAAGTAACATATTAAATGTACATACAATATGTATAGGTATAGTGCTCATTGATTTCCATTTATCACAACTTAAAATGTATGCAGTGTATATATAGTTACATGACCATTTTAATTTTGAATTCTTACCTTTCTGTGCTGTAGATCTGCCAAAGCTTTGGATGCCTTCAAAGTAACTTCTTTGCAAATCCTGTATGTTCGTCCATTAGTAGTAGATGCCTCAACTTGTGTTAGAATATCTGAATATGGTAAGATTAATTCATCTGGTTGACCAGGATACACAAATGATGGGTTTGGGCCATGAGGATGAAGGAATGTGACTTTTACTTCCTATTCTCTGTATCTTTTCCAGCACATATGCCACCCACCAATGGCCATCATATGCACAGTACAAAACCATGTATTTTTCTCCTCAGTCACAACTTCTTCCTTTTCAGTAACTTTCTCAATATTTGAATAATCTGATAATGAATAATGTTTAACCTTAAGAGAAGTCAATGAAACTGGCTGTAAATGGTGTAATTTCTGTGTACCAGCATAGTCCTGCAGTTGAGTGTCTTTCTTGGAGAAGTTGGCTTTCCTCTTCATGCTCTTTATGGTTGAAAATGAATTTTATATTTACAATATTTTCACTTGCAAATGTATATAACTGTCTGCAGTAAGGATCTGTCATCATAAGGTCATTGTAGACTAGCTTTTGCAGCTACTCTTAACTGTGCTCCAACACCATCACAGGGTCCCTTTCCATGACTTGTTGCAAAAAAACTCCATTCTGCCTCAATTCCAAAATCATCTCTGTGATGCAAAGATTCAAAAGTTTTTGCAGTTCTTATACTGTCCTGCACACCCATCTGAAAAGTAATTATTTTTGGATGGAACCGATGGATAAGATATTATCTTTTAGGAATTTTATCAGATGCTTTGAAACAAATGTACAGCAACTGTGTTTGGATGTTACACTCTGAAATAATAATAAAGCTAAGGTGAGCAATCTCATATTCCTTTTTATAGTAAATAACAAATGGATGTAGAGTAGCCATCTCATTGTTCCAGTGAAAGCTCTGAACCTCATCTTGAAGATAAAGGAATAATTTTCAGCAAATCACACACAGCAAGGACCTCACCATCTTTCAAAGACATTTTTGTTTCACGGTAATAAGTTGCTTGCATCTTTGTCTTGAAGTCATGTATCTGGTATTCTTTCAGTTGGTTACAGAATTGGTCATATATTCATCTGTATTCAGTTCTACTGATTCAAGATTTGACCGATCTGTATTGGTTAGGGTGGCAATAAAAAATGAAGTCACAAAATTTAAAATGTGCGGTGTGCTCATTTTATTTGGTTTATTGAAAAAACAAATTCTGCCAAATTTCAAGTTCCTAATCTTATTTTAAGTGGTGGTACAAGACACAAAGAACTTTGTGCTCTAGGCTATGGAACGAGTGTTCGAGTGAGCTTCAAAGTTACAAAACAAAAAACTGAAAAGAACAATTCTGATAAGACTCAACAACCTCAAATAGGACTGCAATAGCTTGTAGTGATCTGATAGATCACAATTATGCCTAATTTTCTGGCTTCGAATGACGTGGATTTATTGGCATCAGGGAACATCTTCGGTGCTGCTCCACAACCTGAAGAACTATTGCTGTTGATCCTCCTGTGTGGTCAGCACAGCGTTAAAATCTTTCATTAGGGCAACTCCTCTTTCTGCGGGATCATTGACAACACTGATGGCAGAGACGCGCTGTTTCGCTTGTTGAAAATCTTCATCTTCCCATTGCTCCGGATCCTTGGAGAGGAAGGATGTGGGAAGCTGGAGCAGGTGGAAGAAGGCCAATGTGTTCTTCGTGACAAAGGCTGCCAAAGAAAGATGTTCAGCATCTCCCACATCAATTGTCACACGAGGCGAAGGACTCTTCCTTTCATTTTTGAGGGCCTCAACCATGCCTCTTTTCACCGCGCTGCTGAGATATTCATCAAAAAAGGCCAAAGCGACCAACTTTTCACTAAGTACCAAAGATGGCTAGTGATCCCTTTCAAAGCGGCCTCTGTCACGCGTCGGTTAACTTGTCTGTACTGCACCAGCTTTTGTATCAGCTCCAAGTCCAACCGCGGAGCATATCTGGCTACCGGGGCATTGAACCAAACTTTAACGTAAATCTCTGCAACAAAGAGGCAGAAGTCAGTAACACCCTGGAGCTCTTGGTCTGTGAGTTTCCCCAAGTTCTGCAACTGGTGATGGTACAAGATCTTAAATGCATAGATGCATTTTGCCATCCACCGTACCCTGTGGAGGGCACCCGGAGTTTGAATATGATTTCCCTGTGGTAGATTTATTCCGAGAAATAGCAGTACAAGTTCCAGGAATTCACGGTAATCATCGCGAGGCTGCTGAGATCTCAACTGTTCGTGCACAAATACTGCAACTTCTCCTTGAATGCGTGCATCCAATCTGCCACCTCACGGTCTCCCTCAGCAGAAAGAAACGAATCCTTTACAATCTTGGCCACACCTCCGCCAATCTTTGAAAGAGCTTGATCTTTGGTCCCGAAGAGCATGCTACTAAGGCTTCGAAAACTTTTTCGAGAACTATTTCCGCGATGTGGTGACGACAAGCAAGATTGAGAAGTTTCTTCCCGAGCTTCTGCTCAAGGAATTGACAAGCGCGTTCAAGCGACCGGTGTTACATGTCGTGTCAAAAGACATGGCTACGATCCCGGGAGATAACTGCCAGTCTTCCAGCATGTCATGCACTGCTGTTGCCTGCGCCAGACCTGTTGATGATGGCAGCTTTGGTACCCCCAACAGCTTCGTCACACCTCCTGAAACCAGGACTGGAAGGCGATCGACCTTCTCTTTGTAAGGTCTGGAAGGAGCTTGCCATCCCAATGAACTGTTAATGGTACCGTGGGGGAAAAGGACCTTCTCAGCTCGTCTGCGATGTCTTGGCGGAATTTCATTTGAGCTAGTCGGATTGTGTCTCGATTCAATGCGTAGTGCTCCATACTTTGTCCAGCAGCTGCTAAGGTATTGGCCACAACATGGACTGCCGGCGATTGGATATCTTTGTGCGGTCCAATGCTTGCGCCAGTTCTTGAGTAACAATCTGATTTAACCCTCTTGATCTTTCCTCTTGGGAGTGGCAGATGATGCGCCTCCTATTGCTCCGACATTCACCTCATCTTCCTTGTCAGTATCCTCGTTTGTAGAACTGCTGCTCGACTCCAAAAACCACGGACCTGTCCATCTTCTGGAGTTCATTCAGGTTCCTTCGTTTCCTTTTCTCTTGCTCATGCTGCCGTGTCATTTTGTTCTCCTCTTGTCTAATATACTTCTGATCAACAAGTCCTATAGTTCCTCAATGACCAGGCTCATGCTGCACAAGAAGAAACTGCTTGTCTTCTTTATTTTTGATGATTTTGAGCGCATCACCATGAGTGCAATCGAACAAGCCTTTCAGACCTTCTAAAAAGACCTTCTCCTTGTCCATCTGGGTTTTGGTATGCCTCGCTCGTAATTTCTTTAAGCTTCTCCACTCAGAATGGAGGTTCTCCAGCTTGTCTTGTGCCTGGTGCGTAGCTTGAGTCGGAAGACTTGCATTCTTCCACATCTGTTCGACCTCTGTCATCACCAGTCGGCTACTTTCTCTGACAGGGCGAGACTCGGACAGGTGAAAGAACAAGAATCGTTCCAGGACGCCGCTTGGACGGCAATTTGGCTCCTGTAAGGGCATATGAGTTGGGAGAAGTCTCCAGTAGCCATAAAACATCATTCTTAGAGTAGTCGCCATTTTTCATCTACCTGCAAAGTATACAAAATAGAGAATTAGTAAGTGACAATGGTGGAAACTTTGTTACTCTTGTACCACCCCCTAATGTTTATCAAAAGTCCTAAAAATTTGCCTGAGTGATTTTCTTCAGGAACTGTACCAAACGCGCCACCGCACTTGCTCCTCCAGGCAACTTGGATTTTTACCCCTATTGGCTATTGCCACCCTAGTATTGGTCCACTTTTTAAAATTTATGATATCAATGAAGTTGTTTGTAAATATGTCCAGTAGTCTGTTTTTTAAATCTGATGGATCTCCACATTGTTCACATTGTCTGAGGCAGCATTTCTGTGAGGCAGGATTGCATTCCATAAAGGCAACACAATGACGTACATTCTTAATAGGTGTGTCATCATTTGCAGTTAGTTTTTCTAATTCAGCTCCTACAAACATAAGTTTGGCATTCTGATGAATTGTACACACACATACTGAGTGAGTTCCTGTTGCTCCAGCAATAACACACTGCTTTGGACGCAATTCTGCAAATTTACTGAATCCCACCTTAACCAAAGGATTTCTTTCTTTGAAAATATGATAGGCTTCTTTTAAATTGCAAAGTAAAAGATGCTTTTGCAAATGTATCCTTCCTCTTTCATTGTCAATGATACTACAATAGTCTTTCTTTCCTGGCATTGTTCTACTGATGTCTTCTGAAAGATAAAATGCTTTAATAGCGTCAACAGTATCCTGTTTAATTCTTTTCCCACCCTTTGGATTTGGGTCTGAAAGGACACCTTTTTCTTCAACTATTTTTTTAGCAATAGATGCTGTATGCCTTGTTGTGTTAAATTCTGAAGCAATTTTCCTAATGCTCCAACTTTTGGGCAATACAGTGAGGATTTTTATTTTATCACTTCTTTTAGTATTTTCATTTTTGAATTTTTCCTTGAGTTGATTTATTATTTCTAAACAGTCTACATCTCCAGATGGCTCCTTAAATTGTGAGTCAGAAATCTCTTTTCCTGCAACTGTTTCCATTCTCTTCTTAACTGTCTCTGTCACCTTGCTTAGTTTTTTAGCTCCATATGACTTTTGCTCTACAAGCTCTCTCTTTTTTATGGGTGATTCACCAATTGAAACAAAAGAAGCATTCAAAGTACACATCTCATGGTTTTGCTCTGAAGTTGATGCATCACTATTGTCAACATTTTCAATTTTCTCAAGATCTTCAGGTGGTTCACTACTACAAGAAGAATCATCATTTATGTCTGAATTCAAAGTGCCTATTCCTTTCTCAGGCAAGGACTCAAGATGTTCTCTACACTGCTTACAAAGTCTGTGATGTAGTGTTAAGTGCAGATCGGGAAACTTATTTACAAGTTCCTGTGGTACAATTCTCAAACTCTTCTTTTGACACTGACCTTTGTGACGCAGCAAAGGATCAGCACACTTCTGTTTCAGTTTTAAATGTTCCATGTTTGTATTCTGAAATCACAAAAGCACAAAGAAAATCCTGAAAAGAAAACAATGAACAATTAATGAATTATTAAATAAATTTTTATACATGTATTTAGTAAAAATAAATTAACTTTAACTTGAAGTCAGGAGTCAACTCTGTAAAGTTGACAGTACTTATATACTAGTTGGGCCTTTGGATCAGCGCTACTCCAGTAGATTTGGGGCTGTCGAGGGGTTTAACCCTGGTTGTCTTTTAAAAGACTTCTTTTGGCACAGGTCACAAAAAGGTTTTTGAACTAATAATGTTAAGTTGAACTAAGTCTTCACTGACACTATATCAGAACAGAACTTTTAAATAAATGAACTGACAAAAAAATCTAAAATTGAAGAATGATGCCAACTTCATTTATTTTTTATACATTGAACTAGTTATCAGCCACTTACAGCTTCTTGGGATTTTGTTGTACATGACTCAAGGTATTAATGTAAAAAAATTGAATTTTTTAGAAGGTATTTTTTTTTATTCAAGGTCAAAGGTCAACTTTTGAAGGGATTTTTTTTATTTTTCACAGTAGAGATATTTAACAAGAGACAATAAACAAGGGGCTACTAAAGAGCTTTAAAATGAGACCAAAATCAATGCTCTAGCTTTAATAGTTTTTTAGTTACACCGTTTTGAAAATAGTCATTTAATGCAAAAAAGGTCAAAATGTCACAACTTTGTGACCTTGTATCTCAGTAACGAAAGGTCAGTCAGCTCTAATAATTTGGGAATTTAAGTTTGGCATGTATATCTGCTATTGTGCCAAGTATGAGCAAAATTGAAAGGGGTATGCAAAAAGTGCCATTTTATGGCTGAGTTGACATGGAATGACCCCATATACCTTTTATTTATTGATATACATGTTGACAAATAATCAAATGGGAATTTTTAGGAAGTTGGTGCAAATACCCAACACTTGGCGCAATTGCCCCTTTGTATAGTACAGGGGGTCCTCTTTATCAGAGTCCCAACATTTGCACAGCCAAATAATTGTAGAACCATACAGATAAATTCCTGCACTTAAGAGGTTTCTGTGGATAATGTATGTGGAATGGAGAAGCGCAACAGGAAACCATTTAAATTTCCCTGGGACTCGCTGTCTCGCTCACTTTCCCCTACCTCCAACACACCACCACCACACACCACCCCCAACCACAATGCCACACACACACTCTCTCTCATTAACCATTGCCAGTGGTAAACCTGTCCATGGTTTTCTGGTGTTTTCATTGTCAATTTTTTGCACTATTATTATTGTTGATTAGCCAATCAGCCCACCCTGACTGAGTAAGCTGGCAGCACGTAGGTAACCAATCACCCTCTCTGAAGTGGACCAGAGGTTCACTGCACTAGTGTTGTGTTGTATTCTATGTTGTGCTAGAGCAGTACAGTCTGTCATAATGTGTTCAATTGTTTGTGATGTGTCCTGGCACAGGTGGCAGGTGTAGTCTGTGGAGTTGTCTAGTCTGTGTTTATATGTCTAAGTTGCGGTGATGTCCACATCAAAATCATGCTAAGTTAACTTGATCCAATCTGCTCAGGCTGGTCTGACCTGTCAATAGGTGACAGCTTCGCACCTAGGACCACATTTGGACAGAGTTGTGTCAGTGCTTTGTGTGTGTGTGTGTGTGTTTTTTCTGTACTGTGTGATGTCTGTGGGACATGGTATGGAATGGAGTATTTAGTTATAATGTCTTTGTAGGGTTAAGTCTAAATGCGTGTATTTGAAACAGTATGTATTCAACCCAGTTGGTGTTACAGGGTTAATGGTGCGAGGTGTTGGTGCATGATTGTACATGTAGTGGCAAGGGTGTTGTGGGTTAGTTGTCACTGCTGCCATGAATTGTGTTCCCCCTCGTGTCTAAATGTTCCCTAACTTCCAGTATTTTTGTTTGTGTGCAATTATTATATTGGTGTTGTTTGAATACATCCTGTAATGATACAAAGTGCATTGTTTTGTATTGTCTGTAAGGTGTTTGTGTTTGAGATAATGGGTGCCCAGCATGGTCTAGCATAGTCCATAACTGAGGGAACATTGTTTGTATACGAGTGAGGTCATTTCCTGCTGGTGTCCAAAGTTTGTGCCTGTTAGTACCCTAACCGTGTTAAGTCTTGATGTACATTTGTTTTTAATGTCCTGAATATGGTTTGCAAAAGATAAGGATTTGTTGTATGTGACCCCAAGTATTTTGGTCCTGTAAGTGTGTGGAATGTTGGTGTTTAGTGTAAGCTGTGGAGTTATCTGGTGTTCTTTTGTGTTGCTTGTTAGCAAGATGATGGTTGATTTTCTGGGTGCTACTTTGAGTCTATTGTGTGCGAGCCAGTCTTGTATACTGTTTATGTATGTTTGTAGAGTATTTGCAGCAGTGTCAATGCTGTTGTGATGTTATCTGCACATAAGGTAAGCTTGTTATCTATGGTTCTTGGAATGTCATGCATGTATAAGCTGAACAGTGTTGGTGAGAGAACAGAGCCTTGAGGGACCCCATTCAGAAAAAGCTTGTTTTTGGATGACTAACCATTAAATGTGCAATGTATCTTCCTGAAAGATAGTTGCTCAGCCACCTTTTGGTGTTATTGTGCATGTTTGTGTTGAGTATTTTGTTTATGAGAGGGAGGCATGGGATAGCATCAAATGCTTTACTAATGTCTATTGTTGCTAATAGTGTACATTGAGCTGGTCATCTGGAGTTGATGCCATGCATGATGTGCTGCGTAAGGTTAGTGAGTAATGTTATGGTTGAGTGGTGACTGGTGAGGTCTGAATCCACGTTCAGTAGGTGATAGTGGTATGGGTGGGTTGGTGATTTGCAAGCTTAGTCTTTGTTACTTTGGAAGGTGTGCATAGTAAAGTAATGGGTCTATAGGAAGCTGGTTCTGTTGGATTTTGGTTTGGTTTGAGTAGTGTAATAATTTTACCTTGTTTCCATATGTCAGGAATAATACAGTGTTGGTATGAATGTGCTGATCTTTGTGAGAGCTAAGTATTCCCTGTGGGCCCAAGTGTTTAAGGTGTATGTTAGATATGTTGTCTGGTCCAGTAGCCTTTGAATTCTTAATGTTTTTGATGATCTTGGTGGTCTGGTCTGAACTGAAGGGTGTAATGGTTGTGTCGAGTCTGTAGGTTTTCTTGTGTCTGGCTGTTTGTCTGTCTGTGTGGCTCTGGTTGTTCTCTCTGTTTAAGTTACTTATCTTTGCGTAGTGATTAACTAGAATGTTAGCTTGTGTATATGTTGGGATGCTATTTTGGCTGTGAAAGATGGCCGTGTGTGAGGTGTGAATGCTGCTGTTAGAGTGGGTACGTAATGCTGTTTATAGTCTTGTGTAGCCTGGATGTATCTGTGAAGTGGTTTAATGTTGTTATGAATTCCCTAAATATGTTTATTTTTCTTTAAGTTTCTTGTTTATTTCTGTGTTGAGCTGTTTATCTGCTGTTTTATGGCTTCTGCATGTGGTGTTTGTGTTGTTTGAGGTTGTTACATTGCCTTATGAGGTGAGCTATTTCTCTAATTTGAGTTGTATTTCCTAATGTTGCTCTTGGGTATGTATTTGTTTGCATTATTGATGATCTGATTAAATGTCTTGAGTGTTGTATTGATGTTTTGAACTTGGGGCCAGCCCCAGCTATGTGCAGCCTGTGCAGCTGCACAGGGCCCCCATCAATTAGAGGGCCTTCCAAAATTCATTTGTTCTTCATATTTTTAGTTGCTATAGCATCACCAAACTTATAAAAATGACACAAAACCACACAAAAGAATGTAAATTAGCAGCATAAATAAGCATGTATTATATTTATAGGCTACTTTTTGTCATTGTGTGTTCAGAACTGTCGCTGTTAAAATTCTTTTGTTTAATTTTTTTCATCTCTATGTACATAATGTGGTGTGTGTGTGTGTGTGTGTCATATACATCATCATCATCACCAGTGTTTCTGTTCAGGTATCAATCTATTTTTTGTGACAGTATATTTTTTTGATTATACAGCATATATCAATTATATCTAATATATCAACTATTACATCATCAGTTTACTGATCATATAATATTGAGACAAAAATAAATCTGACCATCCATCACCTTCCTGTTTATATATATATATATATATATATTATATATATATATATATATATATATATATATATATATTAGGGTGTCCCAGCCTCACATGTGAAAATAAAAATTTGCAAGAGTCAAATCGCACACCCCTTTAATTAATTACACTTGAAGAAAGGAAAAAATGGGCAAATTTCATTGGCCTATTAGGAGGGGAAGGGTCCCCTCATTGACCTTGTTTATTCGACCCTATATGAACAAACGTAAATGCTCAGCATTAATCATTCTAGAATGGAAGACTGAAATGTAAATTCTTTCTAATGACTAAATTAAAGGAAATGGAAATTCTTCCTAATGGCACATTTCATTTCAGGGGACAGAGGATCTTTTTGTCTGCTGAGGGGAACTGCTGGCGGTGGTATTCTACGACTTGGTACACGAGCTGCCATTCCTCATTTTTTGTCAGGCCCTCGTTGAAATCTTCCACCAATTTCACCGCCCGTTCTGCCGCATCGTTCACAGACTTCAACGATGGTGCACATCCTTCGAGATCTTTGGGGGTTTTTGGAACCGGCAGCTTCAGGCAATGAAAAAGGTTTTGAGTCCTTTTCGTGACCAAGGTGCTCAAATCCGACCATCTCACGGTCAAGAGACACTCCCTCCAGCCGACGCAGATCTTTTGGGTTTTCGGTCTTCTTGTGCAGGTTTTGGAGCATGGCCGTCTTCTCTGCATCGGTGGTTTTGGAGGAGAACATAGCGAGTCTGGCTAAATCTTCGCTTAGGTACCGGAGGTGGCCCCGGAATTTCGTCAATGCGGCGGTACCTACATCATGATCCACTGCCTTGTACCGCTCTTGGTCCTCCAACAGCTCCAGGTCATTGACGGGCACATCCGCCGTCAATGGAGCCTCGAACCACCTCTGGAGGTAGATGGTGATGGCAAAGACGTTTATCCTGCGTAGTGACTGGACCTCGTGAGTGGTCAGGTGGAATTGGCTTCAGAAGATGAACATCTTAAGACAGTAAATGCCTTTGGCCATCCACCTGGCCCGGTGGTATGCTCCAGGACGATTGTACCGGAGATCTCGTTTGCCATGACCATCGAGGAAGACCAGAGCGAGGATCAGGAACTCCTGGTAATCCTCTCTTGGGTGGCCAACTTCAAGCTGGTCTTCAATGAAGTGGACAATCTGCTCTTTTTTCAATGCCACCCATTCCGAAAGGATGTCGCTTGGGCCATCGCCGTTGAATGGAGAAGCCTGCTTCTGGTCGATGAACTCCCATTGGGATTTGAAGCGAGCGAACAGCGCAATTTCGGGGCCAGAAGACCTGAAGAACAGGTCAAAGACTGAGGTGATTACCAATTCCATCATGTGGTGTCTGCAAGCCAGGAAAGAACGTGGCGGTCCATTTGGTCCTGGATAATCGTACAAGCGCCACTGTAAATACCGGTATTCACCGCTGTTGTGTCAAAGCAGAGACTGGCAATCCATGGTTGAACTTGCGGCCAATCATCCAGCACCTTCAGAACAGCTCCAGCCATCCGCTGTCCCGTGCTATCAGGGATTTTTGGGATCGCCAACAACTTCTCAAGATTCTTCCCGCTGACCAGCACTGGTATGCGATCCAATTTCCCTCCATCCGAATCAGGGAGGAGTTTGCCATCAAAGTGGATGACAAGCGGGTGGCGTATCAGGATTGAACTCAGTCTTGATTCCGGCTGCCAAGTTCTTCCTGGACTTCTGCCGTGAACGGTGAAGACTTGATTTGGACAAGGTGACCGAGGATAACAACTCCCGCAGCAGCGAGTGCTGGAGCCACAATGTGCATCGCTTGGCGTACTGAGGTTCCAGTTCGATCCAGGGCTGCAGCAAAATTGGGATATTGGATGATCCTCCTTGCTGACACTTGGCCGTCCTTGGGAGCGGATCGAGGAGCCGAAGGACCAGGAGAGGAATATTGGACATCATCATTGGATGCTTCGGCCATGGACTCCGAAGAAGAAGAAGACCCACTTTTCACCGTTCCTTTTGCTTGCAGTGAGTCCATCTCTTCGCGACTTTTCTTCTTCCTCTTCTCTTCAGCTGCTCGGCGTTTCTCCCACTCCGCTGCCCTGCGAGCAAACTCCAGGTCCTCTCCTCCGATATACATCTTCCACATGGTTCGCTGGTCATTCAGAAAGTCTCGATCTTTGGGGACTTTGATGAGTTTCATGGCGTTGGCATGAGCTGTTTCGAACAGTGTATTCAGGTTGGCTTGGAATCCCTTTTCCCACTCCAGTTGCTTCTCTCCCCCACGGTTTCGGTTTCTGGCAACCTTCTCATAGTCCGTGGAGAGGGCCTTGATCCTCTCGACGCACTTGGGCTTGTGGGAGGTCGGAATAGATGCCCGAGCCCACACCGCCATAACCTCATCAGCTACCACATTGGAAGCTTCCGCTGTGGACGTTTTTTTTCTTCCGAGTGAAGAACAACAGACATCGAAGAACAACAGACATCGAAGAACATCTCCCACTGTCGGGAGTTGACACAGCGTTTCCAGGGGTTCATTTCGCAAGACCCCCACCAACCACACAGTCTCCTGCTTTCTTGTATCCATAACCTGAAAAGAAATATGCTACAATTAGTATAAGGTAGAGAGTAGCCATTCAGCAATAGTAACACATGGTTTGAGGGGACCCTTAAAATTAAAGAACATGAATGAAATTCATCTTGCTGGCATGTTTTCACGAGTGGAAGAAATTAGGGGGGTGTGCATGACAAACTTCAGGAACAAAAAAAATTGGGACACACTAATATATATATATGAAAATTATTTCACGAAAGTAACACGTGAAAAATATTTATGATGAATAAAACCACGAAGGAAAGGAAACACAAAATGGTGCTCAAGCGCTTTCGTCTAATGACATCCTCAGGAACACTGAAGTACATAAAAAGGTTAAGCCTATATATAGGTTACAGAAAGAAAAAAATAAAAAATAAATCACACACATACAAACACACATATATATATATATATATATATATACACACATCTATATATACAAATACATACATACATATATATACAATAAACAGAGAAGTAAAAATAAAAAATAAAAAATTAAAACCTTAAAGGATTACCAGTGAGGCGTACAGATTTGTAAGGAAAAATATCGATTTTTAGCACAAGATCAAATGGATTATAAAAATACAAATTTATACTGGAACTGTGCCCGGGTTTTAACACACTGCTGCCTATGGTCAGGTTTCGATATATATAAAAAAAATAAAATGCAAATTAAAAGTTAATCGATTTTTAGCACAAGATCAGATGGATTATAAAAATACAAATTTATACTGGAACTCTGCCCGGGTTTTAACACACTGCTGCCTATGGTCAGGTTTCGACAAATAAAAAAATAAAATGCAAATTAAAAGTTAATAAAGTAGAAGACAAGTTTACCAAAGATTTAATGTTTTACCCTTCTTATCTAAATCTGTTTTAAAGGAATTCAACATAACAGGATCGAGTTGAAAAAGACCTTTGCTTATGTTGAAGTTATTTGAAAGTTGGATAATGGCAGACTCAAGAATATTTCTATTAACAATGTTGCTTGAATGGAATAAAACTGAAGCATTATTCCAATCAATACAGTGGGCTAACTCTGACAAATGGACAAAAAGGGCACTGGACAACTGTCATGTTCTAACGGAATATTGATGCTGTTTTATACGTGTGTGCAAATCCTTTCCCATCTGACCTATGTAAAAGGAATCACATTGTTTACAACCAATTTTATAGATAATGCCTGAATTATTGGTAGGGCTATTTTTTACTATGATATTTTTCACAATATTGTTATATGAAAATACTACATTAATATCCAAAAGTTTAAGTACATTAGCAATGCCTAAAAAGCCCAGGAAAAATGGAAGTACTAAAATATTTTTTGGCAAAGTACGTGTGTTAATATTGACACGATAGAAAGTTCGTTTTGCCTTGTTGAGACAAGATTCCATAAACGCAGAGGGATAACACAAATCACTTCCAATACCGATGATTTTTTCCAATTCGGCATCGATGTATTCCGGACTGGCGATCCTAAGGGCGCGGAGAAACATTGATGAAAATATGGCCTCCTTAGTGGGGGTATCATGTCCCGAGTAAAAGTGTACATAGGACAAATTGTTTGTCATTTTCCGATAGATACTAAACTTAAAACCTGGGCTTTCCCTATGTACACGCACATCCAAAAATGGGATTGAATTGTCTTGCTCAACTTCTAAAGTAAACTTAATGGAGGGGACTTGATCATTTAACTGAAGGAGGAAGCTATCCAGGTCACGATTCATGGGCCAGATACACAAAATATCGTCGACGTACCGCAACCAAGGGATGCCAACCCCCAGGATTCTCGGAATATAGGTAATTTCGAAAAACTCCATATAAATATTGGAGAGGAGGGGCGATAAGGGGTTGCCCATAGCCATCCCAAAAACTTGTTGATAATACTCGTTATTGAAAGTGAATTTACAGTCTTTGACGCAAAGCTTAATGAGTTCCAAAACAATGTGTGAAGGTAGTGGCAGGTCATACTTATGTAATTCTTGGGAGAGAAAGTCAAGCATATCCTCTTTTGTAAACAATGAACAAACATCAAAACTGATCAATTTATCGTTAGTTTCAGTACGTGCATTATTCAATTTTTCCGTAAGATCCATGGAATTTTTTACATGTGAATCAGAGATAGTTCCGAGAATGTATTGATTGGAATAATGCTTCAGTTTTATTCCATTCAAGCAACATTGTTAATAGAAATATTCTTGAGTCTGCCATTATCCAACTTTCAAATAACTTCAACATAAGCAAAGGTCTTTTTCAACTCGATCCTGTTATGTTGAATTCCTTTAAAACAGATTTAGATAAGAAGGGTAAAACATTAAATCTTTGGTAAACTTGTCTTCTACTTTATTAACTTTTAATTTGCATTTTATTTTTATATTTATATCGAAACCTGACCATAGGCAGCAGTGTGTTAAAACCGGGCAGAGTTCCAGTATAAATTTGTATTTTTATAATCCATCTGATCTTGTGCTAAAAATCGATTAACTTTTAATTTGCATTTTATTTTTTTATATATATCAAAACCTGACCATAGGCAGCAGTGTGTTAAAACCCGGGCACAGTTCCAGTATAAATTTGTATTTTTATAATCCATTTGATCTTGTGCTAAAAATCGATATTTTTCCTTACAAATCTGTACGCCTCACTGGTAATCCTTTAAGGTTTTAATTTTTAATTTTTTATTTTTACTTCTCTGTTTATTGTATATATGTATTTGTATATATAGATATGTGTATGTATATATATATATATATATATATATATATATATATACAGGGTGGGCCGTAAGTTTCCATACATAGGAAAAATAAACATTTTTTTATGGACAACCATTTTTATTTATATAATATGCTCTACATGGTTGCCACTGTTTTGAAAACACATTTCAATACATGTTCCCCACTGTTGATGAACACGCATTAGCACAGGTGACGTTATGCTTGTAATGGTGTTGGTGATACGTTCCTTTAGATGATTTATGTCTCGTATCTTTTCCTGATACACCATGGCCTTCAAGTGCCCCCAAAGATAGAAATCAAGGGGGGTGAGATCTGGGGATCTGGGAGGCCACTCCACAGGACCACGCCGACCAATCCAAGCATTCGGAAACTGCTGATCCAAATACCGACGCACGTGAAGACCATAATGAGGTGGAGCTCCATCTTGCTGGAAGTAAACTGGGAAGTTACCTTCCTCGTTTAGCAGGGATGGGAAAATCTCTTCTTGCAACATGTTAAGATACCTTTCGGCATTAAGATTTCCACTGACAAAAATTGGTCCAATAATTCTGTCACCCCATATCCTGGCCCACACCATCACTTTACCGGCACCTTGCATCTTCGTCGGACTCAGCCAGTTAGGGTTAGCATTACTGCAATAACGTATGTTTTGCCAATTAACCTCTCCATTGACGTAAAAATTTGCTTCATCAGTAACAAAAACAAACGTTTAATTTTTCCTATGTATGGAAACTTACGACCCACCCTGTATATATATATATATATATATATATATATATATATATGTGTGTGTGTGTGTTTTGTATGTATGTTATTTATTTTTTCTTTTTTTCTTTCTGTAACCTATATATAGGCTTAACCTTTTTATGTACTTCAGTGTTCCTGAGGATGTCATTAGATGAAAGCGCTTGAGCACCATTTTGTTTCCTTTCCTTCCTGGTTTTATTCATCATAAATATTTTTCACGTGTTACTTTCGTGAAATAATTTTCATATAATGAACACCACGCATTCCTTCGGCTTGCTGTTCCCTCTCTTGTCTCCGTTTGTGTCCGTGTTTTCTTCTACATTAATGAAGGGGGCATGCAATTCGTATCCGACGGAAGTTTCTTACTAAGTGTCTGGAGGAGCAAGTTCTTCCCAAATCTCTGCTTCCGATTCGCCTCAGACAAATTGACGACCATCCGTTCAACAACTTCAGCAGATTAATTTTAAAGAAACATATTGAAGTCACCAGACAAAATGAGTGGTCCGCCTTCAAAAATTTAAACATCGCCAAACATAATTTTGTAACCGTTATTCCCCAACCGTGGATCCAACCTTTGTTTGATGAAATTTACAACGAGTTGCGTCGGAGAACTACTTCACTTCGTAACATTTTCGATCGAAAAATTAAAAGTCTCATTCGAGATAGTCAGTGGAGTAAAAAAGCAAGCTCAAAGTGTGTTTTGAACCTTTCTTCGAAAAACATTAGTGACGATGCAAAAAGTGCCCTTGGATATGGTGTCCTTTTTTATTGTTAAAAAACCTTCGGCTTTACAAATTTGTTACAGTCTCGCGTGTTTTGAAAAACAGTGTAATCTCCCTCAGTATTTGTTTAACATAGTTAAAGGCCTCGTTTATAGTGCGGCGAATGGTAATTACGAAGATAACTTTCCTAAACGTTTTCGCAATAGCCTCTCACAATTAAAAAAAGATGGGGAGCTCCATATTACTAAAGCAGACAAGGCTAACACCATAGTTATTATGGACAAAGTGGACTACATCGGAAAGATGAACGAGCTTCTCCAGGACCCCGCCACATACACCAAACTTAGGAAGAACCCGCAGGATGACGTCATCAAATCATTTAATAGTGGCTTGAAATGCCTTCTCAAAGATCATAAGGACTTAATTCCACTTTTCATGTCCACTTCACCTGCTCTGCCCTACCTTTACGGTCTTATTAAAACCCACAAACCTGGTAACCCTATGCGCCCTATTATTAGCTCGGTGGGCTCTATTACTTATAAACTCTCCAAATGGCTTGTCAAAGTCTTGTCCCCCATTCTCGGAACTATCTCTGATTTACATGTAAAAAATTCGATGGATCTTACGGAAAAATTGAATAATGCACATACTGAAACTAACGATAAATTGATCAGTCTTGATGTTTGTTCATTGTTTACAAAAGTGCCGATTGACGATATGCTTGACTTTCTCTCCCAAGAATTACATAAGTATGACCTGCCACTACCTTCACACATTGTTTTGGAACTCATTAAGCTTTGCATCAAAGACTGTAAATTCACTTTCAATAACGAGTATTATCAACAAGTTTTTGGGATGGCTATGGGCAACCCCTTATCGCCCCTCCTCTCCAATATTTATATGGAGTTTTTCGAAATTACCTATATTCCGAGAATCCTCGGGGTTGGCATCCCTTGGTTGCGGTACGTCGACGATATTTTGTGTATCTGGCCCATGAATCGTGACCTGGATAGCTTCCTCCTTCAGTTAAATGATCAAGTCCCCTCCATTAAGTTTACTTTAGAAGTTGAGCAAGACAATTCAATCCCATTTTTGGATGTGCGTGTACATAGGGAAAGCCCAGGTTTTAAGTTTAGTATCTATCGGAAAATGACAAACAATTTGTCCTACGTACACTTTTACTCGGGACATGATACCCCCACTAAGGAGGCCATTTTTTCATCAATGTTTCTCCGCGCCCTTAGGATCGCCAGTCCGGAATACATCGATGCCGAATTGGAAAAAATCAATGGTATTGGAAGTGATTTGTGTTATCCATCTGCGTTTATGGAATCTTGTCTCAACAAGGCAAAACGAACTTTCTATCGTGTCAATATTAACACTCGTACTTTGCCAAAAAATATTTTAGTACTTCCATTTTTCCCGGGCTTTTTAGGCATTGCTAATGTACTTAAACTTTTGGATATTAATGTAGTATTTTCATATAACAATATTATGAAAAATATCATAGTAAAAAATAGCCCTACCAATAATTCAGGCATTATCTATAAAATTGGTTGTAAACAATGTGATTCCTTTTACATAGGTCAGACGGGAAAGGATTTGCACACACGTATAAAACAGCATCAATATTCCGTTAGAACATGACAGTTGTCCAGTGCCCTTTTTGTCCATTTGTCAGAGTTAGCCCACTGTATTGATTGGAATAATGCTTCAGTTTTATTCCATTCAAGCAACATTGTTAATAGAAATATTCTTGAGTCTGCCATTATCCAACTTTCAAATAACTTCAACATAAGCAAAGGTCTTTTTCAACTCGATCCTGTTATGTTGAATTCCTTTAAAACAGATTTAGATAAGAAGGGTAAAACATTAAATCTTTGGTAAACTTGTCTTCTACTTTATTAGCTTTTAATTTGCATTTTATTTTTTTATTTATATCAAAACCTGACCATAGGCAGCAGTGTGTTAAAACCCGGGCAGAGTTCCAGTATAAATTTGTATTTTTATAATCCATCTGATCTTGTGCTAAAAATCGATTAACTTTTAATTTGCATTTTATTTTTTTTTATATATATTGAAACCTGACCATAGGCAGCAGTGTGTTAAAACCCGGGCAGAGTTCCAGTATAAATTTGTATTTTTATAATCCATTTGATCTTGTGCTAAAAATCGATATTTTTCCTTACAAATCTGTACGCCTCACTGGTAATCCTTTAAGGTTTTAATTTTTTATTTTTACTTCTCTGTTTATTGTATATATGTATGTATGTATGTATGTATTTGTATATATAGATATGTGTGTATATATATATATATGTGTGTGTTTGTATGTTATTTATTTTTTCTTTTTTCTTTCTGTAACCTATATATAGGCTTAACCTTTTTATGTACTTCAGTGTTCCTGAGGATGTCATTAGACGAAAGCGCTTGAGCACCATTTTGTGTTTCCTTTCCTTCGTGGTTTTATTCATCATATATATATATATATATTTTTTTTTTTTTTTTAGTTCAGGAAGAACCGATTCGCCTCTATTTAAAGGGCATATCTCAGCGGAAAAACAAAGAAAAAGTGAGATGAAAGACAGAGGAAAAGAAAGGGTGGAGGGGACAGTCGAAGTGGAAAAACCAAGGATGACAAGGACTGCAGGGTCGAGCCCCATCATCCTTGGGTGCTAGGGCCGGGAGGGCGCACGTGAAACCTCCAGGAACAAGCACGTACAAACGAGCACAAAGAGCACTCAAGAGCACGAGCTTAGAACCCCCTTGCGGGGATATATATATATATATATATACATATATATATATACATATATATATATATATAATATATTATATATATACATATATATATATATATATATATACATATATATACATATACATACATATACATATACATATATATATATAAGCTCGTGCTCTTTGTGCTCGTTTGTACGTGATTGTTCCTGGAGGTTTCACGTGCGCCCTCCCGGCCCTAGCACCCAAGGATGATGGGGCTCGACCCTGCAGCCCTTGTCATCCTTGGTCATTTTCCACTTCGACTGTCCCCTCCACCCTTTCTTTTTCCTCTGTCTTTCCTCTCACTTTTTCTTTGTTTTTCCGCTGAGATATGCCCTTTTAAATAGAGGCGAATCGGTTCTTCCCGAACTTAAAAAAAAAAATATATATATATATATATATATATATATATATATATATATATACATACATATACATATATACAGGGTGTCCCATAAGTCCAGCATCATAGGAAAAATAATAAAAAAAAGGCAAAACAAAAGCTTTTATTTACAGAACATGCTCAATATGTCCACCATTGTTTTCAATACACAAATTCAGAAGTGATACCCAGTCAGCAAGCACACAGTGAATGATGTCAGGAGTAATGGTGTTACATGCCCCAATAATGCGCTGCTGCAAATGTTCAACACTCCTAATTTTCTCTGCATATACCAGCGCTTTCAAGTGGCCCCAGAGATAAAAATCTAGTGGCGTGAGATCCGGCTTCTAGCTAGCCATTCCACAGGCCCTCGATGTCCTATCCAATGACCAGGAAATTGTTGGTACAGGTATTCCCTTACTTGGGTGCTGTAATGTGCAGGAGTGCCGTCTTGCTGGAACCATGTTGGGAAATTTCCTTCTTCATTCAAGACACTGGGAAATGCTTCTTCCTTGAGCATACGTAGGTAGGTGCCTCCAGTGACATGTTCATCGAAAAAGATGGGGGCCTATGATGCGATCCTTCCAAATGCCACACCATGCCATCACCCGAGATGCACCTTATTCCTTTGAAGAGGTATACCAGTGAGGGTTGTTTTGAGACCAGTAGCGGGTGTTCTGTTGATTTACCTCACCATTTCCATAAAAAACAGCCTTGTCACTGAAGAGAATGGTGGATGGGAAATTGGCATCCTGAGCATAGACATTATGGCCTGTAGAAAGAGAAAAATATGAATTATGGTTTGTAGAAAGAGAAAAATATGAATTTCTCCTATGATGCTGGACTTATGGGACACCCTGTATATACATACACACACTAGGGTGATTCAAAAATTGACTGAAAAACTTTTTTTGAAATTTTTTTTCCGACCACCCTCTGATTATGTTTAATTTAGTAAAAAAGTAATGCATGCAAATTTTGAATTAAAAAATTAAATTTTTAGGGGTCACTACCATAAGTGAAAATCAGACACAAAATAAGAAATATATGCTGTTTCCACACCACCCTTGAGGTAAAGCATACGGCGTGTTACCTTTTTTTTTTTTTTTAAGTCGAAGTTCCCCAGTAGACCTATCATAACTGCTCTACATTTTCAAATTGACAGTTCTTCTGTAGTAATAATAAGACTTCTGTAATAATAATAACCTTTTGTTCATTATATTTCACTGTTAATTTCTTAATGATGATATTGTCTTGTTTTTATTTGGAAGAGCAGCTCTATATTTCTTTACCACTTGGAGGAGATACTGTTTCTGTTCTTCATTTGTGATTAGTTTGTTGTATTCATCGACTAATCTAACTCCTCTTTCTGCATTGTCATTAACAACTTGAATTTTTCTTATGACTTGTTTTACGTTGTTGTAGCAGTCATCTTCATTCCACTCTTCAGAGTTCTTATTAAGAAACATTGATGGTAAACCAAGTTTATTGAAAAATTCTTTTGTATTTGCACTAACAAAGTCTTCCAGTTCTCTGTTTTCAATAACTTCAGGGTCAATAACCACTTTTTTCTCTGGATTTGGTTCGGTGGCATTTGGCAATGCTTGCTTCATTTGGTTTTTAGTTTGGTGTAGCACGGCATCATCAAAGAAAGCAAATGCTATTAACTCCTCTGAAAGATACCATAAATGATTCATCATTTTCTTCAGGGCAACAGTTGCAATGCATTCATCTTTTAGTTTGTACAGTTGCAGTTTCTTCAACATCTCTAAATCGAGACAAGGAGCGAGAACTGAAACTGACGCTGTAAACCAGGATTTAACATACATGTGTACAGCAAAGAGGCAGATATCTCTAAGGCCTTTTTCTTCTCTGGGTGTTAATTTAAATTGTTTTAAACAACCAAATTTTCATGGCATAAATCACTTTTGCCATCCATCTTGCTCGGTGAATGCTAGCTGATCTTCTGAATGAAACTCCTCTCTTTGGTACTCCACCAAGGAAAATGATTGTCAGTTCCAGCAATTCTTTGTAATCGTCACGAGGTTGATGTTCTTCAAGTTGAGTGGTAGCAAACTCAATCACTTCTGCTTTTATATCAGTAATACTGGGTATAGTATTTGGGTCATGTAATGCTGTTCTGTAGTTTTTTGCATCTAATTTTGACCATTTCTTTCTAAATCATTTGAAAATTGCAATATCAGGTCCTGATGATGCAGGCTATTTAAATTGCTTATTGACATGTATGCCTATATACTGTAACTATATCTTAATAATTACACTTATGAATACAGTTCTAAGTATTAGGCTATCTTAAATTGTACAGCTTCCTAATATTAAATTATTATTCAATAGTGGAAATCCCTCTAACCCTCTAGTCATTAGAGCCTGTGACTGAATAAATGGTTCTGGGTTAGAATCCTAGTAGCTTAAGAGGTTAGAAAATTTATTTTCTCTACAAGAGCGTGCCCAATGCCTATGCTTGTTTCTGCCATACAGTAGAATATATAAAATCTCTAAACTAATATGGAATGAAAAACACCTGTTTTGGCACCCTGCATAGTATCTAGGCCTTGGTCCTTCAGAAGTTGGAATGAGGTACACACCTAGGCCTTGGGAGGTAACTAAGGGGTTTAACTACCTATTGCTAATTACGGTAATTTTTTAAACTCCTTATCATGATAATTTTACTTAAATTTTTAATAGGTATAAAATTTATATTTTTCAGGTTCAGCATGGCAATATGAAGTGTTCATTCATCAGAAATACCTGTACAAGTTAGTCATTGTTCAAACTTCAAACACCTAAATTTCAAGTTATTTTTAACTGCAAAAATTATATAGGATCGGTTGCAACAGCGCTTGTTATAGCTTTTGTGTGTAGACATTTTCATCAAACACTTTTACTTATTTAAAACACTATGCGTATATGTACATGAATCTGTTCAAAATGAAAAAAAATATATACATTAAATGAGAACACAGTAAATGCTTTGCGCATCACAGAAAAAATAAAGATCTCTCTAGTTAGGCAATAGTTATCCTGGGTAGGATTGCCACTTTTTTAATGTTCACATGGGATTTTTTGTTCAACCAATTTACCCAACAATCGAATGGGGGAAGATATTTTATGGTAGGTACTAGTGTTTTATGCTTAGTTCTTAGAATACTAGTTTAACACATATGTATTTACATTTTTAACAAGTACACCAATCTATATACCAGAAGTCAATGAGAATGTTGAACAGTTTGTTAGAAATTATTCTCTCTTAAGTGAAAGTAGTCATTTTCAAATCTGTAAATACCTATTTTATATGCAAATACACACATTTCTTTTCATATATTGATAGAATAAGGTTAAACTCTTTTTTTTTTTATATATGAAAATTTTTTAAAAATCTGTAATTTAAGGGGGGACAGGACCCCTTCAAATGGAATAAAGTGTCGTAACCTTTTTCCTGTTAATTTTAGCCATTTTTTCTGCTTATACTAATTTGTTGTGTACACAATTACCTTTCATACACACTTTAAATCACTGTTCTATGTCAGTTAGGGACTGAGTTATGGTGGTTTGAAAAGTTACAGTTTTTGTCGCCCTCTCAAAAAAGTGGGGAGCATAACTTTTGAACCATAACTCCGATTGAGCTGATATTTGAAATTTGGTACTTATTAGCATAGACCATTCTATAAACCAAATTTAAGCAAAATCTATGAGGGTATGGTGCACTTTTTCTTTTTTTTTGCTAAAGCTTTTGACAAATGCAATCATGGTATAATAGCACATAAAATGAAATATATGGTAATAACAGGCAAAGTGAGAAAATGGATCTACAACTTTCTCAGAAAACAACTACAGGTGGTCAAAATTCAAGGTGTATCATCATCAGAATTGGAAGTATGCAGCTCAGTACCACAAGGTACAATGTTGGCCCCACTCCTGTTCATTATCATGCTAACACAGACAGACTGGAGTAAACAGCAACAGTATAGTAACATCATTTGCGAATGATACAAAGATCAGCAAAAAAATCAGTGATGCAAATGAAGTGGAGGCCTTGCAGAGGGACGAACAAAATATACAAATGGTCAGAAGACATGACATTTAACACTGAAAAATTTCAGCTCTTGAGATATAGTAGAAATGAGGAACTTAGACTGCATATTATATGTCCCAGATAGACAAGAAATTCAGAGAAGCATGAAAAGTAATAATGAACAATGATGTCAAATTCATGACACAAAATCAGATATCAATAAACAAAGCAAAAAGAGTTGCAGGACAGGAACTAAGAACATTCAAAAGGAGGGACAAGACAGTAATGATTCCCCTGCTGAGGACACTGATCATACCAAAACTTGAATACAGCTCAGTTTTGACATCCCCATATAAAAAGGAAGAAGTTAATAAACTAGAAGAAATGCAGAAACATTTCACAGCCAAGATTGATGGCTGCAAAGAACTCAACTACTGGGAAAGACTACGCAAACTAAATCTGTACTCGCTGGAAAGGAGAGAGGTATACCATAATCTACATATGGAAAATTATCAAAAAACTGGTACCAAACCTCAAACTAAACCCAATTACCATTCAAACAACGCTGGAAAATAGGAAAGGCAGAATGTGTAATGTTCCCAAATTAAAGGCCTGACAAGGGTCTTCCTCAACTCTGAAGGAAAATAACTTGGTTGTCAGGGGACCAAGAATTTTCAACCAGCTTCCAAAAGACCTCAGAAACATTACAGGGGTCAAAGTTGAAGTCTTCAAAAGAAGACTAGATGCCTTGCTCAGGATGGTACCAGATGTGCTGGGTGTTCCTGGCTAATTTAGGGTGTCCTGCTTATGACCTTTTTTTTCAGATCCATTGAATATACCTTTCTCCTGTTAGAAATGGTTCACTTTTACTAAATATATAAAAAAAGATTCAATTTAACAATTTTGGGGTCCCAGACCCACCCCCAAAAATGGACCCCACTAAAAATGCTAGAAATACCCATTTTTTGCATTGTAATCAACCTAAATGAACAAGATTTTTGTCAAATATTAACATATTTGATATCAAAAGAAAGATAATTCAAAGCTTTATTCAGTAAAGTACAAGAAACAGTAGTAGGGTGTTACCGCCCCCCTTAGAGCATCATCCCAATGCAGCTCTACGGCAATGGGCCTCAAAAGGATAAGACAAGAAAGAACTTTATTCATCTTATCAAACTGAAGTGGGAATAACTTCGTTAACATTAGGTTAAAATTATATAAATTAAAATTTTTAAGTTTTTGACAATGTTAACAAAGCCCCATCGTTTTTTTTTATTTATTTCTCAAAAATAACAAACAATCTTTACCAATAACCTAAGAAAATACAGGTTAAAACAAAAGAAAGTAATCTTAGGAACATTTTGCACTTAAAGCAATGAACAAACTTTATTTCACTTGAAACAAAGCTTAAAATAAAAAATTTAAAAATAATCTTAGTTACATTTTAACCTCAGAGCAGTGACTAAATTTTTCTTCATCATGTTTGGGATTGCAAACTACTTGGTCTTGGTTTTGATGGGCCTGGCTGGGGTTCTGGAGAATATTCTTCACCCAAAGAATTATCTTTGTCATCATTCTCAGTGATGGTTGCATTGCCTGATCTCTTTTCCAATGCTTTTCATTCACTTTCTTTCATCAAATCTTACTTCTTTCCTTTGCACTTTTGACACATAAGCTTTATCTAAAGGGCCAAGACACATCTTCCTCTCCCCTCTTTGGTCTTCTAGGAAATTTATGTCCTCTTTAATTTGTTCCTGAGTTCTTAGAGAATCCATTCTTATCTCATGAAGTACATTTTGTGTAGAAATATCAAACAGATCATTCAACTGACCCAAGTAACTTTTTTTTTTGGTTTCATAACATTTAGCTTTTTTGCTCTTTATTATTGTTTCATGTAATTTTATCAAGTTCAGTAGCATGGTTCGTGGAGTTTTATGTTTTACAACATTCTTTGATGGAATGCCCGCCTTTTCCCAAATTGGTTGAACTTTTTTCAAAACATTCAAAATGTTTTCCTTTTTGGAAATATTAGGGCCTCGCATTTGTTTTCTTCTGAGGTAGAAAAAATGCTTCAAAACATCTTTTGATGGCAGCATGCATCCCTCTTGGCCACTTAGATCATCCTTCAATGCACCAAGCAAAGAGTCAAAGTTTGTTGGATTGTTCCTTAATACAGCTTTATTTTTATTCATTCTTACAATACCTCATAATTAAACATATTTTATTATCTAAATAGCTACCTGAAAAAAATCACTGATTAATTCCAAACTTTTGCTATTGCACCTTTCTTAGCTAAAATAAAAAAAAGTCCCTTTCTTAGTTGAGAATTTGAGCCCCACTAACCTGATCAAATGCCTTTTACTGTACCTTAACCCATAACACATTGAAATTGAATATTTTTTATATTTAGTAAAAGTGAACCATTTCTAACATGAAAAAAGGTATGTTCAATGGATCTGAAAAAAAAGGTTACAAGTGGGACACCCTACTGGCTATGTATGCAAGAGAGCAACTCACTCCTCCACTAAGCCAGGACTAGAGGTGGGGCCACCAGCTTCACCTTCATGTGGAGAGAGAGCCACACACAGAACCCAAACAAGGTTACCAAGGTGTATATTTATTATATATATATATATATATATATATATATATATATTATATATATATTAGACCCTCTTTATTTCAGTCTGATATTTCTCTATTTCACAGTGCCCTACATTAGCCATCAAATGTTGTGGTGGGTCACGCAGACCTGCCACAACACTTGACGTTTCCATTCATACCTTTCCCAGCCAGCCTGTATGGGTGGAATTATAAATATGGCTAATCTGGCATCTTGCCTAGTCCTGTAGCAACACCTCAGAGCTCAGACTGTCATTCCATGCTCATCCAGGCATGAAAGGGGAGAGTTGTTTAGTAGCTGATATTCCGGTGCTTGTGTCTAAATTCAAGCATATTTTTAGATTGTTGCGATTGCTCAGTGTGACATGGCACCTAAGCGCATTATATCTCAGGATACCATCAACTGTATATACACCCTGCATAGTGATGTAAAAAAACCATTTTTTTTGTTTTTTGTTTGTTTTTTTTAATAATTAATATAGATATTGCCAATTTAATTATAAGGTATACTTTTGCAATGATATATATTATAAAAATAAATAAATAATAAAATAGGCCATATGGTACCAGTATAGAATGTCCTTTTCAGCCTATTTACAGAAAAAACTGGCCTCTTTCTTGCACTGAAAGTCTTGTATCTTGAGATCCATTAAACTTGCGAGAACACTGGCTGGGAGCTGACTGCCCATTGTCCAACCTTCCCAGGACTCTCCCATCCATGCCTCAGATTTTGAATCTCCCACTTAACTATCCTTTAGACCCGCGATGACATATTCCCCCCCCCCCCCCGAGACCATCCATATATATATATATACATACACATACACCCATATACATATATACACCAATATATACATAAATACTTATATACACATTTATATCTATTGTATACCCCATACACATGCATACATCCAGAATTCCAGATACATACGCATGCATACTCACATATATACCTACACAAACTCATACACCTCTATTTCGCCCTTTCATTACCTCCGAGATCATTTAGCACATACAGTAATATCCATACAGCCAAAAGAAACCAATTAAGCACAGACAGAGCAGCAAAGCTAGTATTTATATCCCAAAATGCAAAATTCCAAGAAAGTGAAGTAAAACATGGTGCTACATTGGCTTCGTCAACATCCAAATCTGCAATAAATACCAGTACCTGTGATATTGAAACTATTTGCTTTAATCAATCTAGTGATAATGATTCTTCAATGGAAATAGAATCAGATAATGAAAGTTAAACAGCATTAGGTTAACACAAAGGTTAAAGAAAGAGATGAATATTTATATATTTTTTATTTTTCTATTTGGAATATATATATATATATATATATATAATATATATATATATATATATATATATATATATATATATATATATACATACACACACACTGGTATTCTTGCCAATCACAATTATATCTATTGTTTTATACCAGTACCTGTGATATTGAAACTAGCATATATGCTCTACCCAATCTAGTGATGATTCTTCCATGGAAATGAAGGTTAACCAACATTAGGTTAACAAAAAGGTTCAAAAAAAGGTGAATATTTTTTTTTTCGATCTGGAAATATATACTGGTACTCTTGCCAATCACAATTATGTATATTGTTTGAAATGAGGAAGAATGTTTTATGTTCTAGTTAAAAAATATAGGTATATACATATAAAAAATGAGGGTTTGTTTTTCCTTTCTATTATATACTTTTTGTGTGATTCAGTTTTTCTAAAAGATGACTATATACATATACTAGGTATAACCGTATAAGCATGGTAGTATAGTAAATTATAGGTAATACTAATATACTAATATACTTATTAGATTAAAGGAAGAAAAATATGGAATAAGTTTAAAACAATAAAAAACAAAAAAAAAAAACAAAAAAAACAGACTATCTTCATTTTAAACAAAAAAAAACGACAATAAAAAATGACTCACATCACTAACCCTGCATAAGGGTAGTTTTGGTGTAAAAGCTATTGTGGAAACAACATGAGTCATTCAAAGAACTGTTGAACAGTAGCTTCAGCACGGCATGGTGGCAGTTGGTGATAAGACACGCACACATTTACCAAGGTCTGGATGGCCATGTAAATGTAAAAAGACTTTGAATGTTATTAAAAGACAGCTGAATGCCTCACCTACAAAAACAGCACATGAAATAAAGGAAATATCTCCTGCATTACTGGGTAATGTGTCCATAAGAACTGTGCAGCATTATTCGCTTAACCAGGAAGGGAGCAATGAAACCTCTTTTGACCACCCACCACAAAGCAAAATGAATTAGTTTTGCTAAGGAAATTAAAAGACTGGCCTTTGGAGAAAGTGCGGTGTATTTTGTGGTCAGATGAAAGTGTGTTTATAGTGTTGGGTACTATATGAGGGAAGGTGACAGCCCTGGAAATCACAGAGGTTTGACCCCCAGTACACCATGAAGATTGTGTAAAGCACCCCGATTCAATTATGCTGTGGGGGGTTATTTTTCTTATTATGGAGTAGGTAATTTAATTTTCTTAGAGAACAGTGAAAGGTACCTTGATTTATTGTATGACCATCTGGAAGAATGTTTTGACAAGTGTAATGCACACACATTCATGCAGGATGGTGCTCCCTGCCACACAAGTAAACAAGTGAAAGAGTGGTTTGATTTGTGTGCTCTGATTACTTTATAAAGATTGGCCTGGTAATAGTCCAGACCTTAATCCTACTGAAAATTTATGGTTGATAATAAAAAAAAACTCCAGGATGTTGACACAAGCTCGGTTCCTAAGTTGAAAGCAGCCTTAGTGAAAGTGTGGGAGAAGATACCTGCAGAAACTTGCAGACTCATTGCCTCATAGGCTACATGAGGTTATTAAGAAGAAAGGAAATACCAAAGTACTAAAAGATACATTTTATGAGTTATTTGATGTTTTTATGTTGTGTTGCTGTTGTCAGGGATGGTGTATAACTTGGAATGTAAAATTTCATGATGGGTTTGCATAACCCACCACAACATTTGATGGCTACTGTAAATTGCTCCCTTTTTTTTTATATAGTATGGTCCAAACACTTTTGCAGTAATATACAGGGCTGTGGAGTCGGCACATAAAAAACCGACTCCAACGACTCAATTTTTTGTCTATCCAACTCCGACTCCGAAAGTATATTAATTCTAAATCTGCTATGATGATAATTACACAAGAGGCATTTCATCACCACCAGGTGAATCATCATCATCATCTGTGGTCATTGTTACGGTAACTTTGTCTGTAGTAAAGTATCTTGTAAGTGGTGCTTGTCATTCAGTAGATTTCTGATCTTTTGTTAACTTTGTAGTAGTTGCAAGGTTTTTATTACTATCTTTCTCAATGACAACTTCTAAAATTTTGGGATGGAAACGGTGCAAATGTCTTTTCAAATTTGATGCTCTGGTTGGTGCATTTTTATCAGAGCCAGTAAAACCACTGATTTTTGCTTCACATAATTTTTCATCATCATCATCTTCTATCATACACTGACACACAAAATGTTTCCCATCTGTGGTTATTGTAAAATATTCAAAAACTGCAGACTTTGTTAGACGTCTTTGCCATTGTGAAAGGGGTTTTAGACTTGAAAGTTAAAAACTTATGAAATTTAGAAAGAACTCGAAATTAAATAAGCATTAAAAATAAAAAATATCTGAAAAGAAAAAATGAATTAATGGCATTAGTGTCTGAAATGGAAAACATTGCGTTTATTATTTAAGTGGTTTAACCACCATAGCTGCCAGTGATATCACACACAAAAACATTTTATTAAAATTTATATTGAGGTCGGAGTCGGAGTCGGTACATTTTTACCGACTCCAACTCCACCAAAATTGCTTCCGACTCCGACTCCACAGCCCTGGTAATATATATATATATTCTATAGCTACCTATAAGTAGCATCATATATCAAGAAAACTATTTCGTGGTAATTCTCAGTCCCAATCTCGCAAAATAAAGAGGGTCTACTATATATATATATATATTATATATATATATATATATATATATATATATATATATATATATATATATACACACACACACACACACACACACTAACCTTTGGTTAGCTTCCACCTGAATTGTTCATTCTGACAAAGGTCAAGCTTTTCACTCCACCTCAGACCTACAGTTTAACATGGAATTTGAACCACACTGAGATGGTATGGTTAACACCCGAAGTTGGTGGGAACTCCACTATTGGGAAGGATTCCTGAGAACTCCCAAACCCCTCAGTCGGGCCTGGGAGGTTTCAGTAATCCCCATTGGGCCAGAGCTTTCTTAGAAAGCCAAGCCTTCAGAGTTACTAAAAATGTTTTTCTTCTCTTTTTAATTGATTATAACAGATTTGAAATTCTCTCAATATAGAGAATGTTAAAAACATTGAGGCAATCACATGCCTGAGTATAACAGCTTTGAAATTCTCTCAGTATAGAAAACTTGTAAGAAGAAGCTTGAGGCAATCATATGCCCATTTCAAGAGATGGGAAAGCATCTCACTTCTCCTTGATGGTGTGGTAGGTGATCCTATAGTCTTGTTGTTACCATTGGTGTTTTGTATTGCTTAACCATTAGCTATAAGAACCATGTCTCACATATTTGGATCACTTAAAATTATCATGCAAATATAATCATTTTTGAATGCCTGATTTCCTTTATAAAGACCTTGTTGAAAAACCTAACTTCAGTTATCAATATGCATCACAATGGATTTTGAGCTTTCTCAGGCTGTGAACTAAATTATACCTTTAACTGCCTTATGAGCAACATATTAATGCAAATACATATCCCAAAATTTTAGAACATTAATTATCATTGTCAGTTTTGCTCCATTTTCTGGCATCATTGCACTCATGGATTCCTGTGAGTCCACTGATGACAGTGCTAGGGGGATAATCTCTAAATTTTGTTGGGTTTTTCTCTCTTTATCAGGGATTTGTTTTTGGCTGGGACATTTGTTTATTGAAGTGAATTTGGACAGAGCTTTTTCTTCCCCAATGCCTGCACAAATACTGAAGCCAGTGTTCACATAATTTTTTTTGTTATAAACATTGCTTTTGTTTGTACTGATTGAGCCAAGAATACCTTTAATGATTGCGAGATGAAGTGGAGTTTAAAATGACACATCTGGGACTTATCAGGTTTATACAATTTGGGTCACACTCATTGACCTTGCCCTAGTAACTAATATTCTTTTTTTTTTTTTGCATTAGTTATGTAAGTTATTTTTTTTCTGTGAGTCTTGTCTCCTTTGTGTGGTAATGGGCTGGTGATGGCCAATAATTTAATGGTTTTATTTTATGTTGACATTTTTGTGTATGGTATGGGACTAATGATATTTTGTTTCTTTTGTTTTGTAGTAATAATTTTTTTTCAAGTGCTTAGTTGGTTCTGAATACACATTGGTGTATGATCAATAAAATTGTTCAGATTTTCTTTAGTTACCTGTAAAAACTTGCCTGCTGATGCAGTTAACCTTGTAAGTGTTATTATTGTTTCGTTGATTAAATTAAGCAAAGGACATTTTACTTTTCTTAAATCCTCCCACCATAAGCCAAAGAGTAAGTCGTTAAAAGAGGCAGACTGGCTATGCCCCAGAGATCTTAAAGGTGAGAACCCAGTTTCAGATTGGTAGGAGCTGCCTATCTGACATAATCTCAACCACACTAAAATTGGTAACTTGCTCACCTCATTTCTCTCATTCTTAGCAGTGCAGGTGGTGCTGAAGTCAAAGGATTTTTATTCAATTGAAGGCCCTCTGGGTGGTCCTCACTGGCAACTAAATCTCCCATCTCAGCAACCAGCAGCAGCTACCGTGACCCCACTAACAGAGTATCCAGTAGGTGAGTAACGCAAACGCATCTTTACACAGATACACTTACCGGCATCGCGCCCCCATTTCAACACCCCAACCAGCAGCCCAGCATCTTAACCACTAAGCCACCCAGGGTACCCATTTATCTATCAACCAACCACTTTCTTTATTGTGTAGAAGGATGAACAGCTGGGTTTTGCTGCATGCCAGCTGGGTAAATCCAGGTTAAAGACAGATAAACAATATGGTCATGTCTTCAATTTGCATAAAACTTGGTCTGGGAACATTTTTTAATGAAAAAAACAAATTCCCAATTTTTTTGGAAAATCAGTCAAATAGCTCAAAATTTAGGGTCAAGTCAAATTTTGGCCAAATTGTGACCTAAGAATTTTTTAAATCCCTATATCTTGGCTTCTAATTGTCGTAGCTTAAATTTTATATGGATGGAAGTGGAATGAGCTCTAGTTTCAAAAAATGGTACTTTCATTTGGCTAATTTAATAAAAAAAAATAAAAAATAAAAAAAATAAAAAAATTCAGGATTTGACTGAAGGAATCAATTTAAAAATTTTATTGAAGAAAAAATGTTGCCTGAGCAAAGATCTACCATAATCAGCAATAAAAAGTTAGCTTATAGGCCATTATATAGCTTAAAACTTATTTTATTAATGCTGGCTTTCTTCATGTTTTTATTTTTTATTTTTCTATTTTCAGATTTTAATAACTATATACTGAAAGATACAGGTGTACCTAAATAACTTAAAAAAATACCAAAAAATAAAAAATTATATTATTGTGATCCTTTAAAAAAACAAAAAAAGAATTTTCAATAATATTAAAAAAGTTACGGAACTTATGGCTTCTGTAAGTTATGGAGTTCTTCAAAAGGATCAGCTATTGTGTAGCAATTGCTACACCTTAATAAGAAGTCAACCTGGAATACTGGAATCTGTACCAGCACCAGCAGAAGAGGCTGTACCACTACAAGAACTGTGTCCTTTACCAGCAAATGAAGAATCCTTTGAGCGTAGTAGTAGCTCCTCTACAAATATTTCTACAGCTCAACCTGTTGAGGAAATTTTTTTTGAAGATGCACAACATAATAAGGATATACTTAGCGATAAAATATTACCATATTTAGATGAGAGCCCCATAAAAACAGGTAAATATCTTTAAATAACCATATATTTATTTTTTATATAATTAATGAAATCTTTCAACAAACATATATTTAATTTTTATCTAATTAATAAACCAAGTCTCAGTTAGACAACTAACATACATTACATATAATTTAATAATATTTGTATCTCAATTGTAATTTTATGTAATTCTTTATAGCTGGATTAACATCACAGCAAAAACAAAAAAAGGCCACTTCAAAATTTCAGGCAACATTAGGAAAAGTTAGAAGAGGTATAGAATCTGCCTACAGGATTTCTATCCAAGACGACGCTGTTGCTAACCCATCTAAAAAGGGTCGTTCGGATGATGATTTAAAAAGGCAAAAAGTTTATTATACAGGGTGGGCCATAAGTTTCCATACATAGGAAAAATAAACATTTTGTTATGGACAACCATTTTTATTTATATAATATGCTCTACATGGTTGCCATTGTTTTGAAAACACATTTCAATACGTGTTCCCCACTGTTGATGAACACGCATTAGCACAGTTGACGTTATGCTTGTAATGGCGTTGGTGATACGTTCCTTTAGATGATTTATGTCTCGTATCTTTTCCTGATACACCATGGCCTTCAAGTGCCCCCAAAGATAGAAATCAAGGGGGGTGAGATCTGGGGATCTGGGAGGCCACTCCACAGGACCACGCCGACCAATCCAAGCATCCGGAAACTGCTGATCCAAATACTGACGCACGTGAAGACCATAATGAGGTGGAGCTCCATCTTGCTGGAAGTAAACTGGAAAGTTACCTTCCTCATTTAGCAGGGATGGGAAAATCTCTTCTTGCAACATGTTAAGATACCTTTTGGCATTAAGATTTCCACTGACAAAAATTGGTCCAATAATTCTGTCACCCCATATCCCGGCCCACACCATCACTTTACCGGTACCTTGCATCTTCGTCGGACTCAGCCAGTTAGGGTTAGCATTACTCCAATAACGTATGTTTTGCCGATTAACCTCTCCATTGACGTAAAAATTTGCTTCATCAGTAAACAAGATCTTACGTCAAACGCATATTCTTAGGGTATCTGAAACATAAAAACAAACGTTTAATTTTTCCTATGTATGGAAACTTATGGCCCACCCTGTACATTAAAAACATGTAGCTATTGTTATTTATATGTACAATACATAATGAAAAGATTTTTTTGAGAATAAAATAAAATTTAATACTTAATTTACTAACTTAACTTAGATTTTTACTCATTTCTTTTTTTTTTATAATTTTAGGTATGAAAATGTCATGCAAGAGCTTAAAGACAAATTTATTTCTACAACTGATCGTAAGATTAAATTACAAATTATATCTTTATATCCATTTTCAATTGAAAAAACAGCAGAATTCTTTGAAACTTCTACGTATATTAGGGTGTGACAGTTGCCCCAACTTTGTCTTACAATGCTGTTCAAAATTTTGGTGTTGCATATTGACATAAAAAATACCCACGTGCAATTTTTTGAAGATTCATGCATATTCGAGTGAGCACCAGCAATTTGAAAAATAGCGATTTTGCTTATACGGCATACGCGCCTATATATGAGATTACACAACCATCATAAGGGATATTAACACAAATCATTTGCCTGTCTTAATTAAAAGCTGTTATCACTACACAAAAAAGTTAATCATTCTTATTCTCTCATGGTACATTAAGGGGTTTTATCATATATTCACAAGGTATTATTTCTCTAGAGCAAGAAACCATGATTTCTGTTTGGAAACAGATGATCGTTTGCGCTGATTAGGAACGCGGGGTCTGTCATTTTCAACTACTTGAAGGACTTCTTGAAAGCGCTCATCCCTGGCAACATTAAGAAAGTCATGGCAAAGTTTTACACCACGCTCTGCAGCCTCATTGACGACCTGAAGCTTGTCCACAACCCGTTTCATGTTCAGGTAGTCGTCATGATCTGCCCATTCACTGGCTGGACTGTGGAGAAACTGATAGGGCATGCCTAAAATGGTGAAGAACCGGCTTGAGTCAGGCCCAATTAGGTCCACCAGGGCAGTGCCACTTTCTGGGACAGGGGGAAGATATGGCTTTCCATAGCCCCCATGATTGAGCCCCTCTCTTAGTAACTTCAGTGCCTTCATGGCAAAGAAGGGCCTTCCTCATCTCCTCTTTTGTCCTTTCTTGTACTTGGGACGAGAACAAAGCCAGTGGGGCCAACTCCTCAGTTAGGTACCAAGTGTGTCTACCAAGTGCCACACGTGCTTTGTCAACTATTGTGGCGTCATATGGGGCAAATTCAGCCAAGGTTTCGACCAAATTCAAGTCATTCAGTGGCGCACTTGCTGGAACGGGGCAAACAATCCACCATGGGACATAAACAGCGACTGTGAACACAGCAAACCGTTCTAACTTGCTGATTTGACTTTTAGTCACAACCTCAACTTTGGGAAACTGCTCTTTGATCTGGCCTGACAAAAGAACAATCTTGAGGGTATAGAGCAGTTTAGCCATCCACCTTGCTTTGTGAAGTGCGCCGGGGTAGACCATTGTGAAGTTCACTGGCTCAGATCCTTTAGTTACAAGCAGCAGACAAAGCTCTACCAGCTCCTTGTAGTCGCCACGTGTAAATGGTTGGGCTAGAGATTCACGGAAGAAGTCAGCCATCTCCTGCTGGCGCTCCTCAAACACTCCAGGCATTGCGGGGTAGTAGTATTTCTTTTTTTCATCATACGCCAGTTGAGAGAAATGGTTCTTGAACCTAGAAATGCAATTATTGGGATTATTGTATTTCATACTAATCTATAATATTGTTTTAGGGGTATTAAGATTGATATGATCGATCATTTGCTTGGTGTTAGTATATCTTATAAGTCTAATAAAAGAAATTCCACTAAATTTGTTCATTAGATAATAATATTCCTTGTTATTTTGTAAAGCTTATGACTCATCTCTGGAAAACCATTATGTTTGGACTTGAAGAGCCCTCCACTTTCAAGCAATCCTAGCAAACACCTAGGATGACTTCGCCCACATGCCTGCGACAGGCGCACCAGAATACGGCACGCTCTAATTCCTTTTGGAGGGACACACAAGCAGCTGTTTTTTGTCCTGAAAAAAAATGTAATTGTAGTTTAAGGCCACCATTTCAGGCACGTGCTTTTTGCAGATTTCTGTTAAATCACTCACTGTATTTTGGTATTAATGTCGTGATAAATTCACGCTGATGTTTGAAATAGGTTTACCTGTATTGGATGAAGTTGTGTCGAAAACCATACCAACGACATTCTGTTCACACTCCCAATCGACCAGAAGTTGTTTGGTTGCTGTTGATATCAAGTCTCCTTGAACCAGGCCAGCTTTTTTGAGTCAAATGCGGAAGAGGTGGAACTCCAAGAAGCTTTGTGCCATTGACACCAGACACAAGAATGGGCAGGCGGTCATCAGTGCCTTTGGAATCCAGCGTGTCCATAAGTTTACCATCCCAGTGCACCAGTACTTTGTCTGATGGTTGCCATTCATCCATGATTTTTAAACTTATTTCTGACACGATGGAAGCTCGGTATCGGTGGGCTGTCCTTGCATTTAGACTCAGCTTTGATGTATCTCCACCACATGCAGATACAAGGGAGTACACAATTGCACTCAGCTGGGTCGGCGAGATGTTGTTTCGAACACTGCATGAAACAAGTTCTGCCGACTTCAGAATATCATGGGGCACAAAAATTGAAACTCCCTCTTTCGCTGTTCTCCGATGTTTTCTCTTTGGTTCAGCAGTGCTGGCCTCATCAATGTCATCGTCCTCATCAGAGCTAATAGGTGAATCAATATCAGCCTGTACATTCTCAGCATGATCACATTGCTCTCTCTCTTGTCGCTTCTCTTCTCGCATCTGCCTTTTCTGTCACTTCTGAACCTTTTCTGTGAGTACTTTGTTTACCCCAGAGTAGGTAGCTACTCTGTCACTTAGCATGCTTTTCATAGAGAGTATGTCAGTATCGATGGCATCTTGTTCAGCCTGAGTTCTCCCCTTTTTTGCAGCCGCCATGTCTTTCAACACTGTGTTCTTATAAAATTTCATCGTCAGGCTCAATTCTGATTTAAACTTCATAATTCCAGGATCATCAGCCCGTCTTCTATCCTCATTCTTTTTCATAAGCATCATGTAGTCTTTGTCATAGTAAGTTTTAATCACTCGGCCAATATTGTTCCTGCCTGTAATGGTCGGGACATTCGCCTTCTGGTAATGCAAAAGCACATTGTCAATGGTGGCAGATAAAGCCTGGTCCCAATGCATATCCCGAAGGTTTGCTAACAGACATAGTAAGACCTGCCTATTAGTTGGCAGTTTGCAGCCCTTTATTTCCTTTTCTTCTTCTCGGGGTACGGTGCCCAATAACATTCTGACATACTCATCATCTTGCCGTGTATCCATGATTAAATTCTCTATTCACAACATCAAATCACTGTCAAGGGAAAAAAAAGAGCATCATTAAAATTAAATGCAATAAAATAATACGTGGAAAATTTGTGGGTCAGCGTTCCAGACCCGGAAATGAAAATGATAAAATGTGCTATTTTCACACTTATTTATGAAGTTCATAAGCTGAAATAGCAATACTTGCTGGTACGACGGTGCTAGCTCAAACATGCACTGATCTCCAAGAAAATTTACAGGGGTGTTTCCTAGATAAATACACAACACTAAAACTTTGAACAGCATTGTAGGACCATTTTTTGATTTTTGGAGGGCAACGGTCACACCCTAACGTATATGGTGAGAAAAAGTCAGTTTGCAAAAAGAATATGGTATATTACTGCATGTTCCGAGTATGTCGAAAGGAAAGGTCATAACCAGTGAAGTGAAGAGGATTGTAAGAGAATTTTATGAGCGCGATGATTATAGCTGAATGTGTCTGGGAATGAAGGATTATAAATTTACTATTAATGAAAATGGAGAAAAAGTGAAGATGCAGAAGAGATTGATGCTATGTAATTTATGTGAATTATTCAGAGAACATATAAAAAATGAAGCTAATCCAAAAAACAGATTTAGCTCTTTCACAAACTTAAGACCACCTTGGTGTGTACTCGCAGGTCAGAGCAGTACACACACCGTGTGTGTATGTACATACCATCAAAACCCAAAGCTGCAGATAGCAACTTTGGGGATTAAAGATTTAGACTACAAAAGGCTGATGGTCTTATCAGTCTGTAACATAGATGATGAAGATTGTATGATGCACAAATGTAAAAAATGACCCCGTGAGGGAGGTGTTAAATGATATTTAGAAACTTTAGATTTTATGTTTAATGCAGAAGAAATAACTTATAAACAGTGGGAGAGAGTGGACAGCTGCATGATTAAATACAAAGTTGAATCTCCACAATATTTTGTGGAATCATTGAGTAAAAATATTACAAAACTAACTAGGCATCATTTCACAAACAAAAGCCAATCCAATTACTTTAAAGAGCTAAAAGAAAATATGAAAGAAAATGAAGGCATTCTTGCAGGGGACTTCGCAGAAAACTTTTCTTTTATTGTTCAGGATGTGGCACAAGGGTTTCATTGGGAAACTTCCCAGTGTACTGTGCATCCTTTTATATATTATTATAAACTTGGTGAAATTTTTTTTTTATCAGTTATTGTTTTATTTCTGATTGTCGTAAGCACAGTACAATGCTGGTATATTCCTTTCTAAAAAAACTACCTAGTATTCGTGAGCAGCATCCAATTTTATCAAAAATTCACTACTTTACTGATGGCTGTGCATCCCAGTATAAAAATAAATTAAACTTTTTTAATTTATGCCACCACAAAGCCAATTTTGGAATAGACAGTGAAATTTTGTTGCTACATCACACGGAAAGAGCGCATGCAACGGAATAGGTGGCACTGTGAAAAGATCAGTAGCGAAAGCCAGTTTACAACGACCAATTGATAATCAAATTTTAACTCCCAAAGACTTTGAATTTTGCTTAACTAATTTAGATTCCACAATAATTTTTTTTTATGTATCCAAGAATGAAGTTATAGAAATAGAAAATTCCCTACAAGAGCATCTCAATTTACCGATTATCCCAATTAAAGGTAACCAAAAATTACATAGATTTATCCCTTTGTCAGCAAACACTTTAAAAGTATATTCGTTATCTAATAGTCTCCAGTCAGAAGATATAAGAAAAATTGTTAGTGGAGATGATGATGATCATGCTGGAGAAGCCAGTGATATTGAAGGAGAGTTACGCAATAAAGAAATAGAAGTAGGCTCTTTTGTCAGTTGTGTGTATGAAAAAGAATTGTGGTTAGGACTGGTCAAGTCATATTTAATCAAATAATTGTCATTCTGTATCATTTCTTTATCCTTCAGGAATAGCGCCTCGTACATTTTTCCTGCAATACTTGCTGGTACGACGGTGCTAGCTCAAACATGCACTGATCTCCAAGAAAATTTACAGGGGTGTTTCCTAGATAAATACACAACACTAAAACTTTGAACAGCATTGTAGGACCATTTTTTGATTTTTGGAGGGCAACGGTCACACCCTAACGTATATGGTGAGAAAAAGTCAGTTTGCAAAAAGAATATGGTATATTACTGCATGTTCCGAGTATGTCGAAAGGAAAGGTCATAACCAGTGAAGTGAAGAGGATTGTAAGAGAATTTTATGAGCGCGATGATTATAGCTGAATGTGTCTGGGAATGAAGGATTATAAATTTACTATTAATGAAAATGGAGAAAAAGTGAAGATGCAGAAGAGATTGATGCTATGTAATTTATGTGAATTATTCAGAGAACATAAAAAAATGAAGCTAATCCAAAAAACAGATTTAGCTCTTTCACAAACTTAAGACCACCTTGGTGTGTACTCGCAGGTCAGAGCAGTACACACACCGTGTGTGTATGTACATACCATCAAAACCCAAAGCTGCAGATAGCAACTTTGGGGATTAAAGATTTAGACAAAAAGGCTGATGGTCTTATCAGTCTGTAACATAGATGATGAAGATTGTATGATGCACAAATGTAAAAAATGACCCCGTGAGGGAGGTGTTAAATGATATTTAGAAACTTTAGATTTTATGTTTAATGCAGAAGAAATAACTTATAAACAGTGGGAGAGAGTGGACAGCTGCATGATTAAATACAAAGTTGAATCTCCACAATATTTTGTGGAATCATTGAGTAAAAATATTACAAAACTAACTAGGCATCATTTCACAAACAAAAGCCAATCCAATTACTTTAAAGAGCTAAAAGAAAATATGAAAGAAAATGAAGGCGTTCTTGCAGGGGACTTCACAGAAAACTTTTCTTTTATTGTTCAGGATGTGGCACAAGGGTTTCATTGGGAAACTTCCCAGTGTACTGTGCATCCTTTTATATATTATTATAAACTTGGTGAAATTTTTTTTTTATCAGTTATTGTTTTATTTCTGATTGTCGTAAGCACAGTACAATGCTGGTATATTCCTTTCTCAAAAACTACCTAGTATTCGTGAGCAGCATCCAATTTTATCAAAAATTCACTACTTTACTGATGGCTGTGCATCCCAGTATAAAAATAAATTAAACTTTTTTAATTTATGCCACCACAAAGCCAATTTTGGAATAGACAGTGAAATTTTGTTGCTACATCACACGGAAAGAGCGCATGCAACGGAATAGGTGGCACTGTGAAAAGATCAGTAGCGAAAGCCAGTTTACAACGACCAATTGATAATCAAATTTTAACTCCCAAAGACTTTGAATTTTGCTTAACTAATTTAGATTCCACAATAATTTTTTTTTATGTATCCAAGAATGAAGTTATAGAAATAGAAAATTCCCTACAAGAGCATCTCAATTTACCGATTATCCCAATTAAAGGTAACCAAAAATTACATAGATTTATCCCTTTGTCAGCAAACACTTTAAAAGTATATTCGTTATCTAATAGTCTCCAGTCAGAAGATATAAGAAAAATTGTTAGTGGAGATGATGATGATCATGCTGGAGAAGCCAGTGATATTGAAGGAGAGTTACGCAATAAAGAAATAGAAGTAGGCTCTTTTGTCAGTTGTGTGTACGAAAAAGAATTGTGGTTAGGACTGGTCAAGTCATATTTAATCAAATAATTGTCATTCTGTATCATTTCTTTATCCTTCAGGAATAGCGCCTCGTATTTTGAACTGTTGCAGCCCAATCAAACCATTACAGCCGAAGTCTACTGTCAGCATCTTCAAAGACAGAGCATTGCATTGCAAACAAAACGTCCTTTTTTGGCCAATCGCAAGTGTGGTGTGTTTCAACAGGACAGCGCATATCCTCATACTGCTTAAATCACCACTGCCAAAACTGAACAGCTTGGTTGGAAAGAAATTCCACATCTTCCATATTCACCAGACCTTGCACCATCAGATTACCACCTATTCAGAAGTCTTCAAAACTACCCTGACAGGAAAGAACTTGAAAGTTTCGAGGTTATCAACATTGCCCTCTCTGAGTTTTTTGCTTCTAAACCGAAGGAATTTTATCAATATGGAATTGAAATGCTTGTAGAGGTGGCAGAGAGTCATATAAAGTGAGTGAAGGAAAATATAAAATTGATTAAAATTTATTTTGATGCAGTTTTATTTTCATTTGGAAATAAAGTTAAAAAAAATGACATTACTTATAGGATGACCCGAGAGAGAGAGAGAGAGAGAGAGAGAGAGAGGAGAGAGAGAGAGATATATATATATATATATATTAGGGTGACACTTATTTTCGAAAGTTTGAATTTTTATCGGGACGGGCGCGTTTCTGGTTCTATTTTGTCAAAATATATCGTGTGTAAAATATTTTTGAAATAAAACAATATTTAGAACTGCCTCAATACGGTCAAAGTTTGTATTTTCTCGAAAAGTAGAAATTTTAGATCATGATGTTCTATGCCTCTAGCAAATAAAATATCACTTCTAGTTTGTTCAAGCTACTAATCTTGACCTAAAACATATAACTGGACTTCATACTTTCAACTCTAGGTCCCCCTCAACTCGAGTATTAGCCCCTCAAGGGGGGGGGGGTATCATGGGCGCCCATCTCCCTCTCATTGTTGCCTACTTTGCAGAGGTCACGGTGGACTTGCGGGCGGTTGGGAAGTCACAGCGGTGCTTCTCGACCACTTGTAAGAGGAACTGCCTTTGGTCTTCACTCTTGGTAAGGGCCAGGTTGAAAGACTGCATCAACGCCACCCCGCGCTCCGCGAAGTCATTGACAACTTGAAGGGCATGGACTCGGCGGGATGCGGCGATGAAGGCTGGGTCCGTCCGCCACTCCTCCGGATCCTTGAGCAGGAAGGCGGTGCTGATGTCCAGAACCTTGAAGAACTACTTTGATGTAGTCGTTGTGAACTTGGCCAATGTATTGTTGGCGATTGAGGCGGTGGACAGGTCCACATTGATACGCCGCGGGGGATCCTCCGATCCTTCCTCTTCTTCCATCGCTTTAATCATCTCCCGCTTTGTCGCCAAGTCGATACCCTCGTCGAAGATGGCCAGGGTGACGAGGCGCTCGCTCAAGTACCATAGGTGCCTGGCGAAGACTGTCGCCGTCGCCTTGGCCACCGCAGTCCAGGATAAATAGACGAGGGCCTTGAGCAGCGCGAGGTCCGCGGCTGGGGCCGTTGCCGGGAGCGGCGCTTTGTACCAGGCCGTCACGTAGATGGACACGGCGAAGATGGTGAATCGCCGGATTCCAGCCGCTTCGCCTGACGACATCTGAAACTGTTCCCGGAACAGGAACAGTTTGATGGCATAGATGACTTTTGCCATCCAGCGCGCGCGATGGAAGGCGCCGGGACGAGCGAACCGGGCACCCCGCTTGTTCGGACCGCCCAGCACAATTACAGAGAGCTCCAGAAGTTCCCTGTAGTCATCACGTGGATGTTGACCGTCGAGGAGGCGGCTGAATTCGATCAGCAGGTCGTCGCGGGCGTCCTTCAGGTGCTGCGGCATGGTTCCATCCTCGAAGGGCTTCGCTTTGGTTTGATCGATGAAGTCCCACTGGGCGGCGAATCGTTTGAACAGGAGGATGTCAGGACCAGTAGAGGGACCGAGGCACGCCGTGAATGCCTTCTCGCACACCAGTTCGTGGATGTGGTGGCGGCAAGCCAAATGAAGCACTGTCTTCTCGAGTTTCTGCTCAATGATATAGCAAGCTCCTCCTGAGAGTCCTGTGTTTGAGGCGGTGGTGTCAAAAGAGAGGGCACAGATCCGTCCCTTGATGTCCCAATCCTCGAGGGCAGAGAGGACGGCTTCCGCCATGGCGCGGCCGGTGCCGTCGGGGAGGCTGGGCACAGCCAGAAGCTTGTCGACGTTCTCCCCAGACACCAGAACTGGAAGGCGATCTTCAGCAGGGCCTCCGTCAGCCGCTGGTACGATTTTCCCGTCCCAGTGAACAGTCAGCGGCACAGTAGGATGGAAGGCTGCCTTCATTTCCGCTGCTGCCATAGCACGGAACTTTGCTCGGTCGCGGCGGGAGGATTCGCGGTTCAAGACCAGCTCCTCAGGGTCGTGGCCCAAGCTCCTCGCAGCCGCCGACAGCAAAAAAACACCTCGGTCGGTAAGTTTCGTCCGATCCATCGCTGCGGAGAGATCAGGGGTGATCATCTTTTTCGACGCGCGGAATCGCTTGGGTGGTAAAGGGGTCGTAGATGCTTCTGCATTCGACGTGGACGGGCCCGGGAGAGAGAGCTCTTCCTCTTCTTCTCGGCGACGACGCCGTGTCGGTGACCGAGTCGGGCTGCTTGCACCTGAGCTGGAGCTCGATGCCAGTTCGACGAGTTCTTCTCGGCTCTCTCTGTTCGCCCTTTCATCATCTTGCCGGCGGCTCCTTTCCGCTTCCTGTCTCCTCGCACGCTCCTCCTCAGTGTGCAGCGTCATGTCACGTGTGGAGGAGATGCGGCCGCGCCGCACCTCGGCCCTTTGTCCCGTCAGGAACTCCCTGTCCTCTTCGATTGTGATCATCGACATCGCCTGTTCGTGTGCGATGTCGAAGAGGCGGTCAAGGGATGAGAGGAACTCGGCCTCGTTCCTGATTTGGGTCACAGTGCGCCGTTTCGAGTTCTTGTTCAGAGCCCGCCACTTCTCGTACATTCGGAGAACCTTGTCCCTTGCGCGTTGGTCTTTCTGCGTAGGAATACGGGACCGCTCCCAGAATTCCTTAACTGCGGTCACTGTCTCAGCGGCTGCTTCCTTGATCGGCTTCTTGACGTCAAGGTGAAGGTGGAAAAAGTACTGAAGCGCCTGCTTTCCCGTAGGCAGCATGCTTCCTGTGATGCTGTGGTCCACGGTCCCCAGGAGATAGACTGCTGTTTTAGATCTTGTTGCCAAAGCCATCACGTCATTTCAGAACTCACTGAAAAAGAGAATGAAACACTGTTAGTGTTGGCAAAACTCGTCCCAACCCATTTTCTACTTAGAATAACATGTTCTTTCGCCTGTATCAATATTTGGATAAACTCGTGTTACACCCTGTATAATACCTCATTTTAGTCTTCTGTACACCAGTGCGGAAGACTAAACCAACGACTCTGACCGTCCGTCTGTCTGTCTGTTATCATTTTTCAACTCAGAAACTACAGCAGCTATCGAAACGAAAACTGACATGATAACAGAACGCCATGAGTACTTTTCGACAAAAAGTATAAACTTTGACCTCGTTGAGGCAGTTCTAATTATTATTTTATTTCAAAAATATTTTACACACAATGTTTTTAGACGGAATGACACCAGAAATGCGCCCGTCCTGATAGAAATTCCCAAAAAATGAAAAACATCCCAAATAAGTGGCACCCTAATATATATATATATATATATATATATATATATATATATATATATATATATATATATATATATATCACATTAACCCCCGATTTATGCACACACACCCATTTTCACAGTTTTGGATGAACATGGTCCAAAAAGTATACAATTTTTTTATAAATGAATAAAAAGGCACTGCTGGTTAAGAAGACTGCTCCACCAAAAGACCCTAAAGGGACGTTTACACGAGGCTAATTCACAAGCTGCCAGTGCTAGTGGCTTGTGATCTATCCCTATACTTACCCTGTGTAAACAGAAACTTGCCACTTTCCGGGATAGTGGTAAGTAGAGTTGAGGACCAGCTACTTTACTAGCCACTTGCCAGTCACATGACTCACTAGTGGCTTGCACTGTCCCCATGTAAATACCAAATTGCTCAGTTGCCAGAAAGTTGTCAATGAGTACGGAGGTTACATTGTTTATTTAAAAATGAGTGAAAAGTGGAATGCGGAGGAAATTTCCAAATGTGGAAATTTATGAACACCATGAATTTCTGTGAAATATTAGGCACCCTGACTACTTTAACAAAAATAAACACAAACTGGCCATGAATAAACTAATGAGTATTTTGATTAGTGAAGAACTACATGTACCCAATGTGGAGTTTTTGAGGAAGAAGATCAAAGTGATTAAGAACGTTTACCGACAGGAACTGATAAAAATTGAAAAGTCAACAGAAAAGTGAAGCTGGGGTGGATGAGATTTATCATCCAAGATTGTCTTGGTTCAAGAAAGCAGACGCTTTCCTGAGAAATGTAACACTATGCCAAACCACATCTTCAAATCTGGTAAGTGTTTACTTTATCATCATCTATTTACAAGTTACATTTAATTTCATCAAACAAATTATATTCATAATGAAATTTAGCATATAGAATAAATTAAAGACTGTAGGTGAATGATACTGTAATTGCCTTTATAGTTGAAGAATTCTGATCCACTCTTGTATGGACATTTAATTTGAACGTGTTTACCATCAATGGGCTCCACAGCATTTAGGAAAATTCCATTTGATGTCAAGAGTGTGTTGAATACTTTTCCACTCATTTGTAGTTTGTGGTACCTGGAATTACAATACAAGTACTGGTAACAATCCAGATACAATTTTCCTCAGGAAATGAGTACCCCCTGTCTGAAGAAAAGGACTCCACCAATTTCAGGAAGGCCAAAACAGAAGCAAGAAGTGAGCCATATTGATAAAGTGGATGCCGCACTTACAAAATTACAAGACATATCTAACAACCGTAATTGAGAAGATGAGTATGACAACTTTGGCAAGCATATTGCCGCACAATTGAGGCAGTTACCCATCAGAAATTTTGTCATATTACAAGAAAAAATTCAATCTTTGATCACTCAGGAATGGCTTAACTGCATGTCAGGGAATAGAACCCCATTGTCCCATTCTCCTGATTTACCATCTGGTTCGTCTACTATGTCACAACAATTTTGGCACTACTTGTAATGAATCACAATATTTACAATTTTCCTTGGGCAATTATGCTAAGGGCAATTATGAAGAATTGTAAGGGTGATATTATTGTATATAAGCATTCTTTTGTTGAATGTAGAGAAAATTATTAAATAAATTCTTCACAAATTTGCGCACTCATTATTTTACTCCTAGTTCTCTTACATTACTTACTACAAGGTGATCACGATAATATAAAACTCACTTCACATACACATAAATGCACGAATTTACATACGACTATACAGGATTATTTCTTTAAATAAAATGTAAATTTATTACCTACTTACCTTAAGGAATCTATCCAGCACATCAATAATGGACTGCAGTACTTCCGGCAGAAATGTTAATATACTACAGGCCAGAATTCTGAATAAATACGAAAGCAAAGCTAAAGTATCACCACTCACCAAATAACGAAGTGTTAGCTCAAGTTTAGTTGTTGCTGGAATTGCTACTCTCATTGACGTATCTTTCTTTGATATGAGAGGCTCTAACAAATACAGCAATTCCTCAAACTTCTCTATGCTCATTCTCAAGTGTCTTTTATGCTCTGTAGGGTCTTCACTGGCCAATTCATGAAGCAGTGTATTTGAAGCACCTAGCATTTCTCTCCTACTAATCCACTTTCTCACCCACATTGTGCGTTTCTTTTTTTCTTTTTAATAATTAGTTCTACTTCTCTACTTAAAACAACCACTGCAGCATCAATAGCTTTGCCTATTTCACTTGACATCTTGTACACTACTGGCAGTAACTACTTTCCCGTTATACTAGCCTAGTGTAAACATTTACTCGCCGGTAAGTTAACTTGCAGCAAGCACTGGCAGCTTGTAAATTAGCCTCATTAAATGTGCCTTAACCCTTTGAGGACCAAGGGACATATTTGTCCCAAGGAAATAATAATATAAATTGTACAATGATGCAACGTTTCTACAAATACATCTACATGTTTATACAGGTATCGTTTAGTTGTTGGAAAATTAACCCCAAAATGGGTCATTTAAGTGACTATAGTTACTAATATCTAATTGTAAAACACAATAAAACTTAAACTTTTAAGTTCAAAGAAACGTATACTGGTCATCAAAGGGTTAATGGTGAGTGGTCTTTTTTTTTTTATTACATGTTATTACTAATTTTCATTTTTCACAGAAGTTTATATTTATTAATTAATACAGTCATCCATCACCTATCACAGTTTTGCATTTTGTGGGTTTTGGCCAGGGTTGGCAAAAGCCCAGGTTTTTCACAAAAACTCAACCCAACTGGGTTTTTAGGTTTTTCATTTTTTGCTGGGTCGAAAAAATTTTTAGAAAGGTTTGATAATTATATATATAGTGCCTAATATATCTATTATTTTATTAATTTATTTATCTAATCTACAATATATATTAAAAAGACCTTTATTTCACAGAAAGTTCAGATATGAGAGATAATAACGACATATTAGATTTTTCTCCATTTTAATTTTAGATCTTCTTTATTTCTTAACAGCAGATTTCAGCTTTTAGACCTAACTCAAATTTAAATTTTTAAGATGCCAAACACAAAGTGTTATAGAGGTGGAAGATCTAAAGCTACCGTAGCGAATGGGATGACTTTATTAAGTGATCAGCCTACTAGGGTACTATGCAATTATTGCAAAGAAAGTATCACTCGAAAAATTGAGTGTGAAACATCATCTAGAGAAATGCAGTAAAAGAAAAGTGGAATGTTTTGAAAATGAGGCAAGAGGTATGCCGAGACTCAAATTTGGAGCATCAGTTGAAACTGATTCACTTCCTCCAACTTTGGCTTCTGGCAAAGATGATCCAAAGATTATAAGTGAAAATGTGCCTGAAATGAGTGAAACCAGTGCAGGTTCTTCATCATCCACATTCTGTCATTCAACATCAATAAAGCATAAAAGGCAAAGATCAATTACACCATTTGTGGTAAGAATGACTGGACCAAAAGGAAGAATTAGATTTATAAGTTGCAAGGTTCTTTTTTTCAGCTAACATACCCTACAACATTTTAGAAAATAAAGTTGTAAAATTAATCAAAGGCCTAAGATCAGGATATGAACCACCAAACAGGAAAAGTTTGGCATCTGATCTGTTAATAAAAGTTAATGATGAAGTAATCCATGAAATGAAGAATGTCCTTAATCTTGATGATTGTACCATTACCCTTATACAAGATGGCTGGAGTTCAGTAGGTAATGATCCTATTATTGCACACAGTATTCATAATGGAAAAAAGCCATATCTGATTTCAGCAGCAGATGCTGGAAGTACAAAAAAGACAGCAGAATATTGTGCAGTTAGCTAGAGAAGCAATAACAAAAACTAAAGAAACATGGCATTGATAAGCACACCGGACAAAAAATTAGTCACCCCCTAATAGCACCGATAGTAGGAAGTTCAAGGTCACACAGAGGGCGCTGATGTAGCATTGGTAAGTGACAAGTAGCGGTGACGTAGCACACAGGATCAGATCTGTTTCGTGAGGTGGTGAAGAACAAAGTGTGTGTTGGATATAGTCTGAAAAATGGGTCGTGAGGCAGACGTTACTCAGTGGCAAAAAGGAGCCATCGTGTTTGGCAGAGCCCACGGACACAAAATGTCTGAAGTAGCCCAATTTGTTGGTGTGTCAACGCGTACTGTCCAGCGAGTTTACAAAGAGTGGTGTAGTTCGCAATCAACTGACAATCGACAGCGTAACTGTGGCCGGAAAACAATTCTCGACAATAGGGGCTGCCACCATGTTTCTCGTCTAGTAACTGCAAATCGTTTTCAAACCAGAGAACAATTGCTCCAAGAAACCAATGAGGTTCTCCAGCGACCAATTTCCGAATGGACATTGCGATGAGAACTGCATGCGATGGACATCTGGAGCAGGGTACCACGGAAGAGGCCGCTGTTAACAGCAAGTCACAAATTGGCACGTTATAAATGGGCTCAGAGGCACAAAAACTGGACTGCGGCAGATTGGAAACGTAATTTGGTCCGATGAGTCCCGTTTTTGTTTGTTCTCCAATGATGGGAGGCGACGAGTACATCGCAGGTCCAATGAAGCCTTTAATCCTGAATGCGTCGAAGGTGTTGTTCAGGCTGGAAACAAAGTGAAGCGCAGGAATAGACACACACAGACTCTGGCGGAACTTCGGTACCAGCTGATGAATGAGTGGCAGCAAATCGATGTTCAGTACATGCACAACCTCGTAGAGTCTCTGCCTCGCCGGATTCGTGCGGTTATCAAGGCCAGAGGCGCCGTCACACGTTATTAGGTACATTCTGAGAGGGGTGACTAATTTTTTGTCCGGTGTGCTTATAAGTATAACTATTTTGTAGGTACATTTTATTTGTTATAAACTGAATGTAATTCTCCGCCTTGGTATACTCAAATGCTCAGTTCCTTATGAGTTATGACATTTTATTTTCAGGTATTTGCTATATGCACTGATAACAAAAACAAAATAAGAATGAGAGAAATTCGTGGAGGAGGACAACTACAGTCTTATTACTTATGGCTGTTCAGCACACCATTTAAACTTGGTAGAAAAAGATGTCTCCCCAAAATCAGTTCTCAAGCATGTTGTAGAAATTAACAAATATTTCCTAAACCATCACTAACCATGTAAGCTAAAAATAAATCCAATAAATTAGCTACTGTCAGCCTTACTTTTATGCATTAGCACTGTCACCAGTGTGAATCCTAATTCAAGACTCATTGATAAGTTGCATAGGCTATTTATTTATGCTGTCAAATCCAGCAATATTTGTAATAAAAATTTATATTTTAGGGTTGGTTAATGGAGAAAGGAGGTATTATGCCACAACTACCAAATGAAACCAGATGGAATTCTCAGTTAGAATGCATAAAAACCTATTTGTCAAATTACTCTACATATAGAAATAAGAGGAGAGCATATTTAAGACATTGATCACAACATCGGAAAATTGATAGATAACTTATCTATAGAGAGAGGCACTCAATTTACAGTCACAACTCTTACTTGTTGGAAATGCTCTAGATTAAGTGTGTTTATATTATGCAGTTAAAATTACTTAACTTTAAATACCACTATTAATTTCAAGATATTTTATAGACTTATAGTGCACATTTTATTTATAGAATCCTGTATTAAAGCACTACTAATAAATAATTAAAATACACTTCATTTTGTGTTGTAACTTGTAACACCAAAAAATAAATTCTAACAACGCATAATTCTAAATGTTTACAGATGTTTTCATTCAGCCATATAATAATTAAAATAAAATTTGAGGGGTCCCACTTCTTAAAGTACATAAGCACCAAAATTAAAATTTGCCAGAAATCACCTCCAAAGTTCAGCAATATTCTGGCAATATTATCCGTTATTAATTAAGCTAGAACGTTCATTTTTGGCTAAATGAGAGTTCTAAGTATGCTAATGAAGATGTTCATGAGTTTTTGGAATAGCTTTTCATATTTTATATATATTTTTTTTAATTTTTTGATTTTCTTATTATGCCGAAGTTTGGGTGCGATTTCTGGCAGAGAATGATTCTATTGATTTTTCATCACTATCACTAGCATGGTGAGACATTGCTGCACATGTTGATAGAAGCTGGCTGAATTGAATAATCCACACAATATTCAGCAATATGAGCACAAACACAGGATGCCTGCTAACAGCAACATGAGTCTTAAGGTACTGGCGGGATGTTTGTGTCATGTCCTTCTCGGCGCATGGAGCAGGTGGCCAATCAGAAAGCAGAGTGGCGTGGCTGCCATGTTTTCATTGGCTCACACTACTCCTACTGTTCCCACCACCCAGAGACCAAGCATCCCACCCCCACCCCATCACCTCCTACCAGTTGAATGGGATATTGTGGCCTTAAGACATGCATCACATCTGGGCAGCAGAGCCCAGCTGGCGATAGAGGTGAAAAAAATAGTTTGCTTCATAAAGTTTTCAACCATACTTCTAGTATCGTAAGGTCATTATAACCCAAACCACGCAATAGAGGAAGGGTGAAAATAGTGATATCCATCAAAAACACAATTTTTGCCTGTGGTAGCGCTTAGGTACCTTAAGACGCACAACCCCTCATTATAACTTTATAGTTTTTGTTGTTACAGTTGCAGGCTGATAACACTGGTCTACAGCCAAAATGCTTTGGAAATAAAAGTATTCAATCTTTAATTTTGGGTCACTCAATACAAAAATGATGCCTAAAATTGCCAATTGGCTCTATTTATAAAGATATCAGGCAACCCTGCACCCTACTAACTGGACTGCATCTGTCGCAAAATATGTAGATGCCTGTGACACATTGATGCCTTGACACTACTGCACATGTGTGGTTATATTTTTTTATTTTAATAAATTAATGTAAATATATACATATACAATAAAATATAATTTTAAAATTATCTATTAGATTATGTTTTTGTAAATTATTTATTAAAAAATAGATTGGATCATTTTAACATATTGCTTCCCATAATGTTTTTATATTAATATAAATGGAATACTAACCTAACTTAACCTTACCTAATTTAAAATTATTAAAATGCAATGTAATTACATTAATTTATTAAAATAAAAAAAATATAACTATGCGCATGTGCAGTAGAGTCGATGTGTCACAGGTATCTACATATTACACCACAGCATCAGTTCATTCGCAGAAGTCATACAGTGCACCCTTGTCAAATTCTTGTGTGTTTGCTTTTGAAAATTTTTTTCAGCCTAATTTGAACAAAGATGCCTCATAATTGCATGAACAGTGTAGATAACTTCTGTTATGTTTGTAGAGAATTGACTTTTGCATCACAAAAGCATGCTATAACTGCCGTGATTAGGAAAGCCTATCACCTTTATTTTGGCTGTAAGATTGGAGATCAGGACAAGAGCTGGGCCCCACACATATGCTGCAATACTTGTGCAACAAACCTTCACCAGTGGTTGAATCAGAAAAGGAAATCTATGCCTTTTGCAGTGCCAATGGTGTGGAGGGAACCAACAGATCATGTCAGCAATTGTTACTTCTGCATGGTGCCTCGAGTCAAGAAAGGTATTTGCAAGAAGAAAAAGTGGATTTTACAATATCTGAATATACCCTCTGCTATACGCCTGGACCTCATGGCGAAGGACTACCCGTTCCTGAGCCCCCACACTCATTCTCCCTGGAGTCAGAGGATGAGGAGAATGAAGGAACCTGTGAAACTTGTGAGCCTTCAACTTCACAAGACCCTGAATTTGTTTATAACTTGACATCTTCTAAACCACACATGATAACTCAGAATGAATTACTTTATCAGAGATTTAGAACTGCCAAAGAGTAAGGCAGAGCTGTTGGGCTCCAGATTGCAGCAGTGGAATCTCCTCGCTGAAAATGTTAGTGTGTGTAAGTTTCGTGACTGTCAAAAAGATTTTGTCCCATTCTTGGGATGCAATGACATCAATGGTCTGATGGCAGCTCTCAACATTATTCACAATCCTGATGAGTGGAGACTGTTCATTGAAGTTGAGTCTAAAAACTGTTTTGTTGCATGTTGGCAACGTATTGCCATCAATTCCAGTTGGTCATGCAGTCCACATGAAGGAAACATAGGACAACATGAAGCAACTTTTGAACTGCATAAACTATGACAAACATCAGTGGCAGGTTTGTAGTGACTTGAAAGTTGTTGCTATCGTGCTTGGACTGCAGCTGGGATACACTAAGTATTGCTGTTTTGTGTGTGAATGGGATAGTCAGGCTAGGACTTCTCATTACATCAAGAAGGATTGGCCACTCCGACACTCATTGGAACTTGGAACAAAAAATGTTCAGTATCCTCCACTTGTAGAATCAAGCAAGATTTTGTTACCACCCTTAACACATCAAACTAGGCATCATGAAAAATTTTGCTAAGGCTATGGATAAAATGGGGGCAGCTTTTAAGTACCTCAGTGGTAAATTCCCAAAGCTCAGTGAAGCAAAAATCAAGGAGGGTGTATTTGTTGGTCCACAGATCCATGAGCTTCTTAAGAGATGAGGAGTTCAACCGTATCCTAGGTGGTGAGGAGAAGACAGCATGGAATGCTTTCCAGTTAGTAGCAACCAATTTTCTCGGAAATACCAAAGCTGACAATTACAGGGAGCTGGTGGAAAACTGCTGTTGTCCTATCAAAAAATGGGCTGCAATATGTCTAACCCGAGATAGGCACACATGGGTTTGAGAAACGCTACAGGCATACTTGGGTATTCTTCACCCAGCCCAGGAAAAAAATTAAATTAAATGGTTCTAATCAAAGTTTATTAATGAAACTTGGTAGGTCTGTATTTGAACCTTTACTCTACACACTAGTACAATAGGAAAGGAAATGTAATGAAAATGCATGAGTTGTGGGAATTTGTAAAAAAGTTTGACAACTTATTAAAAGTAGACTGCTAAAAATATATGAGTCCAACTCCTGTTTTTATGGCCTTAAATTATGGTCCTGGAGTGGGTCCCTCTTCAGTCCCAAGCACAGGCTGTCAGCTCCTCTGGTATCCTGAAACCAGACCAGAAAACATACGCTATAAAAACTTATGGCAAAAATCTCTATTTTCAGGTAGTCATATGTAACCCATGAAATCGAATCTAATTACTTTTATCATACATAATATATGTTAAAAAATGTTTTTACACATTATAGTACATTGCATATATATATATAACAAATGTAAAAGTATTCTTACCTTCACCTACTGGCAGTCAAGGCAGACCAACACACAGTGCTCTGGACAGATGTGCCGCTTGCAGGTGTTGCACAATTTTTTTGTCTTCCTGTCCTTGGAAGATTTGCACATGCTGCACCTCTGTGTTGGCACAGTGGCAGGCATAGGTGCGACCTGTGCAGGAGCCTCAACTCCAAAGACCGATGTGATTAGTGTTTTCACATGCCTTTGTAGTCATTGTTGTGAGAGCCACTGTTCTGCCCACGGTTTTATCAACATTTCAGCCATGGTCTTCATGAAGTGCCATCGGGTCATCTTCCTTGCTTGTTGCTGGCACTATATCTGGAGTAAATGACCCATGCATTTACTATACTTGCATTGATCATTCCATACCAGACGCACAGTGGCCACCGCCTGGTCTTCCTGCTGAAAGAGTATATTGAACACATTTGGTCGAACGTGTCGACACCACCTTTGGTTCTATTGTACATCATGATTATTTCAGGCTTGCCATTGTCAGCAATATCAGGTTGATTATGCATTGCTGAGAGGAGATGGACGAGTTTTTTGCCTGAACTTCTAGGTTGTTTTGCAGAGCGAGACTAGAGTCATGTCTTTAGTGTAACAGAAGGCACTGGTACGGTCTTTGCGATCCTTTTTGTTGACCATCTCAGGTGGAATTTCTCCCTTATTGGCACGTATGGTGCCAACAAGTGTGAGGCCACAGTTATGTAGGAGGTCCAAGGCCAATGGTACTGATGTGAACCAGTTATCTGTTGTGATGTTTCTTTTAGTATGGAAATATTTTGTGGCCAGCTGCTTTATGAAATAATGGCCCAATGTCACCCAAACCACTACACACACAATAAGCATACATGGGTAAAAATCACCCGATGTAAGCAAAAAAAGTATGTAGACAGCGACACAGAGCGACACTGACCCCGACTATGACTGAGTCTCGACTGATGATGCAGCTACTGAGTGGGAGATGATTCTGCCAATGCGGGAACCATACATACCCTGCAGTGTTACCATATCACCGGGTAGATTTTACCCATGTATGCCTATCTAGGGTTAAAGATACATTTCCTCCATTTGCACCTGGAATTTTTTCCAGCCAAATGCGGAGCAGTCAGCGATGAACATGGTGAATGTTTCCACCAGGATATCTCAGCAATGGAGAAATGCTACCAGGGGAAATGGAGTCCATCATTGTTAGCAGACTACTACTGGACAATAACAAGAGATGCTCCAGAAGTTGAATACAAGAGACAAGCAAAGAAGCAACAGGTTGAATCAATATAAGTGACTGCATTATACAGGTATGTTACTAATATATGGTATATATTTAGGGTGGAGTGATTGTTTAGTTTAAAAAATCTGGGTGTTAAATAGTTGTCAAATATCTAAAAATAAGCATTGGTGGTGGTTTTTGGTGGTTGCTGGTGATATCACATCAGCAACCACACACTATATGTGCCACACCCACATGCAACTCAAAAAAAACCTTTATTTTGCCTATTTGGGGCTCTATAATAGCTAGAAGCACAATCTAAAAAGTGCATCTTATGATTTTTTGATGCTGAGAACAATAATTATTTTCAAAAGTGTACATTGATGTATTAACATTTTTTGAGAGTTAAATTAAAATCAGTAGCTGTTTTTGTCCAACCTACTTTATTATTTACTTCTTTTTTCAGAATTTTTATAACCTATTCAATTAACACTAGTTTAACATCTTCAAGATTTTTAGTTACTTATGAAACATAGAAGCCAAACAACAAAAGTCTTACATGGTGGCCATAGTTTTCCATCTATTAACAGTTTTCCTAATGGAAAATTACCTACCGCTGGACAAGTTGTCCAGCATCTACTTAAGGAGCCAAACTGGAAAACCAAGGAAAACCACAAAAGTTGCAATGAGTTGAGGAAACAATGGATTTGGTGTAATGTTTATCCACTATCCTTGCACACCATTGAGACGAAGGAGGACAAACTAGCAGCAGACTTTTCATGGTAAGTCATAACTTTCTATCCTGAGTAGTACTAAATTAATTACAAGAATGTCTTCTTAGCCAATAGTAAATTTTTTATTTTAAATATAATTTTGTTGTGATGTGCTCTGTAAACCTGTGAATTAATTTATCTATGTATTTCAGCCAAAATTTCTAAACTAAAAAATACTTAAGCGATTTGTGACCACAATTTTTAATTTCTAATTAAGAAAGTATATTTTTTAATATTTCAACTTCGAAAATGCATCAACAGGTTTCATCGATACTCTGTCACAAAGAGGTTCAACCTATTTGGCAAAACTAGAATTTTGTCGAAGAGCTTGATTGTTTATTTGATATTTTTTACAAGGATCTTTCTCAATGACGAAAATTGTAGTAGTAGTTTAAACTGTGTGTGACTCAGGATGATTTCTCCTTCTATGAGGATCAAAAATCTGTGAGGCTAGGATACTAAGATTTGAGGAAAAGCTCAGAGGCAGATGTTAGATACAGAAGAATAATTGACGAACAATGAGCGGAATTATGGTTAGTCAGAGTACATCATGACTTGAACCATTTTAATTAAACCTTTGATATTTTTTTATTATATATATATATTGGCATAGTAAATCTAGTCATCTAGTCATACTAATTGTTCAGTGAATGAAGCCAGAGAGAAGAGGCAAGTGCATCACGATTTCAACCAGACAGTCCAGACACTACTGGTAGCTCTAGCAAAACTCCATCAGAAGACTCTCGAGATGATCTACAGCCTGCTGGTTCCTCTCATTGTAATTACCAAGATCTGGAGAACCTGTGCAGAGCTGTTGATAGGTAAATTAGCACTTGTGAATTGTGATTGTTCTTTAATAACTGTACTTAGTTGTATGTGCCGTGCCATGTCATTTCGGTAGACTTAAAATGGATATAATTTTTCTCAACTTCAAAATACAATCTTGCAGGTATTCAATTTCTGATAGAGCAGGTGCAGCAATAGCATCAGCAATTTTAAAAGATTTTGGCATTATCACTGATGATGACAACACTCATGACTCCAGATTCCTGGGATCTTGGGAGCATTGCTCCAGTAAATTTGACCATGAGAAAAAGTAAATTTGGGTTTGGGTTTTGTTCATCCACTAGACATTATGCAATTTTTTTGCGTATACGTTCTTGTACAAACCAATTTTTTTAAATTACAAATTTAGTTATTTTAAGTTTAGTTGGTAATTCCATATTTAACAATTATTTTTATTTTTTGTTAAGCTTCAATGTTTTGATAATTAAAATTTTATTAAAACGTATACTTTTTTAATATAAAATTATCAGGATTGGACTATGTCCCATTGATCTCAGCCAGGTTTGATAAATTGGCCAGATAATTACTTGTGCGGTTTTAAGTAATCCACCATGACTCTAGAATTGAAAAGTTTAGTTAAGTTTAAACTTACTTTAACTTACCTACTTTTACTTACTCTTCCTTACTTTTACTAAGTTTAAAGCACTTACTTTTACTTACTTTCATTGTACTATATTTACTTACTTTTACTCACTTTTACCATACTATTGCTGCAGCAATGAATAAATAAACTTAAGGTGAGTTATAAACTGTACATTATTGTATTATTATGTTTAGCTAAAACAATTTGTAATTGGTATGTCGTCAATTCAAGAGTTTACTATCATTAACCTATCTAGTGGTGTAAGGGAAAAAAAAGTAAATTCAGAGCTGTGCTCCAGTAAATTTTTTCAAATCTGGAGTCATGACAACACTAACGTCATTGACAGGTAAGATTTCAAAATTATCATGATTACATTTTCATCCACATTTCCTAAGCTTTAACAAAATTACAATTACTACTACTAAGAAGTAAAGTAATTTTACTTAATTATACATATAAATTTCAAATATATTGGGCTCAGGCATAAAAGCCAGTGTATTTAGCCCATCAATGTTCATTGATTCCTGTTGTACATATTCCTGTTTATCAGTGCTACCTCCAGCCTTATAAATTTGTAAGCAATTTTCATTAATACAGGAGTAAACTACAAAGGCAATGGGTGTAAATACCATGAACAGATCAGAGCTGAGGAAGAAGTATTCTTTGGTTTAGTGGACAGTATTTATGTTGGTGGCCAACAGGATGGTACTGTGACAATTACAGAGTTAGAGGGGTGACATTATCAACAAACCAAAGTAGAAGAGCACTATGTTATAGTCGGAGAACCAGGTAAGCCACTGTTTTCTGTATGGTATGTTTTAAATTTTTAGTGGATAGCATAAATTTGGTCTCAGTAACATTAAGGAGTAAGAACTATGTGATAGTTATATATGTTCATTGGTCATACCTGGTAATCTACTGATCTCAAATACATTTATTATTTCCTTAAATTTTGTTTAAAATGTTTCAGGAGGACATTATCTGTAGTGATGTTAAAAAAACATTTTTTTTGTGTCCATATTTTTTTTGTCTTTTTTTTTTATCATTTTTTTTTGTTTTTTTTAATAATTAATATAGATATTGCCAATTTAATTATAAGGTATACTTTTGCAATGATATATATTATAAAAATAAATAAATAAATAATAAAATAGGCCATATGGTACCAGTATAGAATGTCCTTTTCAGCCTATTTTCAGAAAAAACTGGCCTCTTTCTTGCACTGAAAGTCTTGTATCTTGAGATCCGTTAAACTTGCGAGAACACTGGCTGGGAGCTGACTGCCCATTGTCCAACCTTTCCAGGACTCTCCCATCCATGCCTCGGATTTTGAATCTCCCACTTAACTATCCTTTGGACCCGTGATGACATATTTTCCCCCTGAGACCATCCATATATATATATACACATACACCCATATATACCAATATATACATAAATACTTATATATACACATTTATATCTATTGTATACCCCATACACACGCATACATCCAGAATTCCAGATACATACGCATGCATACTCACATATATACCTACACAAACTCATACACCTCTATTTCGCCCTTTCATTACCTCCGAGATCATTTAGCACATACAGTAATATCCATACAGCCAAAAGAAACCGATTAAGCACAGACAGAGCAGCAAAGCTAGTATTTATATCCCAAAATGCAAAATTCCAAGAAAGTGAAGTAAAACGTGGTGCTACATTGGCTTTGTCAACATCCAAATCTGCAATAAATACCAGTACCTGTGATATTGAAACCATTTGCTTTAATCAATCTAGTGATAATGATTCTTCAATGGAAATAGAATCAGATAATGAAAGTTAAACAGCATTAGGTTAACACAAAGGTTAAAGAAAGAGATGAATATTTTTATTTTTTTTATTTTTCTATTTGGAATATATATATATATATATATATGCACACTAGTACTCTTGCCAATCACAACTATGTATATTGTTTGAAACGAGGAAGAATGTTTTATGTTCTAGTTAAAAAATATATATACATATAAAAAATGAGGGTTTGTTTTTCCTTTCTATTATATACTTTTTGTGTGATTCAGTTTTTCTAAAAGATGACTATATATACTAGGTATAACCATATAAGCATGGTAGTATAGTAAATTATAGGTAATACTAATATACTTATTAGATTAACCCTTTCACTCACTGGGTAGACAATTGTGTAGCTGAAAAATAAACCATATTGATTCTTATATAACCACACATAAAGGCAAATTTCTTTTTTACCTTATGACATAATTCGTGAGCGAAGGGGTTAAAGGAAGAAAAATATGGAATAAGTTTAAAACAAAAAAAAACAAAAAAAACAGACTTCGTTTCAAACAAAAAAAACGACAATAAAAAATGACTCATCACTAATTATCTGACATGTTACTCCAGAGAATGGGAACTGTGTATCAATTGCACTAAGTCTCTCTGAAGCAGTGAAGGACACTGATCTGGAAAACAACCTGCAAGTCATGGGGTCAGATGGAGCTGCAGTGATGACTGGACATAATTCGGGGGCAATCAGAGTCTTTGAAGAGCTTATTGGAAGACCACTGCAAAGGATCATATGCCTCTTACACTTTAACAAGCTACCTCTTCATCATGTTTTCATGGAGCTCGATGGGACTACGAAGAGCCCCGATAGTTTTTCAGGGCCAATAGGAAAATTAGCTAGGTGGTATGGTTTCTGAATGGGATGTTAAATTTAAGCCAATCAGAAATCAGAATTTTGCTATATTGCCCAATGATGTAATTGATGATCTCAGTCGTGACCAATACTATGCTTATAGAATATGCATGGCAGTCATGCTAGGGACTATTGAAAAGGACCTTGAGCTTTTAGAAGTTGGGCCATTAAATCACTCAAGATGGCTGACATTAGGTTATAGAATACTCAGATTCTATGTTTCACAGAAAAAGCCGAGTTCAGTATTGATAACTGTTGCTGAGTTCTGTTTAAAAGTGTATTTCCCCAGCTGGTTTGAAATCAAGAAGAATCACTCAGTGACGGATGGTTCAAGAAACTTCTTTTCAATGCTGAGCAGAATCTCCAAGTTTCCTAATAAGAAAGTAAAAGACATTGCCCTAAAAACCTTAAGGAATGCTTTTTTGCTCACCCTGAAAACATTATAATATCAATGCTTGGTGATGAGGACAGGGAGAGAAGAAACACTGCAGTAAATAAGATCCTGGCACTGAGGGGTGAAGTACAGAAAACAACCCAGGACATCAGAGTCAAAATGGATTTCACCGGCGGAGATTTGGAAATTGAGGATGATGTGAATGATGATGATTATGACAGTTTGAGTTATACAAGAGACCGCACTGTCAGGAAATTTAAGGTGCCTATAATCAATGAAAATGCTAAATCATATGACAAGATGAGTAACCTTGATAACTTGACAGCAGAGCCTCCAATAGTTACCCATCTTACATCAACTGAACTTGCAAACATTAGAAAAAATCCTTTGAAGTTCAAACAGCCATGCCACAATCAAGTGGTAGAACGCCATATCAAGCTTGTGACTGAGGCATCTGCAGCTGTCATTGGGTTCAATAGAAGAGATGGCATGATCCAGCAGTGTATAAAATCCTGTAAACTGATAAAGTTTAATACAAAGCAAGAATTTTAGATTCTACATTTATTTGATGAAATTTTATAGTGTAAATTTGTAATATATGGTCAATATGCATTACTTTTTCATAAAAATGTGTTAAAACTCTGATAAAATTATTTCCAAAAGTGTGGAACAGTCTCAGCATCAAAAAAAAAAATCATAAATGGTTTTGATTGTGTTTCTACCTATTATAGAACCCAAAATAGGCAAAATACAGGGTTTTTTACAGTTGCATATGGATGTGGTACATATAGGGTGTGGTTGCTGATGCAGTATCACTTGCAACCACCCAAAACCACGACCAATGTTCATTTTTAGACATTTGACAACTATCTAGCACCCCTGATTTTTATAAAAACACACACTACCCTAATACATATACGCAAAATGTATAACTTAAATTTTCGTGGAAACTGTAGCCAATCAATTGTTTTTAGGGTCATTCATTTTCAGCACCCCAAAATCCATAAGAAGACACATTTTATCTCCGAAGCACAAACTTTTTCAAAATTTGTAGACCAGTGTAATAACATTATCTGATGCTGTTGAAATTTGGCTCAATTTAATCCAAGATGAAAAATTAGCTCCATACAAAGATATTATTAAGAGATTTAGAAAAACTATGGAGCCATGTCATCTTTTGGCAAATATAACTGACCCAAAGTATGAAGGTAAATAGGACCTAAATGCTTAACTACTATCGATATATAAAACATACAGTAGGTAACTCAACTGTATGGGCAGAAGAGTTTTCTCTAATCTGAATCAAATCATCTGGCAGTGCCATATTAGATGATAATTAGCATAAATTAGATACCATAACATAAATTATATAATCTATATTATTAGCTTTATTTTTGTTTCCACACAGTTCTATTTTTTCAGGACAAAAACTGAATAGAGTTCAAGAGAAAGGCTAAAGAATGGCTGATTGAAATAAATTCAGAATACATGGCAGGATATTATACATTCCGCTTAAGAGAGACTAATTTTTCCTCCTTATTTATTCAAAGATAGTATAGTGAGCTCTACATCAGCTAGTAATTGGTGAAAAATTGGGAGCTATTGAAGAATAGGGACCCCAGCCTTCTTTAGTTAGCTTTATAAGGCTAACTAACAAAAATATCATGACCTAACCAATCATCAAGGGCGTAGTTAACCTAACGATTGGTTAGGTTAGGTCGTGATATTTTTGTTAGTTAGCCTTATAAGCCTAACTAAAGAAGGCTGGGGTCCCTATTCTTCAATAGCTCCAAAAATTGTTGAAATGAAAGAAAAAAAATTTTGAGAGACCAGGTTACCATTAGGTTTTGCTAAATTTACGAGATCTCTTTATAGTTGTCCGGCTAGTTCCAGATCATCGGAAATTTTTTTTTCAATGTTTGGCTTGGTATGGAGTAAAATGTGAAATACGTTAGGGAAAGAAAAGGCAGAAATGTTGGTTCGAATCTACCGCCACCTAAGGTCAAAAGATGCTGAACATACTGATCAATAATTAATCAATATTAGGTACCACTTAAATTATTTAAATTATAAAGCTGAAAAGAAACATGATTTATTTTTAGATATAGGTAGCCAATTAGAACTTGAAGATAGATAAATTAGATACAGTATTAGATATAAGGTTCATAATGAAACATGTCAAATAAATAGTTTCTGGAAATTTTAGTTTATATTGGCCTTATCACATTAATTATAGGTTATGATAGTAATAAAAACCTTCCAACTACTTCAAAGTTAACAAAAGATCAGAAATCTACTGAATGACAAGCACCACTTAAAAGATTCTTTACTACAGACAAAGTTACCATAACAATGACCACAGAAAAGTTCAAGAAGCACATCATCGAACTGGTGGCAAGAAATGTTGTAGCCTTAACTTTATTTTCACAACCAGCCTTTCTAGGCCTAAATGGAGAAATGGCCAAGAAACTTGGAGTTTCTCTGGAAAGACAAAGTATCAGAAAAATTATAGTTGAAGCCACAAATAAAAAGGAAGAACTTCGAAGAACTCTTAAGGGCCGCTTCATGTTTATTAAAATGGATGCAGCCACGCGTCATAGAGTTAACTATTTTGCCATCAATGCTAGATTTGTTGATAAAACAATAAAATGGTAACTCAGACATTGGGAGTAAAGGACACTGAGGCGCATCATGACAGCGACTATCTTCAGAAGTTAGTGGAGGAAGTTTTACAAGACTTTGTAATTAAGAAAAAGCAGATTCTATGTATTGTCACAGATAATGCTTCAAACATGCTAAGCACGATAGAAAAGCTGAATAAAGTTGAAGAAAAAGTGGCTAATGAAGATGACATTCCTGAAACTGATTCTCAAACAGCACAAACAGAACAGAGCGATGAAATTTTAGATGATATTGTTGAATCAGCATCTAAGCTCTTTCTAATCCAACATATGCGTTGTGTTGTACATACATTGCAGCTAGCAATAAGAGATGGATTGAAAGATCGCCATGCAGCTACTCTGATAGGCAAGTTGAGGCAAGTAGCCACTGCAGCCAGGACCTCTGAAAATTGATGCTATTATCCAGACATGCAGAAAAGGGAGCTATTTTGGACCAAGCGACACGCTGGGGAAGCACATATATGATGATTAAGCGTTTTGCTTGATCTAAAACCCTTCCTAGAAGACATTGATAATCCCAATGTTTCACTAACTGAAATTCAATGGAGGGAGGTTACACAATTAGAAGCTCTGCTTGCTCACCCTTATACTGTCACCAAAAAGTTGCAAGCAGAGGATTTAACTCCTGGTACATTCCTATGGGAATGGAAAAATTTATTTTGTCTATCCCAAACTGGAGGATTAATTGCTGATGGAATTGTATCATCAATGAAGAAAAGAGAGGGTCTGCTACTGGAAAATGAGATCTTATTAGCTGCTGTCTACATAGATCCAATGAACCAAATTTTGTTGACCGAAGAACAAATTGCTAAAGCAAGAGAGGCCCTCTGCGAGGTTGCAATTCGCATAAAAGGGCTATTACCTGAAAATCCTGAACCACAGGATGAAGATATTAGTAGTAAGTCCCTCTCATCCTCTTCAAATGATGAAGAATTACTTTCAAAAATATTTAGATAAAATTGAACGCTCAAAAGCAAAGCATCACCGCTTAAACGTGCATAGGCAACCTTTTGATATTAAACTAATGAAATTTAAGCAAGATTTTTTTTTGATGGCCTAAAAGAAGTGGAAAAATATGATCACTCATCTAAACTGACAATACAAGAAGTCATCCCCGCATATCCAGAGATTTTAAGAGATACAGCTATGATAGTAACAGCCATGCCACCCACTCAGGTCAGTGTGGAGTGTGTGTTTTCTGCACTGAAAATAATTAAATCAGATTTAAGGGCTTCAACGAAAGAGGATCTGGCAGAAGCAATTCTGTTCCTAAGAACAAGTTATTCGTAAATTTTAGATTTTCACCGTTGGCCTTAGTTTAATAAATTTTGCAGGAATACTTTTATATTTTTGATTGCATTTAATAAAATTTTTATTTTGTCAGTCTTAAATTTAATTTTTTTTTTGTTTTATGCTCAATGAATTTTGTTTTTTCATAAATAAAAAATAAAAAAGCCATAATGGCATCGCTACAACCATTAGACTCAAACTTTGCAGGTTATGGGTTTAAAAAGTAGCCTGATGATTCACGTGGTAGTGATGAAATGCCTCTTGTGTAATTATCATCATAGCAGATTTAGAATTAATATACCTTCAGAGTCAGATAGACAAAAAAATTGAGTAATCGGAGTTGGTTTTTTATGTGCCAACTCCACAGCCCTGAGTGCAAGTGTGGAAGCCTCTATACAAGGTAAGATTTATTTAAAATTGTTACTGCAAGAACTTGTGAAATATCGCATTGTATGTGCATTTTTCTGAGTTTTAGCTAGTGTGTGTTTTACTTGTGTAAGCAATATTTGTTTATTATTGTTTAATAGGCTTCAACTTTGGAGTGTGGAACAAGCTTGGGTTCGGCTGGGGAGCTGAATTCCTGTTCAATTAAAACTTCTCATAATGACAGATACTATCACCTCCCGAAGTATTGACCTTTCCTCCTGAAACATCCTGTATTCTTACCAGTATACAACTCAGAAATGAGAGGCATGGAGCGCAGCATCATATCTCAAAATCTTTACCTATCCAGTGACCCGATAATGATATAAAACTTTCACGAGAGGTTTTGCATATCCATATATCTGAAGAAAAGCCAACATGCTTTACTTTTTCTAGCTTCTGAGCAATTTTAGACAAACTCATTATAAAGACGAGGAATTATAGTATCAGAGAAGTACCTTCTGCTCAGTAAGAGATATCTGGGTTGGAGGTAAGCCATTAGATCAATAAAACCATCATCTTCAACTAAAGTAAATGGCTGGTTGTCCAAAGCCATCATCATGCCAATTTTACGGTGAATCATCACAGACCTGGAGTCATTGATGTCCCATATTTTTTTAGATGAAAAGCTTTCCTCTATTGAGATCTGCTTACTCATTTGGTCCATTTTCTTTTCTTTCAGAGTACTACCAGTAGAAGTTGATGGTCCAGCCCGTATTCTATCTATGCCTATTTCCTTTGATTCAGTTGCAGCTAGGGCTGTACCGGACTCAAGATTTCTGGGTCCGGCTGGACCCGGACTCAGCCAGACTTTTTGGTAAAGTCCAGCTGGACTTGACTTTTTTACAAATTTCAAATAAAATTATTTCATGTTTTAATGGTTATTCAGTTCCTTTAACAATACACCTGGTTTTTCAGTTTATCCCCTCTACTCACCATTGGGAGGTGAGTGACAATACATTAGTTTCTATTTTCATTTCACAAGTATTTTATTATCTTTTATAAATTTAGAAAATGCTTAATTAATGGTATCAGAAATAGCAATACTTAGATACGTATCAATACCACCCATCCTTATAATTTAGCTATATATTTATTATTCAATATTTTTTCAATTTATTTTCAGGCTAGTATCAAACTCCTTCACAGCTTTATAAATTGCATCAATGCATTTAAACCATATTTTAGCCATCATTTATGCATCATTTAATTTATCAAAATTAAAGAAATAAAGTAAAAACTAAAAACAATGTCATCCTTTATTTGGAACTATTTCACAGTTAAAGATAAAGTTATGCAGAATGCAAATTGTGCCATGCTAAAATAAAGAGGGGTTCCACACCAAAAGCATATAGTACCACTCCACTGACATGTAAAAATGAAACACAATAGTGTCTACAAGATTGCCCAAGAAGAATCTGAGAATGCACCAAATCCTGCAGAAGTATCAAAACCTGCTCCTAAAGAAAGGAAATTAGAGGCTTTAAAGAAGCAGACTACTTTATTTGAAAGTTTCTCAGCAAAACAACTTTGAAAAATTGATGATGAAGTGTCAAAGATTACACCATGTAACAAAAGAAAATTTTTCTTTGTTTCTGGGTAATAACCTTTATTTTCTGATTCATTATGCTTCAAATCACTGGAAAAAAGCTGTCAGTGATTTTAAACTTCGGGTTTGTTGTCAGTACATCGATTTTGTTGAAATAAGAATATTATTATTTTTTAACCCTATATGGACATCTGCGACAGATCTGTAAATGCTTCAAAATTTACTATATATTTACCGAAACAAGTACATTTTAACTTAAATGACGATATCGTCAAATTTGTAACGGTTCAAGGAGTTTATATCACGAATTGGCAACTCCTACTGCAGAAAACCGAGCTTTAATGAAAAAATAAGTTAGTGCGTCAGTAGAAGTAAAAGTGTATGGTTACGCAGTTCATTTTTTATTTTTTATCACTTTATTTGATTAAAGGTAAGTTGAATAATTTTTTATTGCTCAATATATGTTGTTAGAGTGGCTGAAGTAATATAAAACAATTCTGATAAACTGAGCACTAGAATATTTTATTGAAACGTAACAATATTGATGGCTCTGACATCCATGCCTTCTTTGCCACATGGTATAAGGTTGTCCAATTTGTATTATATATATTACATTATATACAGGGTGTACATAAAGTCAGGATCTATTTTTGTGAAGCACTTGGAAATTATATGGAATTCAATCATAAAATGATAAAGTGGTAACATTTATTAAATAATTAAGAGTAGGATTCGACGTGACGCCCATCAGTATCCCTGCACAGCTCAAATCATTCCGCAGCATTTCTAAACACATTCTGGAGCATTTGCGGGGTTGTTATCTGCAGCAGTTCGTATACGTGTACGTAAGTTTTCAAGACTCGTAATCTTCGTCTGATAGACGTGCGATTTGATAAAGCCCCATGCAAAGAAATCTAAAGGGGTTAAATCTGGTGATCTCGCTGGCCAAGGTCTGTTGCTTCCGCGTCCGATCCAGCGATTTGGAAAACGTCCATTAGATAATCCTGAACAATTTTGGCATAGTGACAAGGAGCACCATCATGTTGATAGACGATGGGGATAGGATTGTTAGTACTGTCGTCTATCAACATGATGGTGCTCCTTGTCACTATGCCAAAATTGTTCAGGATTATCTAAATGGACGTTTTCCAAATTGCTGGATCGGACGCGGAAGCAACAGACCTTGGCCAGCGAGATCACCAGATTTAACCCCTTTAGATTTCTTTGCATGGGGCTTTATCAAATCACACGTCTATCAGACGAAGATTACGAGTCTTGAAAACTTACGTACACGTATACGAACTGCTGCAGATAACAACCCCGCAAATGCTCCAGAATGTGTTTAGAAATGCTGTGGAATGATTTGAGCTGTGCAGGGATACTGATGGGCGTCACGTCGAATCCTACTCTTAATTATTTAATAAATGTTACCACTTTATCATTTTATGATTGAATTCCATATAATTTCCAAGTGCTTCACAAAAATAGATCCTGACTTTATGTACACCCTGTACATATTATATATATTATTATATATATTATATATATATATTATTTATATATATATATATATTATTATATATATATTACATTAAAAATCACATATTTATGTTCAAAGTACTCTAAATGAATGTTTAATATAGGTAAAAAAAATTTTAAGACAAAAATAAGAATTATGCCCATATAGGGTTAAATTAATCCACTATTTTTACTTTTTCAGACGTGACATGTGACGAAGTTACTGTTATGGCTGCTCGTGGTTGCAAATACCCAGCGGATTCCTTCTGCTACGTGTGCGGCGAGTTCTTCGCAAAGACAGCTAAAAAACACTGCTTGGACAGTTGCACCCGTGCAAAGGAAGCCTATCATGCCTACTTCGGAATGCCAGTCGGTGACCAAGACAAACGCTGGGCACCACATGTCATCTGTGACTACTGCCGCCGCACTCTTGAAGGTTGGTTTAGAGGAGAGAAGAGGGCAATGCGTTTCGCTATCCCCCGTGTCTGGCGTGAGCCCTCAGACCATCTCACGGACTGCTATTTCTGTATGGTGGACCCAACAAAACGAAGAAAGGGGAAGAATGCGCCTCCCATTGAGTATCCCTGACATTCCATCATCTATTGCACCTGTTTCCCATAACGCGACGGACCTACCTGTGCCACAGCCTCCCTTGAGAGATCAATCTTGTCCAGCAGAAGAAGCAAGCTATGATGATTCCGAGGAGGAGCAAGGTGCGTCATCTGCTGCACGCCATCGACGCCGGGTGGCCGGTGAAAGGTGCCCCTACTACCCCAACCAAGAGGACATCAACTCATCAGGGAAATGGCCTTGACAAAGTCCAATGACGAGCTGCTCATTTCCAGACTGAAGCAGTGGGACTTACTGGACGACAGCGTTCAAATTACTTCCCAGAGGAAGCGGCATCGCGGCTTTTCAGTGTTCTTCACTCTTAGAGATGGGTTGTGCTACTGCCATGACATCAGAGGACTCTTCGACGCTGTGGGCATTCCCTGCAACACCTCTGACTGGCGGCTCTTCATCAACAGTTCATCTAAAAGCCTCAAGGCTGTTTTACTGCACAACACAAATCAGTGGCCCTCGATTCCTCTGGCTCATTCAGTGCACATGAAAGAAGAGTACCAGAACGTCAAAATCCTGCTGAGTGCACTGAAGTACGACCAATTCAGCTGGGAGGTCATTGGCAATTTCAAGATGGTGGCCTTCTTGATGGGGCTTCAGGGAGGCTTCACCAAGTTCCCTTGCTATCTGTGCCTCTGGGATAGCCGAAATACAGCCCTTCACTACGAGAAGAGGAACTGGCCCCTCAGGACTGGCTATGAGGTTGGGGCCCATAACGTGAAGCAAGAGCCGCTGGTGGAGCCAACGAAAGTGCTGATGCCACCCCTGCACATCAAATTGGGCATCATTAAGCAGTTTGTTAAACAGCTGGATCCAGAGGGTGAGGCCTTGAAGCACATCCAGGAGCTGTTCCCGAAGTTGTCAGAGGCGAAGATCAAAGCAGGAGTATTTGTGGGCCCTCAGGTGAAGCGACTTATTGACTCCGACAGCTTTCCTGAGAAGCTGTCTGAGGTTGAGCGGGCAGCTTGGACAAGCTTCGTTTCTCTAGTCAAAGGTTTCCTCGGAAACCACAAGGCAGAGAACTACAGGGAAATCGTTGACGAACTTGTGGACACGTACTGGAGCATGGGCTGCTGGATGTCGCTGAAACTGCACGTACTACACACCCACCTTGATGAGTTCAAAGAAAACATGGGAGACTACTCAGAAGAACAAGGTGAAAGATTTCACCAGGATGTCAGCTCTTTCGAGGAACGCTACAAGGGACAGTACAATGAAAGTATGATGGGGGACTATATCTGGAACCTTTTGCGTGAGTGAACTGAAATACAATCACCAATCTCGTAGACAAACTTCTTTTTGATTAAACTATAATGCTAGAATTTTTGTATCAATTCTGTATCAATTCTCCGTAGCAATACTCTTTATCAACGCTCTGCATCACTGCACTGTATCACTGTCTATAATACATAATTATTCCCTACTCGTTTCCTTCTTTTTATTTTCATTTCTAAAGACGGGGCCTGGAGAACTTCATTTTTCATCATTGATTTATCATAATAATCGTGTTAACATTAATTAAAATTATACTTAACAGGATTCATTTGATTTAAAAGCAGATAGTGTGAAAAACCCTTAAATTAATAAGCAAAAATGGCAAAAAAATCAATAAATCGATCTCATGAACTCAGAACCGAAGTCTGAACTTGGTGACTGCTCATTTTTACTTATTTATGCCCTAAAAAATCAGAAAATAATAGTTTTAACTCATGGACAAATTTTGTTACACGGTGTTATACATCAAAAAATTATGAACATGATAGCCATGGACAACCAGCCTTTTACTCTTACAGAGAATCAAGGATTTATAGAACTAATGGGCACACCTCCAGCCCAAATACCTTATACCATGCCAGAAATATTTTACTGAAACCATGCTACCATTGTCATACAAAAAGTTGCAGGGAGCAGTGTTAAATGAGCTGTCCATGGCCCAATACCTTAGTTTTACAACAAATATATGGAGCAACCAACACACTCAAGAATCTTTTATCTCTGACTACTCATTGGATAACAAATGAATTAGAAGAGCGAGATTGTGTTCTTCATTGTAAGCCCTTTCCAGGGTCACATACAGGTATTAATATTGCTACAGCCTTTCAATCTATGCTGACTGAATGGCAAATTGAACCAGAAACAGTTCATATTATTGTTCGAGATGCTGCCAATAACATGCAGCTTGGCATAGACCTGACAGGCTCTGTAAGCATATCATGCTTTATAATACCCTCAATTACAGTTTGTAATAAAGGAAGCCTTATTTTCCCAGCATTCTGTAAGTGACGTTATTAACAAGTCAAAGAGCATTTCTACTCATTTTAACCATTCAACACTGGGTTGCAATGAACTGAGAAGACTACAAAAAGAAATTGACCCCAAGCTTAGCAAAATATTACTTCCAATCCCAGATGTTCCAATGAGGTGGAACAGCACTTATTTGATGTTACAAAGGATGGAAACCCTTAAAAGATGCTTGCAGCTTTATACCACTGAGCATGCAAATATTCCATCACTGACTGCCAATAAATGGCAGTTATTAGAAAAGACTGACTTTTGCAACCTTTTTTCATGGTAACAGAAAACATCAGCAAATCTAAGTCAATGTTGTCATCACTACCAGGGCTGTGGAGTCGGAGTCAGAAGCAATTTTGGTGGTGCTGGAGTCGGAGTCGGTAAAAATGTACCGACTCCGACTCTGACCTCAATATAAATTTTAATAAAATATGTTTTTGTGTGTGATATCACTGGCAGCTATGGTGGTTAAACCACTTAAATAATAAACACAATGTTTTCCATTTCAGACACTAATGCCATTAATTCATTTTTTCTTTTCAGATAATATTTTTTATTTTTAATGCTTATTTAATTTCGAGTTCTTTCTAAATTTCATAAGTTTTTAACTTTCAAGTCTAAAACCCCTTTCACAATGGCAAAGACACTTCCAACAAAGTCTGCAGTTTTTTAATATTTTACAATAACCACAGATGGGAAACATTTCGTGTGTCAGTGTATGATAGAAGAAGATGATGAAAAATTATGTGAAGCAAAAATCAGTGGTTTTACTGGCTCTGATAAAAATGCACCAACCAGAGCATCAAATTTGAAAAGACATTTGTAGTGGGGTCATTCTCTGTCAGATCAACCAAAAAAAATTGAAATTAACACCCTCATCTCTCATATTTTGCTGAAATTTGGTTTATAGGGAGTTTGTGAGCCCTGAATCCATTTCTGAAATTATAAGGTCAATCCGACCAACGGTTCAAGAGATATGACCTCGGGCAATTTGAGGTCACTCGCGAGGTTACTAACATTTGGCGAGCCATAACTTGGGTAATAATTGTCATAATTATATAAAAGTATATATATTTAGAATCAGAAAACGACAAGGAATCCAAATATGCAGGTTTTAGAACTCTAGGTTGAAAAAAAAAAAGTTACACTGTAACCAAAATTTGAGGTCACGATTTGACCTCTGGGGTATCAAATGAGAATTATTTTTTTTAAATGTAAAAAATGAAGGCATTGGCATTGGCTATTAGAATCAGCAAAAAAAAGTTTGTTTATGTTAGTATTTTTCATGTAGCTAACATTTAAGTGAACACCATATTCATAAGTTGTGCGTCAATTCTACCTATTTTTTCACACTTAAGCTCATAATTTGACCTATAGAAATTAAAATTACATTTTTTATAGATATAAAAAACAAAGTCAGAGTTCTTGACTAATAGAAACAATCATAAAAAGTTTGTTTATGTTGGTACTTTTCATGTAACTAACTTATAAGTGAACACCATATTTATAAATTGCTTGTCATTTCAAGGAATTTTTATATCTTAGCTATCAATTTGACCTCAAGCTCCAAGAATTTAATAAAAATTGTATTTCACTGCTAATCTACACTGGCAATAATAGTTATAATAGTGAAAGGGGAAGACTAAGCTCACATGTAGCCTAAACAAACCTGTTGAAACATGTTGCTACTTGTCTAAGTGCAGAATCAACACAGATAGTTGCAAAATTCCTTGTCTACAGGTTAGTACAGTTCCAGCCAGCACTGTGGGTGGCTGGTGGGTATGGTGTTTTAATGAGCCTCAGAGACTATCAAGGCCTAAAATATTAAGTGTGTATAGCTATATATTTTCTAAAAAAAATATATTACCTAATTGTAAATCCTATATCTTTACAGATCAAAATACAATGGTTCGGCACTTGAAATACTGCCAGGACCCTATTCAAAAACACAAGAAACGCATAACAATCAATCTTAGAAAAGTGACTGATGTACTTGTTGAAAAATGTGCTGGAAGAGTGAAAAAAGACTCATTGTTGTGTGTGAACTGCTGGACACTGATAATGAAAAACCCCACTATACTTAGTACCACTGAAAACAACGAGTCTGAGCAGGATTCAAATGAATCATCTACTATCAGTGGCTTGAGTAACATCTCTTCAATTCAAGATCTGGACAATGACAGTGATTACTTGATAAAGGAAAATCCTTCAACTTCAGTTGAACCAGTTCTAGCATTTCTGGACCAAACACCAGTTAAAAAAAGTAAGTAATAAATTAATATAATAACTTATACTTTACTACAAGGTCTGTTTGATCTACTATATAGCCAATTATATAGCATTTAAGGTACTATAATTAATATTTAATTACTAATATTCAGGTGTGTGAAACCTTTTTTTCTGTTCTTTTCAGAAGGGCTGTCATTAAGCCAGAAAAATCGCAAGGCTCGTGGTAAGCTATCATCTGCTCAGAAACACCTGAAGGAGAGGCTAGAACTCAGTTATGGTGTTCAAATTACCGAGGAGGTAAGTGATACTTCAAAACCTGAAACTAAATCTGAAAAACATCTAGACAAATTAATGAATGAATTGAAACAGTCATTCCTGGAGAGCAAATGTCACCATCACAAACTACAAATATTGACACTCTCACCATACACAATTGAAAAAACAGCTAGTTTCTTTCAAACTACAACATACATGGTGAAAAGAAGCCGTTCACTTAAATCAGAACATGGAATCCTTCTGAAGATTCCACTAATGAGCAAAGGAAAAGTGATATCTGAAGAACACAAAGATATAGTTAGAAGATTCTATGAGTCAGAAGAGGTTAGTCGTATGTGTCCTGGCCAAAAGGATTGCGTGAAAGTTATCAGTGCTGAAGGTGCAATGAAGGTGCAAAAACGATTGGTCCTCGGGAATTTAAGAGAGATGTTTGAACTATATAAAAATGATGAAAAGAATCCCAAAATAGGATTTTCCACATTTGCAAAATTACGGCCATCATATTGTGTGCTTGCCAGTAGTGGTGGGACTCATTCTGTCTGTGTCTGCACATACCATCAAAATCCAAAATTGCAGCTGGCTGCATTGGGAGAAAGAGGTCTTTCATACAAGGATCTTATGGATTACAGTGTCTGCAGTACAGAAAGAGAGACTTGCATCATGCAACTTTGCAATGATTGCCCAAGAGAAGAGGGTGTCCTGGATTTTCTTGAGTTACTTGACAGTGTGAAATCAGCTCCAAATGAAATATCTTACAAGCAATGGGTGACTGTTGACCGTTGTACAATGGTTGATAAGGTGGAGCCACTTCATGAATACTTATCATCCCTAAGCATGAAAATATCCCGCATGGTTCGTCATCACTTTGTTGCTCAGCAACAATCACAGTACTTCAAGCAGTTGAAAGAAACACTACCACCTCAGAGCGAGGTAGTTATAGTAGGTGATTTCTCTGAGAATTATTCTTTCATTGTCCAGGATGCTGCCCAAGGGTTTCACTGGGACAATTCACAGTGTACAGTTCACCCTTTTGTCATCTATTATAGATCATCTGCAGACCAGGAACTTAGCCATTTTAGTGTCTGTTTCTTATCTGCATCACTAACACACAACACTATAATGGTTTACTCATTCATATTGAAGCTTATGACATATGTTAAATTCAGATGCCCACAATTGAAGAAGGTGCACTATTTCTCAGATGGATGTGCTGGCCAATATAAGAACAGATACAACTTCACAAATCTCTGTTACCATGAAGAGGATTTTGGTCTGTCTTGTGAATGGCACTTCTTTGCTACATCCCATGGCAAAAATGCATGTGATGGGATTGGAGGAACAGTGAAAAGAGCTACTGCTCGTGCCAGTTTGCAGAGAACTACAGAGAGGCAAATTCTTACACCAGAATACATGTTTCAGTTTTGTGAAGAAAACTTGAGCAAGAAGATAAATTTTTTCTTTGTAACTACAGCTGATTTGAAAGATGCAGAAGAACAGTTGGAACATCGATTCAAGGATAGTAGGGCTATTCCTAGAACTCAGAAATATCATAGATTTGTTCCCCTAAACAAGGAAGAACTGATGGTGTATCCCATTTCAAGTGGCATTGGAGAAAAGAAAAGAATAAGGAAAAGTCATTTTACTAATGAACCTGCAATGCTTGGTAGCCTAAAATGTGTCAAACCAGGAGAGTATGTTGGCTGCATTTATGACATGCAAGTTTGGTATGGAATTGTGGAGGAATATTGTGAAGAGTTTGATGATTTCACTGTGAACTTTCTACATCCCTCTGGGTCATCAGGATCAAGTGCATATTATTATCCATCAAACAAGGATTCATGTGCAGTGCCAGGACATCATATATTAACTGTAATGAGTTGTCCTACCCTAAGAGGAGGCAGCAGAATTCAATACATTTTTCCACAAAAAGAAATTGATGAGAGCATCGAGCATGCAAAAATTGTATTAGGCTAGCACATGAATCCTCTAAGTAGGTCTTCCCCTTTCACTATTATAACTATTATTGCCAGTGTAGATTAGCAGTGAAATACAATTTTACATTTTTTGCCTTTGTTTTTATATCTATAAAAAAATGTAATTTTAATTTCTATAGGTCAAATTATGAGCTTAAGTGTGAAAAAATAGGTAGAATTGACGCACAACTTATGAATATGGTGTTCACTTATATGTTAGTTACATGAAAAATACTAACAAAAACTTTTTTTTGCTGATTCTAATAGCCAATGCCTATGCCTTCATTTTTTACATTTAAAAAGAAAATTCTCATTTGATACCCCAGAGGTCAAATCGTGACCTCAAATTTTGGTTACAGTGTAACCTTTTTATTTTTCAACCTAGAGTTCTAAAACTTGCATATTTGGATTCCTTGTCGTTTTCTGATTCTAAATATATATACTTTTATATAATTGTGACCATTATTACCCAAGTTATGGGTCGCCAAATGTTAGTGACCTCGCAAGTGACCTCAAATTTCCCGAGGTCATATCTCTTGAACCGTTGGTCGGATTGACCTTATAATTTCAAAATGGATTCAGGGCCCACAAACTCCCTATAAACCAAATTTCAGCAAAATCTGAGAGATGAGGGTGTTAGGCACTGGTTGATCTGACAGAGAATGACCCAGTGTTTCCATCCCAAAATTTTAGAAGTTGTCATTGAGAAAGATAGTAATAAAAACCTTCCAACTACTTCAAAGTTAACAAAAGATCAGAAATCTACTGAATGACAAGCACCACTTACAAGATTCTTTACTACAGACAAAGTTACCGTAACAATGACCACAGATGATGATGCTTCACGTGGTGGTGATGAAATGCCTCTTGTGTAATTATCATCATAGCAGCAGGGTTGTGGAGTCGGAGTCGTGGAGTCGGAGTCGTGGAGTCGTACGTTTCAGGGCGGAGTCGGAAAAAAACTTCCGACTCCGACTCCAATTTCTGTCCTGTGTCACCCTTAATTTCTAAATCCTAAATACTAACATTTAGGTTATTTAGTTTTTTTGGTCAATAAACCTTATTCATTGATAGCCCCTAGATTAAGTTTTTTTAATATTTTTTTTTTACATTTTCAGAATATACAATTAATATTTATTTAAATATAAAATATAAAATATAAAATTTCACACTTAGTGTGGTGGTGATGAAATGTCTTATTATTATGATAATTATAGAGTGAAACACTAGAGGAGTCGGAGTCGTATATTTAAAATGTGAGGAGTCGGAGTCGGATTTTTAGATTTTTTACAATGTGTGGAGTCGGAGTCGAATTTTTGACAATGTGTGGAGTCGGAGTCGGAGTCGGAAAATTTTGGACCGACTCCACAACCCTGCATAGCAGATTTAGAATTAATATACCTTCGGAGTCGGAGAGAGAAAAAATTGAGGAGTCGGAGTCGGTTTTTTATGTGCCGACTCCACAGCCTTGATCACTACACAGGTTTCTTTCAAGTGAACAAGAGGACAGTGGAGTTAAGACAATGAAAGGAGAGCTGAAGCAAGGTATGGAAAAGCGATTCATAAACAAGGAGAGAAAAGGATTAAATAATGTTTATGATAGTCATCAATATGTTATTAGTACTACCATCGATCCAAGGTACAAGCTTAGTATGTTTTCTGATACTGAACTGGAAGATAAAGCTTTTAAATGGTTGTTATCAGAAGTTAAAGAGATTGTGCTAAACATGCAAAGCAAAAGTGAAGATGCATCTGACTCTGATAAATCTTCAACAACATCAAGTACATCACTTTCTCCATCTCAAAATCTTGCTGGACCATCATCAACAACAACAGCTCTAAAATCAGACATTGGTAGTGACTTCCTCAGCTGTTATTTAATTGAATGCGAGTCAAATGAAAGTGCGGATTCATGGTGAAAAAAGAAAAAAAGTTATCAGCTGAAGATAAGGAAAAAGCAACAGAAGAGAGCTTAAGAAAGGAGATTAACATGTATTTTGCTAGAAAAATGCTATCAATATTGTCTAAAGGTAATGATGATGATGTATTGAGCTGGTGGAAGGAAAATAAGCAAGTTTCCACACCTAAGCATAGTTGCAAAAAAATATCTGTCCACACCTGCATCATCAGTATATTCTGAGCAATTTTTCTCGGAAGCAGGAAATGTTTGAAGAAAAGCGTGCAAGCTTACTGCCAAATACCAGGGAACAACAACTTTTTCTGCACTACAATATTCCCAAATTTCCTGAAGTTCTTAACTAGAATATGCTATAGTATGTACAATTTGTATGATAATACTATATAGGTGGAATTAAAAGTCTTTTTCTGAGTTTTGAGTTTTAAATTTATATACAGTACAAAGGAATTTTCATCAATGAAGTACTTTTTATAAAGAAATTTTTATCACAAGTGCCATTTTTTATATTGTTAATTTTGTAGGAAATATTTTAATACTGTATAGGGGGAATTAAAAGTTTTTCTCTGAGTTTTGTATACTTTTGAATTGTAAATTTATAAACAAAAGAGCTACAATTATACTTTAATAATTTCATCAATGAAGTACATTTTATAAGGAAAATTTTTTACAAGTACTAATTTTTTATATTTATAATTTTGTATAAAATATTTTAAAGAAAAAGTCAGAAAACCATAAGGCAGCCAGACATTATATGTATGTCACAAAAATAAAAGAAATACCAGTACATTTTGTTTTATGATTTAATACCAGTACATTTTGTCCTATGATTTACTAAACCTAAGCCATCTGACAATTCCCTTGGCAAAGATGAAATGGCACTCCTTTTGAGAAATTTTAAACGTACACTGTATGATCTATATTATGATGTTTAGTGGAAACAAGCATTTGGATTTGGAACAAAGAAAATATCACAGCTTTTAAGGACAAAATTCAATAAAAGTGAGAAGTCCAGCCAGACCCGGCCTGAGACTCAGATCCAGATCTGGAACAGCCCTAGTTGCAGCTATTCTTTTTTTAGCATTTTCATTTTTAGCTTTAGCACACACTTTTGGGTGATTAATCTTGAAATGATTATGAAGAGGTGTTGTGCTAAAAGACTTTTGGCCACCTTACTCAGTCCCACATTTGATAATCTTTTGGCAAATATTACACTTTGCAGTGATATCGCTAGGATCATTTATTATATATAGTAACCACACAAAACTTGTCATGATTAATACTTAATAGTTTAATACAACACAAGAACCTGAAAGAGAAAACAATTAAACATCTAAATATACTTAAATTATTATTTATCTTATATTTGAGGGGGCACTTGCCCCCAATGCAAAACAAAACATAGCAACATGAGTATAAAAATAATATAGCCAGATATGAAAAATTCATATCCAGTGCACCCCTACATAACATTGCATTACATTTAGAAAACATGAAGCCAATTTGGCCTATCAAGGTTATCAAAGTCAGAAAAGTGATCTTAAGATATATTTTATTTGGCTATCAAATTCTACAAAATAGGGGTCTATAAATTTCAAGTCAGCTAATTACTATCAAGGTTATAAGAACATAAGAAATTTTTATAGTGGGCACACTAGGGGCCACTTTGGCCCATCGAGGTGGCTCCACTATATAAAGACTGCCTGTACATTGGCAACAACCAATTTTTACAAAACTAATTGTCAATTTAAAACTAAAGATAGAATCTCTAGATCCAGAGGATCAGTCATAATAGGCTACTATCCACAAATATGTTATACTCTATATCAGATCCAAAGAATCCAGTCAATTTCATTACAGTACCTATCAATACCAGTACCTTGCCAACCAAAAATAAGTCATAGTCCATATCAATTGCTGACCAAGTCACAACTTACAACCATATACATTACAATATATATACTTAGGAGGAAAAGTGTAGGTGTGGCTATAAAGACTATACAGTAATGTAGAAATGTGTGTGCACCCATTTTGGGTCTCCCATTTAAAGGTGTTTATGGGGCAAATGAAGATCATGAGTTTTTCAATACTTCACAGTACTATGGGGAGCACCGCTCAATAAAGGAATCTCTTTAAATAAGGTGTCTAAGGACAGAGTATCCCCTAACCCAAGATACTGCCTCCCTATATCCCACAACACTTGTGTTGAGCTATGGGATCTATCACCTAAATGCACATATATGAAATAAACTAGTATCATTCATGCAATAAAAATGGGCTTAAACACTATCACCAGATGTCCCTTATAGACATCAAACTATCCAACCTTCTTTTGAAGGAATGAAGTATATCTGAAGTCACCACTTCTTCTGTCAGACTATTCCAAAACTTAATTACTCTATTTGTAAAACTGTGTTTTCTTAAATTTATTCTACATCTTGGCTTAAATAATTTTATACTATAACCTCTAGTATGGTTATTGTGATCTTTAATGAAGAGAGACTCAAAATCTATCTTATCCAACCCTTTTATCATTTTATACACCTCTATCATATCACCCCTTAACTTCATTTTTAATGAGAACATGTTTAGATACACTAGTCTTTCCTTATATGTCAATTGTCTTAGAGAGAGGATCATTCTTGTTACTCATTTCTATACTTTTTCAATATCTTGTATCAAATAAGGACTTAAATTAAATACAATATTCGAGGAGGGATCTCTCATATAAAATGTATAGTTGCTCTATAATATTGGGTGATTTGTATTCAATGTGTATCTACATGAGATTGAGTCTAGCATTTGCTTTATTTCTGATTACCATACAATGATTTGAGGGTTTAAGTTCATTAGTCACAGTGACACCCAAGTCTCTCTATCATCATTTTTAATCCAAATTCCATTCATATTGTATTCAAATTCTGGATTTTTTGGCCAAATATGCATAACCTTCCACTTATCAACATTAAATTTCATCTCCCACTTATCTGCCCAAGCTGTTACTCTGTCTAAACCTTTTTGTATTGTCATTGCTCCTGCTACTGACTTACATTATGACCTAATTTTGTATCAGCAAATTTTGAGGTTTTACATGCTAGGCCCTTCTCTAGCTCATTTATATAAACAACAAAAAGCAGAGGTCCCAGCACAGACCCCTGTGAGACTCCGCTCAACACAGGTCTCCAAGTAGACTTATTTCCATTTAGATGAACTCTGTTTTCTGTTTCTCAGCCATTCTTCTATCCAGTCAGCTATATGACCTCCTATACCATGGGCTCTAACTTTTACCAACAATCTTGCATGAGGAACAGTATCAAATGCCTTTGCAAAATCTAAGTATACTATATCTACTGGCTCTTCATTGTCCAAATGCAATAGGACTCCATCATAAAATTCAATAAAGTTGGTTAGACAGGACCTTCCATTTCGAAAGCCATGCTGGCTATCATTTATAAGGTTGCACTCTTCAAGGAATTCAGTAACTTTACCTCTAATGATACTTTCGAGTAATTTGCAAATAATGGAGTTGAGGCTGATGGGTCTAGTTTTTTGCCAAGTTTCTATTTCCTTTTTTAAAGATTGGAGCCACATCCAAGTCATAAATGCTCTAAAGCTGTATCAAGGTATCCTAGCTACAACTAAGGCCTTGGGTATATATGTCAAACTTTAAAAAAGGGTTCGGTCCCATAAAGTTGGGTATAGCCTGAACTTAGACCCACTTACGATAGGCCCAAGATTGAGGGAAAAAAATGAAGGATAAAACCATAAATACACATAAATTTAAGACCTACATAATTCTGTTTTTAGAGTGTAAATAATTAATCATTAATTTCAACTGGCATTAAACACAAAACAAAATATAATAAAAAACAAAAAGCGGTACGCTTGAGCGGTAATAAACTCTCCTAACACACGAAGTTAACGAACAGCTACTAAACTAGTGTTTGTTTTGAATTTGAAACACCACCAGCAAAATTTATAGACACTGATATTATGACGTCAGGAAACAAAATCCTGGCTAATGCATTATGGAATCAGCTGATCGCTGTAAGGTCTCTTGGAATGTGAAATAATGTAATGCTGTTAATGAGAAAACACGAAGAGTCGTGGATTGTAAAACCTCATCTGAAAAAAGTTGAAAATTACACAACGGACAACATACAACGACGTACTTTTTCATATATATATATGATGAATAAAACCACGAAGGAAAGGAAACACAAAACGGTGCTCAAGCGCTTTCGTCTAATGACATCCTCAGTGTTCCTGAGGATGTCATTAGACGAAAGCGCTTGAGCACCGTTTTGTGTTTCCTTTCCTTCGTGGTTTTATTCATCATAAATATTTTTCACGTGTTACTTTCGTGAAATAATTTTCATATATATATATATATACAGTATATGAAAATGAAAAGGTTTATTGGCAACCATAGTCCCTATGACAAATATTATTAATACAATGACAGTTCATATACTAAGGATAGAAATATATACAATTGATTAGAAATAATACTGTAATGTCGAAGTTAAATGGAGCTACAGACAGACGTTTTCGTACCAAGAAGTCCATAGCTTAGAGGATAAATGGCAGGACTCATGGATAGCTTGGATGATCGGGTTGGTTGATTTTTTAATTCTTTGCATTAGACTGTGTTGAGCACGTCTTGTTACCTTCGGGAACTCGGGACATTGTGGGTAGCAAACATTTGCGAAGCTGAGTATGTTGGGGGTAATTTATGTAAGCGTCTAAAAGACCTGTTGTATAGCAAATTTAGAGTTCTGCCAGAACCTTTTTTTATAATTCACCCACAGTTGCTGTCCGTATATATTACTGCAGAAAGTACGAAAGAGAGTGTCTTTAGTAGTGATGTAGCGGATGTCATTTTTTCACATCCGCGGATGCGGATGCGGATGAGGATGTTTGATTTCAACATCCGCGGATGCGGATGCGGATGTCTACATTTTCGTTATTTTTTAGGATATATTCGAGATTTGTTGTGTTTAACGTATATAATAAGTTATTATATAGAGAGAGCTGTAGCTATAATGTAGTATAATTGATTAATTGTACAATAATTGCTGTACTTTTCTCGGAACATATAAAATAATATCAAGTATCTAACTAATATAGAAATCAATTAGTGAATTCGTCTGCAAATAAATTCGTTATATTTTGTTGAGTTTCAGCCACAATTAGAAACCATAATTGTTACCAGGATGCGGGACGTGAACCCAACTCAAATGCACCCTACCGACCTCTTTCCCCAACCTCCACCCTTATAGAAAGAGATCTTTAATTAGCTTGATAACTATTTATATTAAGTTTAAAGTTTTATTAGGCATATTTATAAATGAGTAATTAAAATAAAGTAAACTAAGATGTTCATCGTTTAATGTTCAAACTTAATTATAGGAAGGTTATGCTTAAGGAACATTAATTTTTCTGCCTTTTCTGCTGCCAGTCTGTTTCTCTTTTCATCATATATTAATCCAGCACTGCTAAATAATCTCTCGCTTGGTACGTTTGTTGGAGGACAGGCTAAATGTTTCCTTGCAAGTTTACTCAAATATGGATAGATATTCTGCGTATTTTTCCACCAACTAATAGGATTGTCACATGCAGCCAGGCGTTTTTCTTGGTGATAGCTCTCGATCATTTTTACTACATCTTTTGACATCGCGTAGGTCTCGTCATTGCTGCTTGACTCAAGAAACTGAGAGACAGATTCTGTGATAGATTTGCTTGTTGAAGGTGTTGCTTCTGTCACTGAAACTTTTATCCTTTTGGTGGGTGGCGAAGCGACAGATTCAAGAGATTGAAGTTCTTCAACTGCTTTGCCAAGTGATGATTTAACTCGTTCTAATGTACTAGGTGAAAATAACTTAGCTTTGTAACGTGGATCTAAGTAGGTTGCAAGAGAGTAACTTCATACAAGAACAGCCTCTCGTCTTGTCGCTTGCATCACTTTTGCGCACAATGAACTTGTTCTATTAATATAGTAGAATTTGATAATTTCCGCTTATTAATGACGTTTTATCTCAACGGTCCACATCCGCAGTCCTACTGAGTAGGTAGGTAGTTAATCTAACAATTATTAAATTCCTTTTATGTCAATAACTGGGTGGATGAAACCAATTGGTTGCTCACCAGAGTTATTCTCCACACTAGTATTTATATACTGTGTGACAAGAGCGTGCTCGGTAATAGATATACATTACCGATCAACCAACCGAAAAAAACCATGAGGACGCTGGTGGAAAAAGCCCCGCGAAAAAAGGGACAAGGGAGAACGAAAACGAGGAACGGGGCGAAAGGACGGAACGAGAGAAGGGAGAAGAAAAAACAACGGAAAAAAGATCCCCACCAGCAAGTACGCTTTCAACAATTAAACAAAAGGGGAAAAGGGACTCTCTAATAGCTAGCAGTAAGTGACTACTTGTGTTTTTAACCCAGTTAGAAGTAAACGCCGTAAATTAAGCTGGGTCAGACAAATTAGGCCTACATTGTGGTCTAAGACCTAGCATCAACTCATAGCTTAATAAAGGTGAAGGTAGATTGCCCTAACCTAATTTGGTGAGGAATCCTACTGTGGACCTCAATTTATCTGCCCGCTCTGGACCATTTCCGGAATCTCTAGGCTGACCCCTACAAGGCTAGACTTAATCTACTTTATAGTTAGACTGGAGATATTAGGGGTGGGTTAATCGGGGACCAATTCATACAAAGCATTTTTCACATTAGCTTCACTTCTACAGAATCGAAAGTTCCTTATGGTCATATTCCCTTTAGCACACAAGTTTCGAGATTGCTTTCTTATATCCGAGTCATCACTCAAGGAGCTGGTAATAGTTTGACCCAAATACTTAAACTATTGTACTTCCTCAATTCCTTCACCATTCATTTTAAACCTTATATCAGTTGGCTGATTACAGCTTTTAAGATGAAATTGCATAACCTTAGTTTTTGTAATATTAAAAAAATATCATATTTCTGCGAATACACTTCGCAGACTTTTAGTAGCCGATCCAGGCCTTTAACAGAGGGCAGGGGCGTACCTAAAGTATTTGGCACCCCCCATAATTAATTTTAAAATTTAAACACACAGAAAAATATATTATGTTTGCAAGTAGATTTTTAAACAGTACAGTAATGTCATAAGCAAATTGGAAATAAGAAAAATGCAGGACATTAAAAATTCAGTGAACAGATAATACTGCATTTTATTTTATACAAAAAAAACAGGAAATCCAGTCTCGACGCTCAGCCTATTCTTCAAAGGTAAATAGAAAGGATTCACAGTCTCTGCTTTCGAGCCTTAATTTCTGCAAATTGATCAATGACCTCATCAAAATTCACCTTCTTTGCATATTCATGTTCAATTGAAGGTAAAGCCAGATTTGTCAATCTTGTCTGAATCATGGTCGAGCGAAAGAATTTTTTTATCAATTTCAATTTGGAAAAACTTCTTTCACATGAAGCAATAGACACAGACAGTCAAAAAGAATCTCAAACACAGTGACAAGCTTGGCAAAGATTCACAAAAATCCCATTTCACAATAAACTCCAGAAACTGCAAAGCTGTCCATTTCTTTGCCTCTTCAACGCTGATTTTGGCAGCTTCCAAATGCCTCCGAAGTCGTCCAATTTCCACACTGATATCTTCATCAGAGAATTCATCGAAAATCTGAGTCAAATTTGGAATATACTTCCGAAGTTCTTCTTCTCTTGCAACAATCAAAGTGTTTGGCTGAATAACAGCGAAGATTGACAGAATTTGATCCATTGCCTTAGAACGAATCTCCAATTCTTGATGAAAGCGATCAAGACATTCAAACATAGCCCTCTTTACTTCCTCTGGCAATGTGAGACCAGCATCCTTTGCCATCTCTCCTGGCATCCTTTTTCGGAGCTTTACTCTCCCTCTTCTCTCCATAGAAATGTCAATTTCCTCACACTTTGTAGTTGCATAATGAATGGCCCTCTCCACAATTTCATTGTGCTGATCTTCAAGAAACAGTTTTAGAGCTTGGGGCTTCACAATGCACTTTTCAAGGCTGATTCCAACTGTTTGCAAATACTTTTGTGTGAGATTAATTTCTTCCAGGACTTCACACCAGAAAGAAAGGTAACTCGAAAAAGAGAAATCGCATACAGCAGAGAGCAAAATCTGAGCTGATCCTCTTGGGTCCACATTTTCTCTGGGATCGCACAGTACTTCAAGGGTTGAGGTCAGCTTTTCAAAATTTCAAAATCATACAGTCATATCACCACCACCATCGTAAGATCACCACATAGTCATCATAAAAAACATCACGACGATGCATTTATAAACACTTAAACATCACTATGATACCACATTGTCAAAAATTACTGGACATTGGTATAAGTACCATGATATTGTTATAAACACCAGCACTTTATGCTTTATCATAATTATTTAATGAAACATACCTCATTTATGTGGAGTCACAGTGTCAAGTGAACAAGACTTGGAATGTCAGTTGCAGCCAGCTGGCTATGCTCAACAAACTGATGACTAAAATGTCAACAAACGTTCGCCTTTCGATGTAATTTTTATCAAATATTTAATTTTTCGTTTGTAAATTTTGTATTGCCAATAAAAATAAAAATTTATTTTATAGTGGAAATTAACATTAAGCTGTTGTAATAGTTTGAACATTTTTACATTTTTTTTCTTAATTTGGCGAATATTTCATTTGGTTTGAAAACTTGTACTGGTATTTCAACTCTCCCGATGGCACCCCCCCTCCTGGCTGTCACCCGGGGCGGACCGCCCCCCTCGCACCCCCCTTAGTACGCCACTGCAGCCGAACTTCTTGCCACTAGCCCAAACCCTACCGGGCCATCACCCAGCTCTCTTAGACCACCTGACTCACCACCACACAGCTCATCTGGATCATTGACTTACCACTACTCAGCTCACCTGGATCATTTGACTCACCACCTTCATCCCCAACAGACCGTGGTACCCCTCCCTCTTCACCAACATCACCTGACCTTAATATAGACCCAATACAAATAGTAGTAGAGGAAGAACTATCAAATTTACTATTTACTGATTTTTACAGTAAAAAAATATGGACATGAAAGGTAGACCAATTCTTATCAAACTTAATAAAAATAGACAATTCAAAGAATTGCTTGAAAAGATAAACACAGCCATCAATAGACTGGTACCAAGAAATACCGAGCTCACTGAGCTTAATCATATAAACTATGCCTCCAGATTATACATGCAGAACAAGCTCATCCCAAGACCCCTCCCCCTTGGAAACTGAAGCTCCAAAAGAAGCTAACACAAGCCAGAAGAGAACTGAACCAGATAAAACAGTATATTCAATTCCAAGCAGCCCATGGAAGACTCAAAAAAGAAATCGAAAAGATAAAGAGGAAACATAAAATCAGAAATAACCAGCTCCACAGCAAGGCACTGGAAGTGGAAGGGGAGATCCCAGCCATAGTAAGGAGAATAAAAAACAAGCAAACTCAAATAGACATGAAAAACCATAATCGCCAATTCACTACAAACCCTAGAAACTTTTATCGAACACTCATCAAGGACAATATTGAAGTCAAAGAACCACCAAATGATGCCCAGCTAGAAATCTACTGGAGAGCTCTCTTCGAAAACCTTGAAAATCATAATGAAAGTGCAGAATGAATACAAAACATAAGAACAGCAAATTAAAATTACCCGGAAATGAAAGAGTAAAATTGCACATAAACTGGCAAGTTTTTCTAATTTCAGAAAACCTGGTCCAGACAAATTACCAAATTTCTAGTTAAAACATATAACCTCATCACATCACCATTACATTGTCTGTTTCAATAAAACTCTTAAAGAAGAAGCGGCAACACCAGAATGGCTGATTCGCGGAGACACTACTCTTATCCCTAAGACAGTAGAAACACAGCTCACAAATGAATGTCGGCCCATATGCTGCCTCACCACCACCTACAAGCTCTTCACTGGCTTAATTGCCGACAGAATATACGACCATCTCGAATTGGGACACTACCTAAAGAAAGAACAAGCAGGATGTAAGAGAAACTGCTTCGGTACAAAGGACCAGCTCTTAATAAACAAGACCATCCTGGAAGACTGTAGGAAGAGAGGTAGAAATTTAAGCATGACTTGGATAGATTAATTATGAGAAGGCTTTTGATAGTTTCCCCAGCTCTTGGATATTACAGTGTCTACGACTGTATAAGGTGCATCCAACCATCATAAGATCAATAGAAAACCAAATACATATGTGGAAAACTACCATCATCCTAAACCATAGCAAAGGAAAAATAACCATCCCTGGCATTAGAATACAGAGGGGCATATTCCAAGGGGATGAAATTTAGTCTTGATAAATGTGCCAAGTGCACACTAAGAAAAGGGAAAAAGGTGCAAACAGAGAACATTCATCTGGATATAGAAAATGATAATAGAGATCTGGAAGAGGACATCCCATACAAATACCTGGGCATAGAAGAAAAAGCCATCTAGGACGTTTTGGCGCTGACGTTTTGGCGCGGAGCCGGTTTGGCGCCGCCGTTAATTAGTATTAAGTAGTAATACTTGGTTATTAACCTGAAGTGCTGTCTGTCTTTTCAGATAAGTTGTGTTGTTGCCCTTAATAGCATAAATGTCTGAAAATATATCAAGTAAGAAAGGGAAACAGAAGTTTTCACATAATGGATATTTGTATGTGTTTGATAAATGTAGCAAGCGCGACCCTTCGTTACTTTTTTGGCGGTGCGAGCAAAAGAGTCAGTGTATTATAATGTGTATATATAATATGGGTACTTTTCCGTTATCTGCCCCATTGACGATTGGTTAGGTTCAGTCATGATATTTTCGTTAAAACTAACAAAAATATCACAACTTAACCTAACCAATCGTCACTGCCCGGTTAGGTCAACTGTACGCCCTTGACGATTGGTTAGGTTAAGTCGTGATATTTTCGTTAGTTTTAACAAAAAATATCACGACTTAACCTAACCAATCGTCAAACGGCGCCCAAACGGTGGCGCCAAAACGTCGGCGCCAGAACGTCCCATTCCGAAGAAAAAGATGCAATACAACACAGTAAGATGCGGGAGAAAATTGGAAGGGAGTATGTATGTAGATTAAAAAAGATTTGTAAAACTCAACTAACAAACAAAAACAAAATAACTGCAATAAACCAACTAGCTATCCCTGTCATAAGTTACAGTAGTGGAGTAATAGACTGATCACAGATAGAATTAAATAAATTGGATGTTAAAGCAAGGAAAATACTAACACTCAACAAGGTCACCTATGGAAATCAATGCCTCCCAAGATTGTATTTGCCCAGAAAATATGGAGGTTTAGGGCTCACTGAAATAAACCATTTACACTGTTCAACCAGGGGCGTAGCCAGCCCTCTGGGCCCAGGTGGGCAAACTTAGAAAGATTTCCCCAAAATTCAAAGTTAGCATTTCCAGCGCGCAGCGCGAGCATAATGTCGTGGGGTCCAGGGGCCCGCCCTAAGGCCCCTTTTTTCTCAATTGTGTAGTTCAGTGTTACAAATATGAAATAAATGTATAATGTAAATATTGAATCTTTAACTGTACAAAAATAGGGTGGATCACTTTTCACTTTTTTAAAAAATTATAGCTGGTCAAAGTTTTTCCCATGATTTGGTTCAGTGGAAGTACACTGACACCATTTTTACCAAAATCGATCAATATTTAGGGGTCGCGCATCGACCTTGAAAATTTCAATTTTGGAAATTTGGCCAAATTGACAATTTTACTGAATAAAGATAAATCATCAAATGATCATATTTTCTGAATCCTCTCAGTGAAAGAAATCCTCTCAGATACTTACCAAGTTGATCGGACAAGTGGTTTAGAAGTTAAACTCACCTAGAAATAACATTAAAATTTAAAATACCGTATTTGTCCCCCGTTATGGACGTAATCATAGCATCAGTAGCTGGCGCATCCTAAAATCCCAATTACACACACACGCTGTCTATGACCAATATTTTTACTAATCACAGTTTGCTTTTTACAGATCAACTGTGTCAATTGATTCTTGTTTGATAAGTCTAGACTTTAGTACAATGGATAAACTGTTAACAACCAGGAGTGGGAAGACTCTGAAAGTTACTTATTCTGGAAAAGAGAAAGCAGCAACAACAGCACCACCTTCTCTAAGGTCAGCCACGGACGTCTTCTTAATTGGTCAGCCATCTTCCTCGATCGGTGGTGCCAAATTGCCAACCACCCATCAAGTTCTCCAGTACTTCTTCTATGCCAAGCAGGAAACTACTGACAGGAAGGCCGCCGTAAAAGACACGGTGGCCAATGTTCTGGCATTTTGGAACATGGCACGTATAAAGACGATCACGAGGCGTAACTGCGAAAGAAAACTGGAGTTACTGTGGGAAGAGTGGCGCTCGCTGCAGAAGAGCAAGATGAGAGACAGTGACGCGGGAAAAGGCAGGGAGAAGTTTTCAGAAAATCTGAACAAGCTCTGGGACATCGGAGCTCCCGATGCTATTGAAGAGATACAGAAAAGTCGACTGCTCTCAGACAACAACAAACAAGAAGATATTAAATTTTATGAGGATCAACGGGGCCTGCGCCAGGCAACAATGAGTGGGAATGATAAAGTGTTCGTTGTCAAGAGAAAACGGCAACTCTCAAGACAACAATCTCGTGATGAGCCAGGCACCTCAAAAACGAAATTAGGAACCGAAGCTGAGAGCGACGATGAATCTATAGAAAGCAGATCATCGAGCAACTCCGAATCACAGCTAGAACCACCATACCGACAGCCGAGAGAATCAACTGTATCAATCAGCCTTCCTCACCGCATCCTCAATGCACCGGCTGTTATTGAAGTGGCTGATCGCTTCCGGATGTCCAATAATCAGGTGTGTATATATCAGTAATGATCTTTCCTTGACAAAGATATAATAGACGTAACGACGGAAAATTTAGTGATTATTTTGTCACATAAAAACCATACGCATCCTTGTCAATTTCCTTTCAATTTCGCACATAGGTGGCAAGTGTCGTGGCGGCAGTCCTACGTTCGGCAGATCCGCCCGCAGACCTGGACAAATTCAGTATCTCGAAGGACACGTCTCGCCGTGGAAGAGTGGCACATCGTTGTGAAGTGTCGACAGCTGTGCAGAAATCCTTCGTATCTCCGAGGCATGCTGTCGTCCACTGGGACGGTAAAGTAATCAAGGTCAGTTTTGCCCTCACCGTGGACGACAGTGAATTAACATGTTCCAGTGACGACAGTGGATTGACATATTCCAGTGGACGATAATGGATTGGCATGTATGACATACGTTTCAGGACTCTCTTGGATCATTGGAGCACCGCCAGGCGATTCTCATCTCCGGAGCTCCCCAATGCCCAATGCACAGAAGGAAAGTTGCTGGCCGTTCCGACTGTTGCTGACGGCACCGGTCTGTCCCAGGCCCAGGCGACCTTTCGTGCTCTCAAAGACTGGGGATGCGAGAACAACGTGATTGGACTGTGCTTCGACACAACTTCCTCCAATACGGGGAGGGTGCAGGGTGCGGTGGTCCGGCTGGAGAACATACTTGGTAAACCGCTCTTCCAGCTGGGCTGTCGCCATCACGTTATAGAGCTCATCGTGGGGGCAGTGGTCATCACCGCGTTTGGAAGAACCACAGCACCAACTGAACCTTTGTTCCAGTATCTGAAGAGAAGGTGAATTTCAAGTCTAAGGCGCATTTGTTTTCTCCAATGATTTTTTGCCTTCAGAGCAATTGAGATATCAGCGTCCTTCTATTAATGATGTTACTAGCAGTCGAAAAGGGAAACTTCAGTCGTTTTCATGCAATATTTTCATAACTCCCCTTTCAGGTGGGACAAGCTCGACCTCTCGACTTATCGCGAGCTGGAGATCGAGCATTTGGCGGAGGTGACGTGGCTGATGGAGCTCTGAGATGAGGCAGTCAAGTTCCTCGGCACCGCTTCTGGTCTTGTCAGAGAAGACTACCGAGAAGTGGCGGAGATTACACTCCTGGTACTCGGGGCCCAGCCACGTCGTGGCACACACTTCATGCGCCCAGGAGCCTACCATCATGCGAGGTGGATGGCCAAGGTTGGTATTTTGAATTAGAAGTTAAATATTGTATTGCCTTCTGCAAACAGCCATTTGAAGTCCCTACCAGAAAAAAATAAGATAAATAATTTACCATTAAACAAACTTATATGGAGTGGTATCGGTATTTATACATCACAGTGCGTATTCGTTTCAGATTATCTACTACACGAAGCTCCTGATGTTCAGCGGTCAGCTGGAGTTCGACGACGAGCTGGTACAGAAACTTCAGAGAGTAGTACTATTTACTGCACTCCTCTACGCACCTGCCTGGCTGGCGGCTCCTGTCGCAGCTGATGCCCCGCTGAATGACCTTGTGTTGTACCAGCGTCTTCTGCAGTACAGGGCTGTGGATCGCGAGATTGCAGAGGCTTCACTGGCAGTGATCAGGCGGCACTTGTGGTATCTGAGGCCTCAGACCGTCGTTTTCGCCCTCTGCAGTGACAAAGTGGAAGACACTGTGAAGTACGAGATGGCAAAGAAGCTGTGCCGCCTCGCTGTGCCCGAGGACTTCACGTATGACAACGTCTCGGTTGATGACACGACGCGCCTTCCGGACCTAATCGATGAGTCATCGTGGTTCGTGTTCACAGGCCTGCAGGTGTGCGCGTCTACGTGGCTCACTCTGCCGGTGAATAAGTGGGATCAAGATAAGAACTACTGTGATCTGAAGAATGTCATCTCGCATCTGAAAGTTACCAACGACGTGGCAGAGAGAGGGATAAAACTGATAGAAGATTACGCGAACACTGTCACAAAAGACGAGTCACAGCTGCAGGGTCTTCTTCAGCTCGTGGAAAAGAGCCGGAAAGAACTCGGTGACTTCAAGAAGTCGTCACTTGCCAAGATGACGTAGCGCAGAGGGAAAGGGAGTTAGCAGAGAGTGTACATGGCGCACGCCTTAAGATGACGTGTGTTCTAACCACGATTCATACAGTTTTTGAACCTAGTTATGGGCACCGGAGTAAGTGCCTTTAGTGATATCGGTAAACCGTTTTAATACAAAATACATTTGATCTTTCCTTATTCGTTTTATCTTATCCTAAAAAGCAGACAATGGCAGACAGCATATGGAGGTACGGGGACAAATACGGTATTTTAAATTTTAATGCTATCTCAAGGTGAGTATAACTTCTAAACCACTTGTCCTATCAACTTGGTAAGTATCTGAGAGGATTTCTTTCACTGAGAGGATTCAGAAAATATGGTAATTTGATGATTTATCTTTATTCAGTAAAAAATTGTCAATTTGGCCAAATTTCCAAAATTGAAATTTTCAAGGTCGATGCGCGACCCCTAAATATTGATCGATTTTGGTAAAAATGGTGTCAGTGTACTTGCACTGAACCAAATCATGGGAAAAACTTTGACCAGCTATAATTTTAAAAAAAAAGTGAAAAGTGATCCACCCTACTGTATATGAGTCTAAATGTTTCCACCCCTACTGCGTAATCGATTCTGCCATTCCCTCCTTTCCTTTCCCCATCCTTCTTTGCTTCAGTCTGTTTTTTCATTCCTTCCCTTTCTTTCATACAATTTCTCTCTTTTTTTTCCTGCTCTTTTACTTTTTTATTATTTTCTCTTCCCCTCCCCCTATTTTTCCCCATCTACCCCGAATTTTTTCCCAGTTGCTGGACCCAGGCAATGATGAGTTTCCCTTAACATGTACAAGGGGGAGTTAGTTCCTTCGTAATATTATTCTATGCTCTTATCCTTTCCTCTTCCTTCCCATTCTTTCCTTTCCTTTTCCTTTCTTCTTTTCTTCCCTGCTTTTTCTGATCCGTTTCCCTTCCCCCTTCCCCCTTTTAACTTATTTAACCTCCCTTTTCCGTTCTTTTAGCCCCATTTCTGATTTTCTCTCTTTTTCTTTTCTTCTTTTCTTTGTCTTCCCATTTCCTAACTTTCTCCCAGGTTGGCAATATTTAGTTTTCCCCACCGTAACAAGGGTGAATTGGTCCTTACATAATTTATTCTCTTCTCATATCCTTTTCTCCTTCTTCCCATTTCCTCATTGGCTTCTCCTTTTTTCTTCCCTTCCTCCTTTTTCCCTTATTTTTCTCCTTTCCCGTTCTTTCATTCCCCTTTCTCTCTTTCTCTTCTTCCGTCTTTTTTTTTCCTGCGCTTCCCCATTTTTCCCCATTTTTTTCAAAAAAGTTTTCCCGGGTGGGCAAGTCGCCCACCCTGGAAAGCTCTGGCTACGCCACTGCGCTCAACAATTGCGAGTGTGGGACAGTACCTAAAAAGCTCTTCAAACCCAACCACTGCAATCGTCTGCGATCATCAAGACAACCGAACCAGTCAACAGACCTCAATAACAAAGCTGGCGCAGCACTTCGGAGGAGAGTGCCTGGTCGATGATGCAGAATCTGACCAAAACCCAGCCACGAAGATCGCCAGAAAGAGCAAGGAAAGCTCACTAGAACGCCTAAGGAAGGGAATGCTGCAATACAACCATGAGAGACTAATATTAGGTGCACAAGATCTTGCTCTAATAACAAATGCCTTTAAAAAGATGGCTGGCTTATCAAACAACGATAAGTGCAGATTCTGCAACACAGAGGTCGAAAGTGTTGGGCACCTCATATCCGGCTGTAAGATGCTCATCGGTGATGGGTACTACACCACAAGACACAATAGAATTTGCAGATACTTACACTGGACCATATGCTCTACAATACTAATAGACTGCAGCAAAAATGTATGGGACCATGCGCCCACACCCATAACTGGAAACAACTTCACCATTTACTATGACCATATACATATAATCCCAACTGAATCTTTTATAGAAAATGCTGCGGTAAGGCCGGACATAGTAATATGGGACAAAAAGAAAGGAAGGCCTCCCTAATTGAAGTAAGTGTCCCAAATGATTATGGTCTCAACAGAGTTGAGAGAGAAAAAGTCACCAAGTACCAGGCATTAATGTATGACATCAGAAGAAACTGGGGACTCAAAGAGGTAACCATCATACCCATCATAATAGGCACCATGGGACTCATGAAAAAGAACCTAACATCTAATCTAAAGGCAATCCATGGCCAGCCAAAAGCCAAAAGGGTACGGTTGGCGTTCTAAGGAGAACCCTTGGATGCAGCTTTGTCCGATAGCTGGGAATGTTTGGCATCAGGACGATGCTTCATTCCCAGCTTAGTAACTCTAATAAGAGTATGAACACAAAGAGACAAGTGTTAGCACCAGTTGTGAGTACTGTCCATTCACACTTTGTTTAACACTTTATGCATCAGAGTTTTAGTTTTCTTTTAGAGTATCACACTAAATGAACCTTATTTCTGCACATCAAAGCCCTTGGGCTTAGTTTCCAAATAAATTAGTTTTTCTTTTATTGGACAACCAACAATTTAAACGGATTTGTTTTACTTGCGGATACTCCAGAGAACCCTCCAATGCTCTTGCCTCGAACTTTATACTTGTGTCACCTTGTAACTTTTCCCAGTACCCACTAGGAATTCCTCCTGTCTGGCTATGTCTCACTTGTCTGCGGGTGGGCTCCTTATTCCTCTAATCCAGTCTAAGCTGGAGTTACAACAATCTGTTCAGTGCCTCCACTGATTCTGCCTTAAAATAGAATTGCATTTATAAATATCTGTGCCCTGAAACAATTACCCAACCATATTCTTACATAACATTCAAATCTTGCCAAAAACACAATAGATATATCTTTGGTTTACTTACAACAGCATGAGAATTTATCTGGGCTTACCCTATATTTCCATTTGCATGCTAACTCTTGGCTTTAGCCAATATGAGAAAATTGACAGAAGGGATATACCAATTTCAAATGGGTTACAGTGACTTCAAATCTTATGTAAAATGCGATTAGTGATGCCCTTGCCCATTTATTCATGCTATTTATCTGAAGGGAACTCAACAAGCTTGCAACTAGCAATTTAGTTTGAAAGGTAACACATATCTAGTCATCTTTGCCAAACTTCTCAATCTGGGCCTCAACTTACAATCTGTTTACTGAGGTCTAAAATTCTCAAACATTGTCTACTCTGTCTCTCTGGGCCTAGCATTTATTTCTTGTTAGAAAATCTAGAAGAGGAAGAGCCATTATTATCCCAAAGCGATATGATGGCTAAGCTGATTAATGCAGCATTGTTTGTATATATTAAGCGAAAGGATATATTGGAGCACTCCTGACACGGCAACGTCAGAGGCATCAGTGGCTAAGTTCAGAGGAGCGTCTGGTTGAGGGTGAACAAGGCATGTAGCTCGTGCTATAGCCTCTTTTGCTTGTGAAAAAGCGTTGGTAGCTTCGGGGTTCCACAGAACTGCAGTGGATCTGCCCCTTTTTGATTGGCGAAGAAGAGAGGTTATGGGTGCAAGAATGTTTGCACACTGAGGAATGAAGCGATGGTAGAAGTTTACCATCCCTAAAAAGCGGCGAAGTGCCGGATGCCAATCTAGTACTTGGGCGCTGGTGACCCTGGCATATAGTTAATTTGTGGCTATTATTTGTTACAAGGTACTAAAAAAAATTTAAAATGTGTCACAAACTGACAAGACTTCAACAAATGTTGTTGAATGTAAATAATGGCTTCAAGTAAGCTTGGTTGAGTATGAGACTCAATTAGAGTTATGAATGACAATAACAAAAAGTTACGTAAAAAATTTTTTTTTTTTTTTTTTTTTTTTATGATGTAGCCCAATATTAGCAAAATAGTCTGCGTATAGGCTATTTGCAAGATAAGTAAAAATTTTTTTTTATGATGTAGCCCAATATTAGCAGAAAAATAGTCTGCGTATAGGCTATTTTCAAAATATAAGTAAAAAATTTTTTTTAGGATGTAGCCCAATATTAGCAGAAAAGTAGTCTGCGTATAGGCTATTTACAAAATAAGTAAATTTTTTTATGATGTAGGCCAATATTAGCAGAAAAATAGTCTGCGTATAGGCTGTTTACAAAATATAAGTAAAAAAATTTTTTTATGATGTAGCCCAATATTAGCAGAAAAATAGTCTGCGTATAGGCTGTTTGCAAAATATAAGTAAATTTGCATAAAAAAACTTTAGAAAATGCTGAATTTATAAAAAGGCAAAATAAAAGGAATATATTTTGCAATAGAATACACTTCCAGTACAGGTGAGTGCTTTGTACTAGTGAATTTAATAAAATTATAGATGCAGACTGAATATATTGACAAAAATTGAGAAAAAACTTAGAATTTTTTTTGCATAAATTACGGTGTTTGGTAACCTCAATACAGTAATAATAATAGTATAGTAATAATAATAACAAAGATAATAATAACAAAGATAATAATAACAAAGATAATAATAACAAAGATAATAGCCACAATGACCAATAACAACCTAGGGTCATCCAATGGTGGTACTCCAAATTCACCACCTATAACGGACTTTCTCACAATGTATCAGCCTACCACTCCACAATTCACCGCTGAAGAGCCTGGAATCTTTGTGAGTCAACTGCGGGATTATTTTGAGATAAAAGGAGTTACGGACCCACGAACCAAGTTCCTTGTCACCAAGAACCTCCTGCCTACACAAGTATACAAAGTAGTGCGGGATGTAACTCTATTGCCTCCGTCTGACCAAGCTTTTGAGAGCCTCCTCAGCGAGTTAGTCAGGAGACTCGGCCAATCAGAAGAAGAGCGACTCAATGCTCTACTCAAGGACCAAGTTCTTGGGGATCAAATGCCAACAGCCTTCCTGAGACATCTGCAAGACCTGGCTGGACAGACCAATGAAGACGATAAAAACTCACCCTTAATGCGACGCCGCTTCCTCAATGGTCTCCCTACTACCCTACGGCCAATGCTCCGTTGTATGCCAGATGATACAGATCTCCTCACTATGGCCAAAACAGCTGATAAGATGATGATTGAAATCCACCTTGGCCAAGTAGATAACCACACCCATCACCCCCAAATCTGTGCCACGCAGGATGACAATCTGAGTCTGGCTGCACAAGGTCTTAAAGTATCCAATGAAATTTTACGAATACTTAAAGAAGAATTTAAAGCTCTCCGAATAGAGCTAGCTAACAACAGGGAACGAGAGAGAAGTTCTTCAAGACAAGGACGACCCTCTGGTCCAATTAGAGCCTCCCAATATGAACCTGGACAACGCCTCGTTCTCCTACAACCACAGCCACCGCAAACAGGTCAGTTGGTTGCTCCTAATCCAAATCTATTAGCCTTACCTCATCCTCAATCCTCAATCCCCACTACTCAGCCCCATTCTCAACCTATTTCCTTACCACAGTCTACTGTTCATACCCCTCCTTGCTGGTATCATGAAAAGTTTAAAGATCGTGCAACGCGCTGTCTCACACCTTGCCCATGGACTCCTAACCCTCCTTTAAACTAACCAGGCTGGTGTCACAGGCGTCTGACGCTACAGCCTCTCAAGCCTCTCCTCCTATCCTTACTTCAACTAACCCTACCACTACCTCATTTAACACTGTCAAACCAACACCTACGTACGCAAGTAAAGTTAAAGAATCGCAACCTACTTATTCAACCACAGCTAATTTAATACCCCCAACTAATTCTCCAAATACAACACAAACTCCTTCCCACAGCAATACTAACCTTCTTCCACAAAAATTTAATGATTCACAAACTACTGCACCACCTGGTCCAACATTCACCTTGCATGATCCACTTTCAGGCTATGCATTCCTTATTGACACTGGAGCTCAATACAGTGTTATTCCTGCAACAGCCGCAGACCGTGCAAACGGACCTTCTCCTTTCATTTTACGTGCAGCTAATTCTTCATCTATTCACACTTATGGACATCGTTCTATTTCAGTTTCTCTTGGACTTAGACGTGTTTTCCGCTGGATATTTCTTGTCGCGGACGTGTATACCCCAATGTTAGGCTCTGATTTTCTTTCTGCTAATGATTTATTAGTCGATGTTCGTAGAGCACAATTAATTGATAATGTCACACATCTTTCAGTAATTGGTTCTCCTACCGTGCACCCCTCTTCATTATTGGCAAGTTCTCTGCCACAGTGCTCACCTGCTATAGAGCAGCTCCTAAATGAATTTTCTTCCCTTACTCAACCCTGTTCTAAGGATACCCCTATTAAACACTCTGTTGTCCACCGTATTGATACGGTAGGCTCACCTGTTTTCACCCGCCCACGTCGCTTAGCTCCAGATCGTCTTGCAATTGTGAGACGAGAGTTTGAACACATGCTTGAACTCGGTATTATACGGCCTTCAAGTAGCCCGTATGCCTCTGCTTTACACATGGTCCCAAAACCTACACCTGGAGACTGGCGTCATGTGGAGATTATCGTGCTTGAATGACAACACGATTCCAGATCGCTATCCCCTTCCTCACTTACACGATTTTACTTCTGCTCTCCATGGCACCACAGTATTTTCACGTCTTGACTTGGTGCGAGCCTTTCATCAAATTCCTGTACACCCTGATGATGTACATAAAACTGCTATAACAACCCCTTTTGGGTTATTTGAAATGACAAAAATGCCATACGGACTGCGTAATGCGGCCCAAACTTTTCAACGCTTCATTGATGAAGTGTTGAGAGGTCTCTCCTTCACTTTCACATATGTCGATGACATTCTCATCGCAAGTTCTTCTCCCTCAGAACATATTCAACATTTATTTTGGCTGGTTGGTAAAATTATTAAGTAAAAACAAACGAATTAAATTTGATCACTGGACATATTTAACTTGTATTTATTTATTTATTTATTTATTTATTTTAGATTTAAATATTTCACTCATGCCAATTTGTGGCAGTTTTCACTAATAAAGAATAATCTTGTGGTGCAAGGCACTACAATATACACACCCATCTCATAACTTTAAAGTTAGCGAAAAATTGCCACTTATTTTTGAGCCAAGTTTTTTTTGGTTTTTATGGTATATATTTTTTTATTGGACAGCGTTCTTTCTACTCTTTTGTTGAATATGGCATTGATAGGGCGTGGTCTTATAGAGAGCTCTCTTGCAACTCAGTTTAGTAGTTTAGATACAGGATTGTTGCACCGTGCAATGGTGCAGGTTGTGTTGTTGTTGTAAGGTTTAGAAAGACCATAAATAATGCCCCTTTTTATTTTTATGCTACTGAGGCCTAAAGTAGACCCACATCGAGTCGACAACCCTGAGGTAGGACAGAATAGGACCTCTAAGTCCACAAAATCTGTTTAAATCTAGCTTAATTTAGGCTATAAGTTATGACCCTTCAGAGCTTGGCCATTCAAGGCTCAGCTGTGATTCCGAACCCAATCAAAAAGAAAAACTAACATTTCTTTATTTATTTATTTTTCACAAAATTTATTGCCCATTTCAAAGATTTAATTTAGTTTGATACAATCACAATAGTCTACCAGACTCTACCATTTATTTGTCCCACATCGAGTTTCACAGGAACCATATTGTACTAAGTTATGTGGCAATTTTATATTGATTAGTTGTTTTCCACGTGACCAATTTTGGCCAATCAGGATCTTTGTGACAGCTACAAGGAGCTGGTATCCGCAAAATTCAATATGTACCATGTATCTTAACCGACATTTGTTACTATACCAAGGGCGGATCTAGGGAGGGGGCGGAGATGTCCGGATACCCCTCAATTTCTTGCAAGTGCCCTTTTTTCAAATGCAAGTGCCCTATTTGAATGGTGTGTATGCCTCTGAAAACAAATTTTGTTTTTGTAAATAGATCATGTTTATTTTATTTTTTTCAAATTCTATTTTGAGTCTTTACATTGTCTTTACATTACATTGTCTTTACATTACATTGTCTTTACATTACATTGTATTTTCAAATTTGTAGTTGCAGTGGTTTTCATAGGTGCCCTTAGTACTGGTGCAGCCATATCACTATTTTTATCTTCATCTTATTCTGATAACAGGCCCGTAGCCAGGGAGGGGGGTCGAAGGACCCACCCCCGTTCGACCCTTCCTTGACAGGAAGGGTCCACTTCTGTAACCACAGTTGTAACTTATGATGTGATATTATAATAAATAACAATTAACATCATTTAGTAAATAAGCACTTGCATTTTTATTTTGCATTTTCTTTTGAAACTTCACAAACTTCTCTAAACTACTCTAAACCTCTTCCGCAGTGACTAGGTTGTCCGCCTTCCTACAATTTAGACCCCCCCCCCTTCTTGGGAAGTCCTGGCAACGGGACTGGATAGTTCTTTAGTTCTTTTAATTTGCAAGACATTTGTAATTGTTTGAAAAATTTTCTGTGATAACTGTTGTACCCAAATTAAATTTTTGTTTTGTATCATATTTGAATGCGACTGATCTAATAAAACAATACAATTGATCTTACACTCGCTCATTGATGGTCTATTTTAAGAAACAATTTTTAGTACTGTGCCCTTTTTATTTTAGGGGGTGCCCTTTTTTCTTTGGACCCCCCCCCCCCCCCCCCCCTACTGAAATGCCTAGATCCGCCCTTGTATACGTAAATTTGTTGGCCTTACCAAGGTCATCTGCTAGATGACCCACATCTTTTTTTTTTAATTCTAATCAATTTAAAACTCACCTTCTGATATGCCTAAACAGCATTTTCAACCGAGTGGCGGAACACTCAATCCCATGGCAGAATGAAAGATATTTTTTGTTTACTTTGTGCCATGTCCCGAATCAGTTTTGCCAAACACCAGATTTCATGCTAAAATTCACCAGATCTACTTTTTACACACTATTTTGACATGCTACAACCTGCATAAGCATTGGTAAGCCATTGGCTTCATGGTGCTGGCGTATTCCTGCAGAAAGTTCAGCCCATCAGGCTTAAACTTGAAAAATAAAATTAGTTCTTACAATTTTTCTGAAAAAAAATTGCAAATTTTTTTTATGCAAGAAGGGCCCAAGGGCGAATGCCCTCCAAAATACCCCTCTAGAAGAAGAAGAGAGCCAAAATCAAAGTCCAAGGTTTTCCAGATGCCTGAACACTATTTGAATGATTGGAGGTCATAGACAGGGCTAAGGAAGGATGGACTGAGAAAGAATTGTTCCAGAGTTGAGCGGTTGAGTAAATGAAAGATTGAAAATACCAATTAACCTTTGTGTAAGAGAGTTGGACATAAAAGGAATGAGAATGTGTCGAAAGTCTGGTACTACGTACTCAACTTAAAGGAGGAGGCATACAGTTAGAGAGTTCAGAAGAGCAGTGTCCATTATAATAGCGATAGTAAAGAGAGAGTGAGGCAACATTGCGGCGAAGAGAGAGGGATTGAAGACAGTCAGTAAGACGCGGGGAATTGATGAGACGAAAAGCCTTTGATTCCACTCGATAAAGTAGAGCTGTGTGGGTTGAACCACCCGACACATGAGAAGCGTACTCCATACAGGGGCGGACAAGAACCCTGTACAGAGACAGCAACTAAATGGGGGTGAAGAAACTGCGGAGCCAGTATAGCACACCTAACCTCTTAGAAGCTGTTTTAGAAATAGAGTGTATGTGATCTTTCCAGAAAAGATCACGATAAAAGGAAACGCCAAGACTGTTAAGAGAAGAGGAAGGATTGAGTTATGTATTATTGAAAATAGAGGGATAGTCGTGTGGAAGACTGTGACGAGTAGACAGATGAAGGAACTGTTTTTTTGAGGCATCGAAAGCCACAAGGTTTTCTCTGCTCCAATCGAATATAGTAGAAACATCAGAGGTCAGGTGTATCACAGTCCCGTAGCCAGGACTTCCCAAGGGGGGGGGGGGTTCGAAATTGTAGAAAGGTGGACCTTTTGGTGGAACGACCTAGTCACTGCGGAGGGGGTTTAGAGTAGTTAAGTTTAGAATAGTTTAAAGTAGTTTGTGAAGTTCCCGCTCCCCCCAAAATGCAAAAAAATGCAAGTGTTTATTACTAAATGCTATTATATATTATAATATCACATCATAAGTTATAACTATGGTTACAAAAATGGACCTTTCCTGTCAAAGGGGGGTCCCTCGACCCCTCCCCCGTGGCTACGGACCTGTATCATAGCCGCCCTACACGAAGCATGGAGTGACTGTTGAGAGGAACCCTTTGTGAAACGGGTGGAGAAGTAAAGGGTAGAATCAGCGACATAAGAATGGATAGGACAGGAAGTGCGACTTAAAAGATCATTGATAAATAAAAGGAAGGGGTGACAGGACAGAGCCCTGAGGAACATCACTATTAATAACTTTAGAAGAAGAACAGTGGGCAGAAAGAAAATTAGAGATGAAGATACAGGTAGAAGGATAGAAACCGAAGGAGCACAAATTGGAAATTAAGGATTTGTGCTAGACTCTATCAAAAGCTTTTGATATGTCTAGCGCAATAGCAAAGGTTTCACCGAAATTCCGAAACGAGGATGGCCAAGAGTCAGAGAGATATGGAAGATGATCGCCAGTAGAGCGTCCCTTGCGGAACCCATACTGATGATCTGAAAGGAGATTTGAGTAGAGAGGTGTTTAAAAATCTTCCTATTAAGGCTAGATTTAAAAACTTTAGAGAGGCAAAAAATCAAAGCAATTAGACGATAGTTGGAGGGTTGAGAGCGGTCACCCTTCTTTAGGAGAGGTTGAATGAAAGAAAATATATTTATGTGTACTCAGGAAAATAATAAAGACAAGAAAGAAGTACAGTGCCGTAGCTGATAACATTGATATTATAGGTGTGAGACTAACAGGCATAAAACTTAGTTGAGAATAGTAGCTTGTTAGTTGTTTGGACATTATTTAAATTACCATTTCAGATATACGAGTCATTAAAAAAACATAGAATACATGATTATGAAAATCGAAAATTTATATGAAGGCCACAGGCCTACCACATATTGGTGTTAATTTACTCACTTCTCAACGCCCAGAGTTTTCCACACTGTAGCCAGAGAATTTTCCCCCTTCTCCTGGACAGTTCGATTCAAATGCTCCTCAGACATGAATACTTTGGACGAGTCAGCATAAGATTGCAATGTTCCTACACCATTTCCGCTGTACGAACCGACCGATTGCTTTTATTCCATAGCGCAAAGCATTTGGCGAAGGTGCCATATACAGTTTCTTGTGTAGCGCATTCTGTTAAGCTTCTGCAGCATCAGCCGTTGCTGTCAGGGTTAGAGTACGGCAAGCACACCTCTGGTGGCTGGGTAGCTAGTATCCAAACTCTATCCTGTCGTTCCTGCTTGACATGTCTTAAAGTTAGATGAATTCGATACCGTTCTTGGAGTATGCAGACATCTCATCTTCGTCAGCATTACTATTACCATCACTGGATACACCATATATCTAAAAAGCCTTCACAAAATCTGATCCATTGTCAGTTGTCGTTGAAATCACTTTCGTTTGAATTTTATATACTCTGTATGAATGTCTTTGAGACTGCTTGTCAGAACGTCGAAGGTATGCATTTAACCTGCGACAGGCTAAGACAGTTGAACGCCTTTACAAAGTCTCTAACTCAATCCAGTGTACAGTTACTCCGATATAAGGCCTTTTCCGCGCACTCCAGCAGTCGGCATTTGTCGAAAAACACGACAATGCTTTTTCTTTTCAATAAATCTTGTTTTGTCGCCCTTTACCATCACATGTAAATGGCTGACAAATTATCACCTACACATGACTTTGCGGTTGGGCTGCAAGCCAAGCACAAGCGTCTTAAAAGAAATTAGGTCAAGTGTGCTGAAGAGAAGGAGACCTCACATATGTAATTCAAAATTAGCTTGTCCAAACTCGCTTACGTAATAAAGTTGGCGTTACAAAGAGAATAAATCTTTGTTTGCTTCATTAATGAACGATCTTCAGGTGAGTTGTCGCTGAACTTTCTTTTGTGTGGCCGCATCATCTCGGCGCAAAACAAATAAGATAATTACCACAATTAAACCCACAATATATTCACAAGAAAAAAACGAAAAGTAAACTTTTTTTTTTTTCAAATATTTCTCTCCAGGATAACTGAGGTGTATATATATATATATATATATATATATATATATATATATATATAGGGTGATTCAAAAGTCAGGTTACATAGGGCTTTTCTGTTTCTTTGCAGGTAAATGAGTTATGAGATGTTATCGAAGGAGGAGCGCATTGATGTGATATTCCTAGCTGGCTGCACAAGTGCATTGCCGTTAACGGTGGCCATACCGAACATGTGATGTGACTATTCCCCTGTATCATTACATAATACAGTATTTTCCTATGTAACCTGACTTTTGAATCACCCTGTATATGTTATTTTTTATTTTGATTGGGTTCGGAATCCCAGTTAAGCCTTGAACGGCCAAGCTCTGAAGGGCTACCTTAACTTATAGCCAAAGTTAGACTAAAACAGACTATGGAATTGAAGGTCCTATGTATTTGGTCCTATCTCAGAGTTGTCGACTCGATGCGAGCATACTTCAGCCTCATTTAGCATATAAATAAAAAAGGGGCATTATTTATGGTCTTTCTAAACCTTGCAACAACAACATAACCTGCACATTGTACGGTGCAACAACCCTGTTTCTAAACTACCAAACTGAGTTGTAAGAGAGCTCTCTATAAAAACAAACAAACTATAAATTATGACTAAAGGAGATAAACATAAGACACTTACTGAAACAAGTAATAATAATAGAAAAACCTACCTACTGCTAAGACTACAAAAATGATGATAATGAGTCGTCATTGAACTTTCTTTTGAAAGTATCCTTGATGGATACTGTGCATAATGCTGTTTATTCGCAGGAGACAGATCCCCCAACCTAAGAAAAAAATGCACAGTATCCATGAAGGTAATCAACGATACAACTAATTAAATACTAACTTTAAAAACAAAAACAAAAAGGACAACGGTAACAAAGAAATAACAATGATACACGTAAGGAAATAGCAGTTTCATAAAAATAAAAAGTACATGTAATGGGATGGCTACTGCAGGAGTTAAGTGAAACTATAGACACACGCTTTCATACCAAGAGGTCCACGGTCTAGAAGACATAAAGCAGGACTGGTGAATAGCTTGGACATTTGGATTGTCTGTTTTTTAATTCTTCACATTAGACTGTATTGAGCACGTCTTGTTACCTCAGAGAAGCTCGGAACGTTGCGGTTAGCGAACATTTGAGAGACTGAGCATCTTAGAGGTAACTTATGTTGTAGTCTATACTCTATAGGATCTGTTGTAAAGCAAATTGAAGGTTCTGCCGGAGCCTTTTTTATAATTAACCCAGAGTTGCTGCCATAAATATTAGTGGAGAGAGTCCGAAAAAGGGTGTCTTTAGCTTCACTTGTACATAATCTGAAGTTCCTTATAATCATGTTTGCCTTAGCACAGTAACTTCGATATTGTTTCCTTATGTTGGAATCATCGCTCAAGAAGCTAGTGATAGTTTGACTCAGATATTTAAATTCTTGTACATGCTCTATTGGTTCGTCTCTTAATTTGAAAATAATATCAGCTCTTTGGTTTGAGCTTTTGGAATAGAAATACATAACCTTAGTTTTAGTAACATTAAAATTAATGTCATGGTTCTGAGAATATGATTCACAAATTTTTAGAAGACGAACCAGACCTTTCACCGAAGGGTTTATTAATACTATATTATCGGCAAAGACCAAGTTATTTATTCTCATGTCATCTATACAGCATCCCACTCTTGCCTCATTAAGAAAAGCAATTAATCCATCAATATATATATATATATATATATTATATATATATATTATATATATATATATATTAAACAGCACATGAGGAATCAAAACATTCGAACAATACATTGCTTCATCTAACAGGAAAAGTTTGGTGTGTGTGTGTGTGTGTGCCAAAATTTCAATAAATTTAAATTAAACATGTGGTGGAACATTCCTGTATTCTAATTTTTTAAATAGACTATTGTGATTCACTCTATCATATGCTTTGCTTATATCCAAAAAACAACTATAAATAGTTGAATTACTAACAGGATATCTAAATACAACCTTTTTCAAAACGTAAATACACTGACTAAATAATCATTTAGTCAGTGTAGCAAACGTTTCTCAAGTAGTTTTGAGAAGCAGAAGGCAACAGCAATAGGCCTGTAGTTATCGCGGATAGAATGTCCCCATATTTATTTTTGACAAGCGGTGTGATATAAACCCTCATAAACTTGCAAGAAAAAACTCTGAGCAAGCATAGCTGAGAACAGTAATGAGATACGAAGACTGATTACATCATTAATATACTTTAAATGCTCATTCGATAGGTCATCTAATCCCTGGTGAGGCGCCTGTCTTTAGCTCTTTAATCAGATGTTTAATTTCGGGCATTAAAGTCCCCGCATTTTCAATGGCCCCCGCCTAATGTCGTTCCATTGCAGCCTGCATTAAGATTAACGCTTCCCGCGCTGTTGAGGATGTCTGACTCTGAGTACTTCGTTTTTCATAACTTAGCTATTTCTACCTTCCCAGACACACCATCAATTGTTGATGGGATGGCATTCGTAGCACCCGTTTCTTTCTTGATAAATTTCCAGACTTTGTTATTATTATTATTTAACTTAGTCTCACAGGCTTTTGAAGCTCGAATGGAGTCTTGTTCCTGTTTACATAAAGTGACCATATTTTTAGGAGCAAAAAGCGGGATATTTTTTCTATTTTTGGAGTTATAAACTAAAATGACTATATTTTCAGGAGCCAAAAGCGGGACACCTCTCTACCTCATATATATATATATATATATATATATATATATATATATATATATATACAGGGCTATTGAAAATGATTCATCCGATTTCAACTGAGAATACTTCCGTACCTATCAACCGTGCATCAACTGGGCATACACCACATGAAAGAGGAAATCTCCGAATTTTACAAGATCACCGCGAGAGGGCTCCAAAGTCACGCCGTGGCCTAGCCTAGCAACAAACAGTCAGTGTGAAAATGGCGTCCGCACAGCAGGAGGCGTTTTGTGTGTTGCAGTTTTCGAGCTCCACAGCTGGCCCCCTAGGTCGCCGGATCTTACACCGTGCGACTTCTTCCTTTGGGGGTACGTTAAGGATACTGTGTACCTGCTACCGTTGCCCACATCTTTGGATGAGCTCCGAACTCGCATTGTTACTGCCGTAGAGTCAGTGACAACGGACATGCTGGAGTGAGTATGGGAGGAATTCGACTATCGTGTCGACGTTGCTCGTGTAACTAGGGGAAGTCACATAGAGCATTTATGAGGTGAGAGACAAAATTTGGACAGTTTTTCTTTTGGTTGATGTATCACAAATCACTCTGTATTTGTAACATTAAAAAATATTCTCATTTGAAATCAGGTGAATCTAATTGAATAGCCCTGTATATATGGAACATAATTATTACTTCACTGCTTGTATTTTTCTCTTGAGTACAGACATACCTCACTTTACGACGCCTCGTTTTACGAATCCCCGGGTTTACGGATTTTATTTTACACTAAATAAAAAATTAAATAAACAAATTTAAAAGGTAAAAATAATTATCTCACGCAAGCATATACAATGCGTAATGTGGTAATCGCTTCAGAAGCATCGTGCGTGCGTTTGTTCGCTCTGGCTGCTAGTTTAAAAAATGCTACTGCCTGTTACCGCGAAATTTACAGAGAAAAGAAAAAGTCTTGTTCAAAACAGACAACTTTGGATTCATTTTTCAAGCGTCCTCCATCCACGACTGCGTCTACAAGTGCGTCTACAAGTGCGTCTACCAGTGTGTCTACAAGCGTGTCTACAAGCGCGTCTACGAGTGTGTCTACGAGTGCATCAAATGAAAACTAAATACTGCACTTTAATATTTCTTTGCTTTCTTTTTTATTTTAAAAGATTATTTTTTATTTAAAATGATGCATTCTATGAACAAACCATTGTTTGCTGCATAAACTATTGTTTTATTACCTTTTCTTGCGATTTTTATATAATTTTGTATGTAAAATTTTGTTCTGAAAACGTAACCCTTGATTATAACATTAAGTCTATGAGAAATAATGCTCTGCTTTACGAAGTTTCGCTTTACGGATGCTCTCTAGGAATGAATTAATTCGTAAACCGAGGCATGCCTGTATATAATTATGAAAAAAATTAACTCAACTGAGAATGGCTTATATCTATGACATACCAATACACAATATTATCGTACTTGCTTTTCAATTCCCATACTTTTCAGTAGATGGAAATCTTCTGAAGTAACTCCGGAGTTGATTTCAACATAGTGTAGAACTCCATATAGGTTTTTGTTGCACAGTCAGTAGATCTGAAGCTTTTATTTTCCCTGAATGTATGGTAAGCCCACAAACCCTCAGCAGCAGCTACTTCTAAATCCTTATTACTAGGCGTCACACTTTTAATTAAAATAATCACTCACTATCTTACTAGATGAAGCACCGATATCAACTGATTTGTGTCTTTTTGAGCCAAGATGCTTAGTAATATCATTAATCCCACCATGTCCAATGCTGAAGTCACTTCTACATTTCTCACACCGTACATCACTTTCTGTTGTTGTTTTTGTAATAAATGGATAGTTAGACTGCAGATGTGCATTAAATGTACACTTCCTTTTAGTTTTAGACATTTTGTGTTGTCAAACTAGGCCTACGACCTTACGTACGATACAATTAATAACTTTCCTTATCCTTCAAACGAAAAAGTTTAACTTACCTGCAAAAGAAAAAAAAAGGATGCAGGGATAAAAATTAATTAAGGTTATTAATTAAGCAAACATAAAAACATAAAAGCGTTACACTAAAACACAACTTTTCACAGAGGCCGCTAATGAAACACTGAAACACTAGTCGGGAATCACGGCACTGCCACACGGCGACATGTATCGTACCAGTTCAGTTTGCAAGTTAGTATTTAGATTTGGAATTCGGAATGTGGCATAATTCTATTAATTCATAAAGGACATCTAATGTCTAATGTAACAGTAATTTTAATAAAGCGGGACATTTATGAAAATTTGCTCCAAATGCGGGACATTTTCGGGACATTTTGAAAAGAGGGACACATGTCATAAATTCGGGACTCTGGTCACCTTATGTTTACATCGTCTTATAGCTGCTTTATAGTGAGCCCTACTTCTACTCATATTCATGTAAGCTGCCCCTATTCTCGGACGACCAAGGAGACACCATATATCGTAAGCACCCTTTGATTCCCTTTTCAAGGTGGTTATAAAACCATTCCATCCAGGAATAACTTTAGTATGACAATTGCACGATTTAATCCAAGGCCGGACAGCTTTCAAAGCCGACCTTCAGTGAACATCGGCCGAACCTGTGTACGGAACTCCACTACGACTACCCGGCGAATTCTTCACTTCGTCAGGAACACACCTTTCTGCAGATGGAACCACTTATGCAGACAATTTACGGACGACCATGCGACAATTTCGTCCGGTTTACCCCCGTCATCCCAGTAATCGTCGTACTTACGTCCCCGCCGACTTGTCCTCTTGCACCCACGTCTTCGTCAGGAACGTCACCATCCGCCCTCCCTTGCAACACCCATATGACGGGCTCTTCCCGGTACGGCAGAGGAGTAACAAGACTTTCACCCTCGATCGGGCTGGACGCAATGACGTAGTTTCGATCGACCGCCTAAAACCGGCGTACCTCGAAGACGACCCCATTTACCCGGCAGATCCCCAACACCCAACTACAGCAGCCCCACCTCTGCCCATCTCACCAATCCAAGCTGACCCTTCACCCCATCCCGCGACAGGAAACCCGCCGAATGCCAGGTTCGGCGTCATAACTCAGAGTGGCCGCATCAGTTTTGCTCTGAGATGGTATTTCTTTTCGCATCGTTCCTTGCAGTCTCTGGGGAGGGACTACTTGTAGGAACTCGATGGAAAGTTCTTTTTTCTCGCCTTCCTCAATTGAAGGGACCTAACGGAATTTTCCACACGTGGGCAAGAACCCTCCACAAAGGAAAGCTTAGTTTTATTTTTGTTTCTCGTTATTCCCGCCAAAACCCTAAGCGTCTTTTCAGCCGTTAGCTGCAGAGCCTCTATTAAGTGCCAGTCCACTTCAAATCACCCTCACTTGCCCTCTTCGCGCACTTCAGTCACATCTCGCTCTCAGCTCCTTCGTCAGTAACTCCACGTGATCACAGCCGGCTGCAGTCCTTCAAACATCAGTCCGAGCATACAAAAATTAATTATGAATCCAAGCACACCAGAAGTAAATCATCACTTGAGGCGACCTACAATTTCATCCCGCCAGAAGCAACAAGTATTCTGCAAGTTTCCTACTGGTGTCATCCTCCTGGCCTTAGCCTCACACATCCTTCACCACAATTCGATCGGCGAAGCTTCATTTGCTTACAAGATCTCGTCACGCAGTTTACGCCGGTAGGCCTTTCCGTCTTCAGAGTCACCTTCGTCAAAACCGCAGGTATGTAAACCTCTCCTAGACCACCGGCAGTCGGCCTACAGTGTTGTGTTACGTCGTGGCAGACTATTCATATTCAACACTTAAACGTCTACAAACTCTGCCTAATTGAATAGGCCCTCTTCAAAGTGTCCTCAGTACCGTTCAAATTAACTCACCCGTTACGACCGCAGTAGGCCTATTCAATATTTGTACTAATATCGTATTTTTTTATCACTGTTATTTCGTTCATTCATATATTTTATTTACTTGTATAATTACTTATTGCTGTGAGTCCAATACCGTACTTTCTTACTTAGTTGCTGTCTTCTTACTTATTCATTATTGTAGTGTACAGTACCGTATATCTCATTACCTAGATTATTGTTTCTTGTCATTATTGTAATATTTAACTTTTATACTGTATAAAACATTCCTTACTGCTAATAATCACTGTGGGGCGACCCACTTTTAACCTAAAAACTGAAATTATTAACTTTATTCTTACCAATTATTAACTTTATTTAACCTAAAAAATTCTTTATTTGCAACTTATTTGTGGATAAATATTAACGCTTAATAATAAAATAAAACACATCACATTCATTTGTTTATTAAATTATTAACGAACTTATTTAGTGACTGAATTACAGAGCTGGGCAGTATTTAAATACATTTGTATTTAAATACGTATTTAAATACATTTGTGTATTTAGAACTGTATTTATAAATACATTGTTTTTCATGTATTTAAATATAGTATTTAAATACTTTAATGAGTATTTAAATACAATGTATTTAAATACTCAAAATATAAAAATGTAAATACTTTTGCTGGTTTAATACACGTTCTGTACTAGCACAGTACGACGCGTCGACAGTGTAGTACAACATGGTTCATGTTTCAACGTGTCAGTTCAATCAGTTGTGTGCCACTCTTAGTCGAAAGCGGTTGATTTCTTTATCGTGTACGTGTCATGGCTTCAACAAGCAAATCCAGTGAATCAAACAGTGATATATCTGCAGATAACAATTTAGTGCACCCTCTGTTTGATGGAAAATACTTTAAAATTAAATCTAAAGACGGTAATAAGGTAAAGTGCACCTGCTTGCTGTGTAAACACGAAGTCTCTGCTGCAAGCAATGCTACAACGAATCTGTACACTCATCTGAAGGTAAGTGTTTTTTTAGACATCAAAAAATATCTTGAAATTGACCGAATAATCGTACAAAACGGCTCTGCCTTAAGTGGGCCTGTGTAACTAACTCGTTGCAATCAGTCCAATTTGCGATGGAAAATTCATTGATGAAAAAGCTTTTAAAATCGTCTGATCTATCGAGTGGTGTATTTATTTCGAAATTCACCGTGTCCCCTAAAGTAGAAATTTATCAAAACATGAATTAGTGAATGCATATGTTAAAATTTGTATGTATTTAAAATGTATTTACAAATGTATTTAAATACAATTGATGTATTTTGTATTTAGTATCTAAATACATTCGTAAAATGTATTTAGTATTTAGTATTTAAATACATTTCTCTCATGTATTTAGTATTTAGTATTTAAATACATTCAATGTATTTATTGCCCAGCTCTGCTGAATTATAATGAAGCATAATGTACTTCTCATTATTTTCCGGCAGGAAGTTTCTGTCGTTTGCCAAAAGTTTTTTCAGCATGGAGAAGCTGCGCTCCACTGCAGCCGAGTTAGCTTGTGCTGCTTGTAATTTGGTATATAGTTTGGGCGAAATTTCTTTTCGTTGGAAGGATATGATTTCTTTGATTTCATTCCGCTGCAGTCGTTTGGTAAGGTACTCTTTTAAATTGTAAGGGTCGTCTGCAAAGTTGATCGAAGTGAAGGTCTCGTGGGTTTCGGCAAATTGGGTAGCAACTTTCTTCAACCTTTTCGATCAGGTCCAATAAAGGCGTGTAGCAACTTTGCAGTGTTGCCAGATTTTCGACCAGCATAGGTTGTTTAACGGCAGCTTGGGCGTTTCTTACAATCACTCCTTCACCCTGAAACTGGCTTGCAATTTTCCTCAATTCGGGCAAGTGTTCACAGTAATACAATGCGGCTCGAAGCCAGTTTCCCCACCGAGTCATAATTGGTTCTGGAGGGGGTACCAATTTCGTCGAAGAGGAGTCTTCTTGTCTTGTTCTTCATAGTTGCAGTCTTCATGCTGCTAATCAAATAATCGACGTTGTTGAACTGTGCCTTGATGCGCAATGCACAATTGTGCAAAAATGTGCAACGCATGTTACGTGAAACAATCGAGGATAAAAAGGCTTGATGGCGTTTCCGGCAGCTACCATAGGGCGCCGCATCAGAGAGTAGAAGACAAAAATTTTGACGCTCGATATTGAAATATCGCATAGTATTATCGACAGCGTGAACTATGATTTTAGTGTTCGGCGCAGTATCAAGAGGCTTACATGCCACAAGATATGTGGTGTCAGGTTTGTTAAGTGTACCCGCCAATATATTGAGATATTTATTACCCGATAGTCAGACTCATCAACGATCACAAATATTTCTTCATCTAAGAGACTTCACTCTGTTCTTCTCTTTATCAAGTTCATCCACCTTTCGTCGACAAGACAGTTTCACTAGGCATAAGTTGGCCCAAGTCTTTAAACAATGAGATAATGTTAGTATTGTGCAATTTCTTTAGTGGAATGTCAGCCGACAAGAAAGCAATGACCAGTTTTTGAGTGAAGTTCTCTGAGGTAGGAGTAAGAAACGTTTGCTGAGGGGGCGTATTCTGAGTATTACTTTTCATTACATGTGATTTCGTATTTCTGTGAAGTTTACGAAATGGCGTTTTTCGTGATTGACAACAACTTGATACCAGTTGCAAAACAATGTGTTGTTGGAATTTGAACAAATTCACCAGGATAGCTAGTAATAATTGCCTTGATTTTCGCAAAAGCTAATTTCGCAGTTTTAGGCACTTTTGAAATTTATAATGCTGCCAAAAAGATAACTAAAATTAATATAGCTAATTAAACGTGTGATTTATGGTACTACTGAACTGATTCTAACAACAAAAGCCAAAACATAATGTCCACGTAGTATTCACATATTGTATGAATACACGCCTAACTACCAAATGTAGAAAAGCTCCGAAAAACATTACGTTGATAAATAACGAAAGAGTAATGTAGAAATAATGCATAATCAGCTTGTATAATCATCATTAATCAATGATAGACTCTCTGTAAATAAGAATCCAGAATGCTTATTATAACATGTTAGAGAACTGCAAATCATTTATTTGCTTATGCAGTTTCGCTCCACATTTTCGTTAATTTTATTTTATTAATCCATCACGAAAGTTTTAACTTACAATAGCAAATTTTTAACCTTATTAATGATTTTATTAACTTTATTAATCCATAACTAAAATATTAACTTTATTAACCTAATAGCAAATTTTTAACCTTATTATTAACTTTATTAACTTTGGGTCGCCCTAATAATCAGTCATTGTAATATTGCACAATTACTGTATACAGTATACATAATTGTTAATCACTGTGAACAAATAATGGATCACCTGACGAAAATATCACGACCTAACCTAACCAATCGTCAAAGGCGTACAGTTGACCTAACGATTGGTTAGGTTAAGTAGTAATATTTTCATATTTTCGTTAGTTAGCCTTATAGAGCTAACTAAAAAAGGCTGGGGTGATGGATCTTCAGGTGATCCCAAATAATTAATTAATTTATCATATTTTTCTAATTAAACAGAAAACCTCAAAGCCATTTCTATCTCCTTATTAAATAATAATATATATATATAATATATATATATATATATATATATATATATATATATATATATATATACACTAAAATACTAATTAAATTTTCCAATTAATATTAAAATGTTTTCGATTTCAACAGCCTTTTGATGTTCAAATCTGGTTTATATCTGATAGCATTAAACATCAAATACACACACACACACACACATACTGTACACACACATATATATATATATATATATATATATATATATATATATATATATGATGTAAATCCACAAGGAAAAAGAAAAATGATTCCAAGTCCTTTCCTGTACTTCTGAATACACTGAAAGGCCTTGCTTGGAATCATTTTTCTTTTTCCTTGTGTATTTACATTATTCATTCATTTCACGTGTTTAATTGTGAAATTCATCCCATATATACAGTATATATATGTTAAATGTTAAACCTTCGTTAGCCTTTAATTTTTGTTTTCTTTGATTCAACGACGAAAGTCAGGAATACTATTATAAAGCTTTTAAAAAGTAACTTTTGGCGGTTTTCACGAACAAAAATTTATTGTCTTAAAACTTCCATTAAAACTTGTAAAATAACTGTTTACAACAAAAAAAACTGTAACCTAAAATTTTCATTAATAGTACTAAAATTGTTTATGACAATGACATTTTATTATTATGGTAATTACAGTTCATTTAACTCAAAAACACTATCGCGTCAATTAATTTTGGAAGCCCTGTTCATTTTCAAATTTGCGTTGTCACTTTTCTATCTTAATATAGGGTCTCCAATACAGTTTTGAGAAGCAAATTAGAAAACGAACATGGCTCCCAAGGAGTTATTCTGTGTTAAATCAACCATCATTGAGAACTCAACCTCAACCCAATGAATTTCCTTTAAATTTGGAAATTTTTATATTAACTAAAACTATTGTATGTGTACAATTTTAGATACCCCAATGAAATAGTTCACGAGCTACACCTACTTGAAGTTTTAACTTTGTGTGTCCGAGTTTGAACCTAGAATCAATCACTGTCCCGTAACTTCTTTATTTTTCAATTAGAAAGTTGTGTTTCACACAATTTTAGAGCTCGTTTCATACCCTTTCATTTGATACAAAATGTGTTAACATTTTCTAGAAAATGAAAAAAATCCTCAAATGAATTATAATACGATCTTTGAGTTCATTACAATACCGATACCATGTTCACCATGCTTACAATCCTTTTTTATGGTTAAGGTGCGAAGGAACCCCTCAAGTGTTCGGGATCTCCCCAAATGTCATTCGATACGCTCTTGAGAAAAACTGTATGCCTATATAAGGGATACATGAAGTGTGTCGCTGCAAGAAATGCTGAAGTTGCCGCTTCAGGAAATGCCTGAAAGTGCCACTACAGCCCTTAATTTCCTGTAGTCTATATTAGGGTTTCCGTTTTCAGGGGTTTTCACTATACCGGTTTTCCGGGACAAAATCGGACATCGTCCCGGAATCCCGGGATTTACCGGTTTATAAAAAAATAATGATAATAAAGTCTTAAAATGTTTAGGCATTAGATAAATCTAGATTAAATATAAATATATATTTATATAAATATATAAATATTTTAACACAATAATAATAAATATAATGAAGGATAGAGCCTAGGCCGAGTTTCAAACACTAGAAACACAAGTACGATATACAGCCTTGGCGGCTATGCCAACAATGCTAATTTGTAATTTTGCACTTCAACAGAAATAAATTGTATTATAGTGTAATTTATACGAACACAACACCTTTTTTATACTCCTAACTCATTTTTAGTAAAAAAATATCAACAGCAAAAGGTGTGCCACTGAATTGAAAATAATAACCAAAATTAAAATATACTGAAACACAAAATGTTCAATTCAGGGAAATCAAATGACTGACTTTCAGTCCGAGTTAATCATAAAAAATACCAGTCATATTACACTTGCACAACATCATACAGGACATATTATAGGCACTATTCGAGTTGTATAACGCAGCGTGATTCGTGCTATAATAAATTTGTCATCATAGTCTTTATATTTGTAGTTTCTAGAGACAGTAGTAAATTAACGTAAAATTATTTGAAATATTGTTTTTAGAATACTTTGTAAAACGGGAAATCCCGGGATTTGCTGCGCTTGTCCCTGGACTTAAGGTTATCATTTTCCGCTCGGGATCCCAGTTGAGAAACCCTAGTCCAGTGATGGCGAACCACTGACCCGCGGGTCAAGTACTGCCCCACGAGGCAATTTTTAGTGACCCACGAGCTCTTATTTAAATAAAATTACTTTAATTTTTAATATTTTCTGCCTTACAGTTTTAAAATTATTTTATTCTCCCACCGAAATAAACAGCTGATACACGTTGAAACGTTTTTAAACGTATAGTATACGTTTAAAAACGTGTGTGTATGTATGACAACTTACAATTCATCCAATTCCCCAATACTATTCAATTTGAAGATCTTTAGTTATCAGCTTTTCATTGGCTTGACAGTGGTAATTTAGAAATGGAATTAGTTGACTTCCAAGAAAGTGCAGTATGGAAGACTAAATTTATTGATCTTAATCTGAAGTTACAAGAAAAGGAATTGGAGTGGTCAATTTTGGGTGTAACCAGAGAACAACAATCAATAGAAAGAGTAGAGAATCTTATTCTTGCAGAATGGAACTCTTTACCAAATTCTTTTGAATCAGTGAAAAAGTTAGCATTAGCTCTGCTAACAATGCTTGGTTCATCTTATTCATGTAAACAATTGTTTTCCTCCATGAATTTCGTCAAATCCACCACTAGGACTCGCTTTGGCACAGATATGAGTGCTGCGTGTGTGAGACTAAAGACAACTAAATATAAACCTCGGAACAAAACATTAGCAGCTAAAATCCAACAAGAAGTTTCTCACTAAAAATAGTAAGTAAATAAATTATTGTGACCCAATTTCGTTTTTTCTAAAATCAAAAGTAACAAAAATGATCCGCCAGCAAAAAAGGTTCGCCACCACTGCCTAGTCTATGTAAGAAAAGTATTCGTAATCAGGGGCGGATCCAGGAATTTAAGCAGAGGGGGGTCCAGTCTTGGTGGGGCTCGTTACGGATATGTCTTCGGCCGAAGGCCGAGGACACGCGAGCGAAGCGAGCGCCAGGGGGGGTGCCCGAGGGGGGTGTACCCCCCTCGGTAGGAAATTTTCATATTTGAAGATAGCTTTAGATGGATTTGAAGTATATTCCTGTTATCAAAATCCTGCTTGTTCACACACCCAGGCCATGTCTGAAATCTCTCAGGATCGGACATAAACTTTTTTTTCTTTATTCTTTTTAAGGAAATTAATTTTGTGGCAACCGGAATACATGTACCTTAAGCCATTTTAAGTCTTCAGGTCTTATTTTTCATATATAGGAGCAAACAAACGCAATCGAAAAATCGTTGGTCACCGTGAGCAGGGGGGGGTCCGGACCCCCTCGACCCCCCCTCCCTGGATCCGCGCCTGGTAATTTACTTATCAAAAAATGCAAAATTAATTAACTTCATTCGCCTTTAAACGCCCAGTTTCGAGTGTATCTTCGTACAGTTTATCACGGAATAAGCTTTGTTACGTGGTGCTGAACCCTTTCCACCATTTCTATATCCTTACTCATGTATGACGACCAAACCTGAGCAACATTTTCTAAGGCTGAACAGGTTACTCAGTGTATATAATGACAAAATAATATTTTTAGATTTATACTAAAAATTACAAAAATAAAACCAAATACTTTATTAGCTTTACTGCTTGCAAATGAAATTTTTTTGGAAAATTTTAATTCCTTAGTAAATTATTAAGATCGCATTGCAGGAATGCAGGTTGTCTCTATCATGTCTCTATCACAAACAGCTTTACTTTCAATTTTAGTATCGTCGGCAAATTTAGAACTTTTATCATATTTATGAATTAGCGTCAAGCTCCAAAATTGACCCTTGTGGAACCCCGTTAATTACATTAGCCCATCCTGACTCAGGCCCGAAGCCAGGAATTATATCAGGGGGGGAGGGGGCAACCAAATCTATTTCAAAGATTAATAAGCCAATGACAAAAAATAAATAAATAAATAAAATGTATACCAATTCTTTAATCTTACATACTAAAGTGAATACATACACAGTTGACGAACGTATGAAATACAGCACATTATTACATATACCTAGAAGCTAGAACTAAATCACACCAAACAAGTGCAAGGTACATTCACATATTGGTACAGTACTTTGCAGACAGGTACATCTCAAAGAATGTCACGTTAAGAAATGTGTGAATGCTTGCGCACAATTAGGAATTATAAAATCTACCATAGTTACTAAATCGATTACAAACAGCAAAATATGTGCGAATTTAATACATAAGTATACAAGCAAACAATATCCACAGCTGTTTATGCATCACAATTACAACTTTAAGAATATATAAATAAAACTCAACATAAATTTACAGCAAAAGTTAATTATTTACGCAGAAATTCAATTGGGTGCCGTCGCTACCTATATACAACCAACGACCCATGCTAGACGACGTAACGGCCAGTCACCCTCAATCACTCAATCTAATCCTGAAGAACATCAACCACTTCCATGCGACGTGGAGGCCTTCTCACGAAGTTCTCTAAAATAGCGTTATAATCCAGATAAATTTCGCGGTGAATCATTAATAGAGCTAAACCAGTTTGCCTATTTTCGCCCATTGATGATCTCATATAGGTCTTGAGCGTGCGCAAGTGACTGAATGAACGCCCACACTCACAAGATGTAACTGGCAGTGGTGGGCACCGTTAACCAAAAAGTTAACTTCGTTAACCGCTAATCCGTTAACCAAAAAGTTAACTTCGTTAACCGTTAATCCGTTAATTCGTTAAACATGTAACGGAAGTTACCGATAAACCGTTAACGTTAACTTTTATTATAAAAAAAATGAAAAACACAATATATATATAATTTAATTTTCCCTCTTCTTCTCGTTCTCCATTTTGTCCATGAGATGCATGTTGTCCTTCATGAAAATTAGCATATCAAAGTTTTCATCAGACAGGGATGATCTCTTGGCCCTCAGGATGTCCTTGCCCATAGAGAACAAACGCTCCACTGCAGCACTGGAGGGGATGGCTGTGTTGAACTTGATGAACAAGTCCACCAACACTTGCTCACCCAAGAAGGCAGCATCTGTCAGCAAGTCCTTGGAGTTGGTCTCCAGCCAGGTCTTGACCAAGTTCTGGGCCTTGCCCTTGAGTGACCTGTGGTTCTGCTGCTCTCTTTTGTCTGGATGACAGCACTGAAGAAGTCATCCTCCTCCTCCTCCTCGTTGTTGCTGCCTCCACTGTTGCTGCCCACTTCGTTGGACTGCTGCTTCATGGCCTCCTCGACTGTACCCTCCATGCTTTTCCTCACCCTGGAAAAACCGGGTAGAAAAATAATTATGGAGATTTTAAAGATGTGGTACCTAGAAGTACCGCCAGGACATAAAGGGTTAAGGTGAAAACGCCCCCATTGTAAGACATCAATTGACTTAATTTATGTCATCAAAGTGACATGAGAATTGAAATCTTACCTGATCAGTTTTATGGTTCTTGAAATGTATCAAGGAGACTACTAATAAGGTACTCACAGACATATTATAAATATACATGACTTACTTGACAACGATTATTTTTAAATATTCACTAGCACAAACATGTTGCGCAAGAGACAGACTGCAAATGAAACGAATGTAGTTATTTGTTGTAATTGTTACATATATATTATTGAAAGTGCCTTAAAATGCTCGTGATATTTCTTGAAAGAAGTTGAAACATTCAACTCAAATGGCAAATCTTTCCACCTGATTTTACAGTCGACCATGTTTTGCTCAAACCAATGCCATAAATAACTACCATATTTGGTAAGACACAAATTGTGGCGAAGGAAACAAATATATCGCCTGATTTTGCACTGCGGAAATGGAAATTCGTTCATCACTATTAACAGTGTCGGATTAATTGCGCACCTGCTCAGCACTGAAAATAATAGAAACTTTTAAACGTTTATTTATGAATTTTTTGGGGTAACGGACTTGAGTTAACGGAAGTTAAATGTAACGGAAGTTAATTAGTCCGATAATGATTTTCAAAGTTAACTTAAAAGTTAAATCGTTAACGAAAAAGTTAACTTCGTTAATTAACGATTAACGGATTAACGGTTTGTGCCCAGCTTTGGTAACTGGTATGGTAGCGAGAAGACTCAACGTCGCTGTGACATTTGGGAACAAAGTGGCCGGTGTATGCTTGAGTGTTTCCACTATAGAACGTGGTTTTGGAAGTGTCCAAGCAGTTCACTTTGCTTCCCAGCATTGTAATTCGGCTTGTAGTGACAAACGTGCCGGAATGTCAGGGGGGGGGGCTGGAACCTCCCTAAATCTGGGCCTGCTAACTCTTCTCTGTTTATTACAATATAACCTTTGTTTTCTACCAGTTAACCAATTTATAAATACAGTTAAGAACTCGACCCGTATTTCATGAGCTTTACGTTTTGTTAACCATCGTTTATACGAAACTTTGTCAAACACCTTTTGAAAATCTAAATATATTATATCTGCCGCGCTATTACGATCATAAATACCAATGACGTCATTGAAATTTTTTAAACATATTAGTCAAACAAGACTTAGTTCTACAAAACCCGTACTGTGTTAAAAAAAATATTGCTTTGAAGATGTTCGATTATACGATCACAAGTAACTTAGTTAACTTTAGTTTTGCTTCCGCCCGAAGTGTTTATTTTAATGAGGGTGAAGCTTGTTGCCCCACCTTAGACCTGCAGTTTAACGTGGAATCTGGACCACGACCCAGCAAGGAAGTAAGAAATTACAAAATCCTCGTCCGGACTCGATCCCACGACCTCCCAGGTACCCATTTATCCACCAACCACTTTTTACGGAAGGATGAACAGCTGGGTGAGCTGCACATCACTTGCTCTCACCGGGAATCGAACCTGGGACTGGTGGATTCGTAGTCAGCGATGCTAACCACTATTTCAAAAAACTTCGAAAAGGTTTGATATAATAGAAGTTAGACTAATAGGCCTATAATTTCCTGCTTGTTGCTTACCCTCTTTTTTAAAGATTGGAATTACATGAGTTAATTTAAAGCCCAAAGGAACAACCCCCTTTCATCCTTTCAAATGTTCCGTGCGATGATTCCTCACTTTACGGAGGTCAAACTTGTTGCCCCTCCGCTTGAGTTGGCCTGGTCAAGTAAGGAGTTGGTTTCTTGTGTTCTCCACTTCACAATAAAAGTTTAGTGAACATTTGAACTAAAGGATTTATGTTTAATTTTGTAAGTGTTTTATGTAGGAGAGTTCTGGACACTGCGATTTACTAATTTTTAACCGATCTATATAGTGTGCAATAGCTTCTGTGTAAACGGTAATATCAGTAAGCGATGGAGGCTCGAAGGAGAAGACAAAGATATTCTCTTACTGTAGTTTACTGCTAAAACAGGTAATGCTCAGCCTCTAAGTTAGATCAGACAATCAGAATGAAAATTTGAAAAATTATACGAGTTTATATACACAAATTTTGTTGACATCATTATTATTTAATGTTGACTTGTTTTGTTTTTTATTCTCAATAGGCTGCATTATTTTGCAAAATATTTGAAGATAAGGTAAATATTTTAGCTGTAGCAACGTCTAGACAGATAAGCAAGATATTTGAAGATGAAGCCATATTTTTATTTTAAATTGCATATTGACAGATCTGATGTTATCATGATCTGCCGAGTTAACTAAAAATGGAAACTGAAGTATGCATTTTATTATGAATTGCAATTAAACATGCATATGAGGAAAAATTAAATGCTTAAGATTTAAAATTAAACGATAAGCAAACATGGAGGACTAGCAAAGCCTACTTATATCTAGTCAGGTCACGCTCGTACAAATTTCACACTCCTCAGTGAAATCGAGAAAAAGCCAATCAGTCCATAAATTTTAAAAAAATAGCCTACCTTTCCTTTCAACCTTTCAAATGTTCCGTGCGATGATTTATCATTTCACGAAGGTCAAGCTTGTTGCCTGTCCTCTCAAGTTGACCTGGTGAAGTAAAGAGTTCGTTTCTTTTGCTCTCCACCTCACATACCTAGGCACACCAGGCTCATCTGGGATTGTTCTGAGGCAGGCGTCTAATCTTCTTTTGAAGATATCCACCGCAACACCACTCATGTTCCTTAGGATTTGAGTAAGGCGTTTGATGTAATAGACCATAATATTCTACTTAATAAATTATATTGTTACGGCTGGCTTTAGAGGAGCAATCAGTGATTGGTTTAAAAGTTATTTGTCCAGTAGATATCATTTTGTATCAGTAAATAAGGTTTGCTCAACTAAAGCGCTTGTCAAACATGGTGTGCCACAGGGCTCAGTTCTGGGTCCACTGTTATTTTTATTATATATAAATGACCTTCCACGTTCATCTGATATACTGAACTTCATAATGTTTGCAGATGATACAACTGTCTCTTTTTCTTGCAAAGATGTTAATACAGCTAAGAATATATTTCATTCAGAATTCATCAGTGTAATGAAATGGTTGACCACCAATAAACTATTCCTAAATACCAGTAAAACAAATTTCATGATTTTTACTAATAAAAGAAATGTATATCTTGATGAACTTAATGTTAATGAAATCGCCATAAAGGAGTGTACTGTAACAAAATTTCTTGGTGTAATGCTAGATAAGGAGTTGCAATAGAGTGATCATGTAAATTATATCGCGAAAAAGATTTCAAGGAGCGTTGCTATAATGTTTAAACTTAGAAATGTAGTCCCTAAACAATTTTTATTGACTATTTATCATACTCTTGTTCTTCCTTATATAACATACTGCACCCTTGTTTGGGGAAACTCCGCTAACAACGCATTAAGTGGTATCTTTGTCATCCAAATACGAGCAATGAGGTTATTATCTGATGCTGATTTCCTTGATCACTCTAGTGCATTATTTAAAGAGCTAAACCTATTAAAGCTCAACGATATAACCAAACTGGCACATTTTATTTTTATTTACAAGTGTAAGAACAAAATCATTAATTTGCAATGGGTAAATAGATATTTTGTAACTCATCAAGAAATCCACTCGTATCAGACCAGAAATAGATCAAAGCTTGTTATACCTCAATTTAGATTGTCTTCATCTCAAAAACTACCCATTTTCATTGGATTGAAACTATGGAATGACTTGCATGTCGATATAAAAAATATTGTGAATGTAAATTTGTTTAAAACCAAGTTGAAATCCCGATTAATAATGGCATACTAACAAAAATCTAGGATTAATGTCCACTAATATTGTTTAATATTGTCCATTAATATTGTTTAATATTGTAATACATGTTTTAACTATTAATAATACTTATTTACTTATTTATTTATTTATTATTATTAATTTATAACAACTAGCTGCTTATTTTTAATAAGTGCCCAGTAAAGCCTAAAGCTTCAGGGCCAAATTAAATAAAATAAATAGTCGAGCTTCACAATTGTTCATGTCATTGTAAATTGAAAAAAAGTTATTTATTTTATTATTATTAATAAAGGTTATTCTATCTATCTATCTATCTATCTATCCTTGGGCAGCTAGTTAAACAGTCTTGGTCCTCTCACAACAAAACTATTTTCCTTTAGGGTTGAGGATATTCCCTGTCTAGCCTTTAATTTGGGAACACTATACATTCTTCCTTTTCTACTTTCCACTGTTGTTTGGGGAGTTGGAGGGTTCAGAGTAAGATTAGGGGCTAGTTCCTCCATTATTTTCCAAGTGTAAATAATGTTGTACCTCTCTCTTCTTCCTTCTCTGAATCCCTTCTAGCTGATTGATGTATTTTTTTTTATATGGGGATGTTAGGATCAAGCAGTATTCCAACTTCGGTATGATCACTGTTTTCAATAGAGGAATCATTATATTCCTATCCCTTCCTTTTAAATGTTCTCAGTATCTTACCAGTTATTATTTTTGCTCTGTTTACTACTATCTTATTTTGTGTTTCAAATTTCGCATCATCAGTCATTACAACACCTAAATCTTTTGCTTTAGAATTTCTCTAAATTTCCTCTCCATTTGGGGTATAGTATTCCATGGATTTTAGGTCCCCCCTTCTTCTGTACCTTAACAGTTGAAATTTCTCACCGTTAAATTTCATATTGTTGCCTTCCGACCAATTGTACGAGGGCCACTCAATATATTTTGCCCCACCTTTTTTTTTTTCTTTCCAAGTTTCCTTGTAAGTTCCAGAAATTTGGACACAAGTAGTTACATACCTTTTTTACAAGTTTTTATTTTTCCACATAGTCTCCATCCTTTTCTACGGCTTTCCTCCACCTCGAAACAAAGGTCTTTATTCCTTGCTGGTAAAAGTCCGCTGGGTTCCGCTCGAGCCACCTCTTAACCTCCTCAACAACCTCATCGTCACTCTGAAACTTTCTTCCACGAATAGCATCCTTCATTGGCCCAAACAACTGGAAGTCTGAAGGTGCCAGATCCGGGCTGTATGGAGGGTGGGGTAACACAGTGAAGCGCATTTTTGTGATGGCCTCTCTTGTTTGCAAACTGTTGTGTGGTCTTGCGTTATCGTGCAAAAGAAGGACGTCTTCCAGTTTTCTCTCTGGTCGAACTCGCTTTATACGTCTCTGGAGTCTCTGTAGGGTATCAATATATGCCTCTGAGTTGATTGTTTGTCCTTTCTTCATAATGTCCACCAGAATCACCCCTTTCATGTCCCAGAAGATGATGGCCATAATCTTTCCTGCAGAGGGAGCCATTTTCAGCTTTTTCTTGCGTGGGGAGTCTGCGTGATGCCACTCCATGGATTGGCATTTTGTTTCAGGTTCAAAGTGGTGTACCCAGTCACAATTCGTGAAAAGAAGTCATCCCCTTCTGTCTCGTATCGAACCAACGACTCAGAAGCAATTTCTTTTCTTTGAGCTTCGTCTATCTTCAGTCAGTTCACGACGAACAAACCGTGAACACACTTTTGAGTATCCCAGTTGCTGAATTATCGTATTCACACTTCCGTCACTAATTCCTAGCTCCAGTGATAGCTCCTTGTATGTGACGCGCCGATTTGATAGAATGATGCTGTTAGCATGTTGCACAGTGTGAGATGTCACAGCCGATGCCGGGCGACCTTGACTCATCATCGAGGCTGGCTCTCCCTCTCTCCGATGATCTCACACGTTTAGACCAGCGTCCAACTGTGCTTCGATCAACAACAGCATCTCCATAAACGTTTTGTAGACGTTTGTGAATATTTCCAACTGTTTCCTTCTTTGCGGTTAAGAACTCGATAACAGCTCTCTGTTTACGACGCACATCACTGTCAGACGCTATTTTCGAAACTGCGTTAACCATCGGTTTTATACAAGGGCGTTTAATAGCGGTTTAATACAAGGAGGGGAGGTTCAAACTGGAAAAATCCGGTTATGTGAAGCGCAGAAAGTTCAAACTTACGACCCAAAAGACATTTCAGCCCCATGGCCTATTATTTAGCTAAGAAAAAAGGGTGGGGCAAAATATATTGAGTGCCCCTAGTAGATTCTGCTCATCTCTGCTTGTAGGGATCCTATACCCTCTGGCTCTGGGTTTTTTATTTTTCTACTATTCTTTGTGTCATCAGCAAACGATGTTACTGTGCTGTCACTGGTAACGTCCTCATCTATGTCAGTTAGCATGATTATGAAGAGTAATGGAGCCATTACTGTTCCTTGTGGTATTGAGCTGAGGACTTCTGATTCTGATGAAGATATTCCTTAAATTGTAACGATTTGCTGACGCTCACTTAGGAAATTATATATCCATTTTCCTACTTTTCCTGTTATTCCCATATTGACATATCTTTCTCGTTAATAATGAGGCTACACTTTGTTACAAGACTTCATAAATAAAAAAAATGACATTGCTGTAGTTCATGGTACTCTCATGAAATAATGAAGATACGAGAACAAGATACAGTATTATACAGTACTTGAGAGTAATTAGTGATTTATATAATCGTTAGAAACTAAGCTTGCCTATCTCACACAGTGCATTAAATGCCTGATGATTATAACAACTTTTTAAGAACCTTACATAACACAATTTACATCGAACAATAGCGTAATAGTCTGGTGGTAAAATTTGGGATTTTAGCTATAGGGGGGGGGGGCCTTATGTTAGAAACTGACAACAAATATTTTTTTACTTATTGGGTCATACTGATTACAAAAAATGTTGTCACTGCAGAATATTGATTAGAGTGCTGTAATCAAGGTTATATCAAGAGGAAACATGAAATTTGCGCCTAAATTGGCATTCTCATCGGGGTGTCATATAAAGTACTCATCTTTAGCTCTGTTTTCACACAATAAACAACCTGAAAACGGTATTAGTAGGTAACGTAACCTTCAAAATGATAAATATACCAGCTTTTATTCACATTTTACTTCACATATTTCACAACACCTTTGGTATTCAACATTTATACATGAAAATGCATACTGTATCTATGTAATTGCCGTGTAGACATGCTACAGAGTTAGAGAGAGTATGATTTTTAGTCACTTTGAAATGATTTAATCAGACATAAAGTTCTGAAATGCTTATACAAATTTAACATAGCCCTCACATGACTTAAATTTGTGTATTAAAATATAACATATTCCTTACTCCTTCAATTACCCTGAACGTCAGTAATCTATGCTCTAACAGTAATACAAGCAAATGCCATCACTAACATTTCCTAACATAGTAATTGTATATTGTGCACGACAATAAGTACCGTCTGCACTAAATAAGCCATGTCAAGGTATAAAAATGATACCCCTGTGATTGTACTGACGGAAATAAAGAATAGATTGTGTTTTGCTTTTTGGTTCAGTGCCTGTGGGGGAGCGCGTCGCATTTCCTGAACGAATTTTTTTGAATGCCTGGTCCGGGAGAACGTCGAGGTCCTCACCGATGACAGCGATTTCTTGTCGTTCGATCAAGAGTGGGATGTCATAAGTGGTGTCCACATTCTCTTCGAAGGTGTACTTATAAGATCCCTCTCTCAGCCCTTTCACCAGTTGGGATAGCACAAGACGTCTCTGGCCAATACCTACAGACTAATCGACCCAGATATCATCCTCATTAACTCACACAGCCTAAAGGCACCCCAGCAAATAAAACTGTTCAATTACAACATCATACAATCGAACAGATCGCAAGAACTGCATGACGGTGTTGCAATTGCCGTCAAACGTGGTCTTCGCTTCGAAGAGATCACAAGCTTCGAAGATGAAACACTGGCAGTGAGGTTAAAACTGGGCCAAGAAGACCTCGTCATTGGGACGACATACTGCCCCCCGAGGAGGGGCACCATCTCATCAGCAGATATTATCAAACTTCTGAACTACAACTGCCCAGTTTACATCATCGGAGACCTGAATGCCAGACATGTGGACTTCGACGATAACTACAGTAACCACTACGGGAAACAACTGGCGGAAATAAACAGAAGGGGGAAAATGAAGTGGCTAGGGCCACATTTTCCAACTTTTTACGGCAGGAACGCCGGAACGATGCCCGACAAAATTATTGCCAATAATCTGGCATACCTCAACACTCATCACTATCCGGGCCCAGCCACACCCAGCGACCACGTCCCTATCATCATGAAGATTGCCTGCGCTCCTTTACAAGTCCCAATCCGTCCCCGCCCCTCCATCCGCAAGACGAACTGGGAGGAGTACCAGGCTGACCTCGCCCAACACGAGCCCTCAGAACTGAATGGTGGGGGATAGCAGCAATTGAAGCTGCCACGGCAGACCTTCTGAAGGCGCTGAAGACTGCCAAGGAAAAACACGTACCCACCATCACCCACCGCATTCTGCCACACCCCTCCCCCTCCGAAGAAATCGTCGCCGCCACACGCCAATTAAACGTCGTCAGGAACCAGATGGACAGCGGCATAAATTACCTGCATAACAAACTGCAATACAACATCCTCAGAGCCCGACTACGAGGCTTGTGGATTGAAAAAGAACACGACATGTGGAACGCGCTCGTCGACAGGATAGACGTAGAAAGAGACCCTAAAACCTTCTGGTCACAGATAAGGAAACTAAAAGGAACACCCAAAGCTGAAAAATTCAAGACACTCCGGAATGAAAACGGAAGACCTCTCATCTCGGACCAAGAAATAGCGGAAAGCTTTCGAAATCGTCTCAGAAGAACGTTCAACATAAGCGATGAAGAAAATGACCTGTTCGACGAAGACAATGAAGCAAGGGTCACACAGTGGCTGGAAGACAACCACGAAAGGATCCTACCAACGGATAGGGCAGAACCCCTAAATGCCAACTTCAGAATTACGGTGAAAGAGGTCACTGACACGATCAGCCTCTTTAAAGAAAAGGCACCAGGCCCCTCCGGAATCACGAAAACCCTGATCCAAAAGTCGCCCCCGAACATACACGAAGAGATAGCAAACATATTTAGCGCCAGTCTCTCCATCGGATACTTCCCAAAAGCATTAAAAACCGCAAAAATCATCATGATCCCTAAAGGAGGGAAATCCACAGAGTTCATCGAGAACTATAGACCCATCAGCCTGTTAGAGGTACTCGGCAAAATCCTGGAAAAAATACTCCTTCGAAAACTGAATTTCCACCTCACGGTCAATGGTGCACTTTCAGACGCCCAGCATGGATTCAGGAAAAAGAGAGGCACAGCCACAGCCCTCGCCATTCTGCACGAAGCGGTGGCAAACAAACTAGCGTTCAGCAGAAGAGTCTCGATAGTACTGAGAGATGTGAAGGCCGCCTTCGACAAAGTGTGGCACCAAGGATTACAATACCGCATCCTCGAACAGAACATGGACGCAAACTTAGGGAAAATCCTTTGCAGCTTCCTCAAAGATCGAAAAGCTTACGTCCAACACAAGACCCACACTGGCAAGCTCTTCGACATCCAGGCGGGAGTGCCACAGGGAGCGATACTTTCGCTCACTCTGTACAACCTGTACATCGCCCAATTGCCTCCGCCCCCACCACACACCCGAGAAGTCATCTACGCGGACGACATCACGCAAATAGTAACATCAAACCTCGGCAAAGAGCAACACGCCAACAGGCTGAAGAGACAAATTGAAAGAATCAATGAATTCGAGGAACGTTGGAAAATTCAGACGAACCAACAGAAATTCACAGTTATTAACATTGGCCACAGGAACGTTCACGCACTAGAAATAAACAACCGAGTCCAACCTTACAAGCAACAAGGCACAGCTCTCGGCCTGACCATCAACAGCTTTGGCTATAAAAACCATACCACAGCAAGGTCAAACAAAGCGAGAAGAGAGCTCAGTAAACTCTACCGTTTCAGGGGACTCTCGGTAAAAAATAAGAAGATGCTGTACACGGCGCTGGTACGGTCTATCCTCGAATACCCGGCAATTCCACTGCACACAACGAGCGACACAAATCTGATGTTGCTACAAAAAATACAGAACGCTGGAACAAGATTCATCCTGGGAAAACGACTCAGCGACAGGATATCATCCCAGGCACTGCACCAACAAGCAAACTTACCAGCCCTCAATGTCCTGCACAGCAGGGCGGAGAAAACTTGGAGGAAGGTACAAAACACCTCTCCACAGACCTATGAAGAACTCGATATTGGACCTCAGCGCGGGAGAGAGTACTTCTATTTCAAGAGAAGTCTACCCCGCAGCAGACACCCCCCACCAACGGCACTTTTTGTACCGTATAGAAGATAAAAACAAAAACAAAAATAAATAAATAAATAATAAATAAATAAATAAAAATAAATAAATAAATAAAAAAATAAAATAAAAATAAAAAAAAATAAAAATAATAATAAATAAATAAAAAAAATAAAAAATAAAATAAATAAATAAAATAAAAGAGGTAGAAAACCCAAACTAAGCTAACAAGTCAAGCACCCTACAAAAGCTTGAACGCGCAAGGAAGGTGATTCACTTATCACCAGACCTTAAATCCCCCATAAAAAAAAATAAAAATTTGTGCAAATTTAATTCTTTGCCCATAAATTGGAAATAAAATACAACTGAAGCTTTTCAAGATGCAGTTCATTTTGATTCCAAATCAATCATCATCAATTTTGAGCTGACACACAAACACACAATATATATATATATATATATATATATATATATATATATATATATATATATATATATATACTGTGTGTGTGTGTGTGTGTGTGCCCCCCTTTTAAGAAATGCTGTGTACGCCCCTGCACATCATTTATAGAGAAATGATGAGCCAGGCAGATAAAGGCGGAAAACAAACTCTTTGGCTTTGCAATAGGTGTCAGTTGTAAGCTCTCCTCTTCTCAAGTTATCTAGGAGATATGCCCAATGCAAAAACACATTCCAAGCACGTTTCTTTCCTATACCAAAGAACTGGCTCACAGTATCACAGCCAGTTATGGCATGGAAAGCAAGTATGTTTTGCCGAACGCTGTCTGACATTTCGATGTTATGCACCGCAATATACCGACGTTGTCTTGCAGTTCCAGTCTTGAACTAGGTTTTTTCACTGAGTTCTCCAGCAAAATGTGTCAACAGTACAAGGACATCTGTTCTTTATCCCGGCAAACAACTACAAGCCTCTCAAAACCTTACCGGCTGGCATCAATTCCATGAAGAGAATTAGTATTTTTGACATCACTAGCTCTCCAATGACACCTTATATGCCATACTTTCGACAAAGTTTAAAATTTGCATTTAATATTCGGATTAATATATATATTCCAGAAACTAACTACCAATGAACCTTGAGGAATAGTAATATAAATATTAATAATGAACGGTAAATATTAATAATAAAGCTACTACTACATGCGAGTCAGAGTTAAAATATAATGTTTTATCCAGATTGTCCTGCGCATTTTGCTTGTTAGATGCTGTTTATATTCTGTATCTGTTGGTGTATAGGGCGAAAAAAGTGGTAATTTGTGCGCTACCACCCCCGTCATTTAACCTTGCTTGTTAGGAGGTATAAAAGGAGAATGAAAATGAGAACAAGCATAAATGGTCTTCCTAAGGTCCATAGAAATTAATTATAACCTGCTTTTGCTTCTAACAAGTGGGATCCGCTTAAAGTGATTTTGAGACCACTTTCTGGATTCTGCCACCAGACTATAATCATTTCTTTTTCAATTTCTGTAACTCACTTGCTCTAGTAACTAATAAACAAATTATGCATTTGTGAAAAGAGATACAGAGCTTGAAGTTTGAACTATATAGATGTGAGTAAATCTTATTGGTGAATTATATTTCCGATCTATGATTACCAACGGCAGCAGTGACCCCCCCCCCCCCCCGAAAAATTTCTGGATCCGCCCCTGTATTACATCATGGTTTTCATTACTTTCAAGTGCGTCAATAATGTTGTTATAGTGTTCCATTAGTTGTGCCAGGCATGATCTGCCTGACCAGAATCCATGTTGATTATCATTTAATTTTTTCCAAGTTTCCAAAAAGTCAGATTTTTTCTCTAACTATTCTTTCAACTATTTTAGTGAGATGAGATGTAAGCGACACTGGCCTATAGTTTTTGGCCTCGGATCGATCTCCTCCTTTATATATTGGGACTATGTTCGCGCTCTTCAGGATGCCAGGTATTTCTCCCGTGTCTAGTGATCGTCTCCATATCCAATATAGGGGCTTAGCGATTGCATTCTTGCAGGTTTTGATCAGTGCGGCATTCCATTTATCCGGTCTTGCCGCTGAGTGTGCTTTTAGTTTTCCTAGAGCTTGTGTAATATCATTTGTCGTAAAGTCGAAGTCCATTATACTTTCCCCTTGTAGTTCTTCTTCAAAGAACGCGTTTCTATCGCATATCAATTTATCAGTTTTGGAGATGTTGAACGATGATTCATACTGAACTCTTAGTATTCCCGATATCTCTGTTAGATCATCAGATAAAGCAGTCTTTATTTTCCAAAGGTCCGATTGTCGCGTGATTTTTCAACTTCTTTTTTTGCAAAATTATAGAAGTACTTTGAATTAACTTTTATCGCTTCTATAGCGTCCTCTTCTTCTTTCTCTGTATGCTTCTCAATTATGTTCTGTATGGCGCAATCTATACCCCTGCAGTTTATCGTTTAATATTTTTCTCTGATGTTGTCTTTGCAGTTTCTTAATTTTGCAGTTACTCTTTTACTCTTTCAGAACATTGACCTCTTTTGTCTCTCGAACCTGCTTCTCTTTCCTTTTTGTTGCATTTTTGGGACATGTCTTTCCACAATTTCCAGCGTCTTCTTCTCTACGGTAATTAGCATCGCTTCCGTTGTCTTGACCTCGAAGATGGTTTTTCAGTCTATTGCTTCTATGCTGGATGCAACACCTTCCCAGTTTATAGCTTTGGAGTGAAAATTAAAAACTTCGAATTTGCTTCTTTCTATAGTGCGTGTTCTTTTCTTTACTGTTGCTTTTATATTGGTTGTTATTTCAATAATGTTGTGATCAGATATTATAGTTGGGGATATTTCTGTGTTATGAATTAGGTTGCTGCTGTTTGTGAATACCAAATCTAGGCAGTTGTTTTTTCTTGTATTTTCTGCTATTTCTTGTATTAACATAAATTCATCGAATACAGTTAGAAGCATTTTTGCCTGCTCCTGGTCTTCCCGTGTGCCCCTCTTGTCTTGGTGTATACATATATTTTTTTCTATCTTTTTATATTTCATAAATGGAAAATTAAAATAACCACAGAGAAAAAATATTTGGGGTTGGAGAGTATCAATCTTTTTACCCACTACTACAGTCTTCACATCCAAATATAGTGTGCATTCACATACTTTGTAAATAATTTCAATAACAGTTCGGGAACTTATAAAAGGGACTAGATCTTCGTTAAATACCCAAAACCTGCGCATCCTTGGTGAGCCCGAGGCCCTATCAACTCTTCATCTATATTTCCCATTTCCCCACTTTCTGATATCACTCCTACAACTCTAATTTCACCTCTTATAACGTCAACAACAACAACAACGTTAAATACCTTTTTCTCTTAATCGGTACTTGTTAATCTTTTGATAATCCCCCCTAACAGGAGGGGTGCTTGCTTCTTCAGGAGTCCTGGAGAGAGGTGAGGACAAAGATAACTCTACACTGTTAGATTGTAATTATTTGCAGTTTCAAAGCACTAAGATCCCGAGATTAGTGTGTTTTTCTGTTAACACACACACACACACACACACACAAAATAAACTCGGGATCTTAGTGCTTTGAAGCTGCAAATAATTACAATCTAACAGTGTAGAGTTAGTATACACATTAAGAGAGAAACAAGGAAGGTTTTAGTATCACATTCGCCACTCCCAGTCTTACCCTAGGTTGTATTTTTGGAGTTTTTGTTGCGCAAGGCGCAGCGGGCATTCCAGTATATATATAATATATATATATATAATGTAAAGAACGACGCTTGTATAGAAGAACGTTCCGCACAAGATGAGGAGGGAGAACGAACAAATGAAAAATGAGTAACCACCCGGGAATCGAACCCGGATCTTCCGATTGCCGGTCAGATATGCCACCCATTACACATGGGTCTCGATTAATTAGAAGTCGTAATTCTCCTACTACTAACAGAAACCAATGCCCTGAGGGGGCACCTCCGCATGCCGCACATATATACATTTTAACTGCAAACAACACAGTTAATTAATGTAAAGAACGACGCTTGTATAGAAGAACGTTCCGCACAAGATGAGGAGGGAGAACGAACAAATGTTCGTTCTCCCTCCTCATCTTGTGCGGAACGTTCTTCTATACAAGCGTCGTTCTTTACATTAATTATACTGTGCGTTCTTTGCAGTTAAAATTTATATATATATATATATATATATATATATATATATATATATATATATATATATATATATAAATATATATATATATATATTAATATATATATATATATATTAATTTCATAAAGTTGAGGTTCTGTAATTTAGAACAGTGTGACTCCTTCTGTACTTGGTGTGTGGCTAAATTAATCAATAGGTGTCTTATATTTTTTCCCTTCCATTAATCATTTTGTGTTTTGTCCGTGAGAACAAAACAGGTTTTTATTTTTTTGAACGAACCATTTTTTTTGCACAGATTAATGATGAAATTAAGAAGAAAAATTATGGTTTTTTTTTTTTAATGGACTAATAAATATCGATATTGTTTTACTGGTGTAGATAAAGTGTTTTGCATTTCTTTGTTTTTTTTCTTTTTGGAACGCACACTAACGCGTTTACGTTTTTAATTTGGGAATAAATATGTTAAATTGAATGATTTTAGAACTTTCAAAGGAAAAATAAACATTTTATCATAGAGGCAAAATTTTAAAAAGAAAAGTTTCTTCTTATCAATGTCTTTTTTTTTTATATTGTAGAGTGTTTAAGTCTCCTCTCTCTCTCTTCTCTCTCTCTCTCTCTCTCTCTCTCTCTCTCTCTCTCTCTCTCTCTCTCCCAGGCCCGTAGCCAGGGAGGGTCGGAGGAGAGGCTCGAACGACTTCCCCTCCCCTTGACAGGAAAGGTCCACTTTTGTAACTATAGTTATAACTTACGATGTAATATTATAATTATATAATATCATTTAGTAAATAAACGCTTGCATTTTTATTTGTATTTGTTTTTTTTAAACTTCACAAACTTCCCAAAACTATTCTAAACTTAACTACTCTAAACCCCCTCCGCAGTGACCTGGTCGTTGCCCCAGAAGGTCCGCCTTTCTACAATTTCGACCTCCCCCCTTGGGAAGTCGTTAGAAAAGTCACTGTGCAGTAGAAGACGTTTATTAAAAGTAATAAGATTCACAAGTTCCATTGGATATGTCTATAAAGAATGTTGGAAATGAGCTCCTTTAGATGCTCTGCTCAATTAAGAAGATACGCTCCTCCATCGATAACATGGTCAACAGATTAACCTGGAAAGAAACAAAAACAAATATTATTACTTTTATTACAAATATTCATCGAAGTCTTCTACTGCACAGTGACTTTTCTAACACCCTATATATATATATCCTAGTGGTTAAGACGTTGGGCTGCTGGTGGGGCGTGGTTCGAATTCCACGATAAATTGTAGGTCTAAGGTGGAGTGACAAGCTTGACCTTCGTCAGAATGAACAATTTTGGCGGAAGCTTAATCCAGGCTAAACCAACCAAGGTATATATATATTAGTGATGTAGGTCACATCCGCATCCGCATCCGCATCCGCGGAACATCCGCACATTTTCTCGCATCCGCATCCGCATCTGCATCCGCACTTTTGGACTGCGGATGTCGTGCGGATGTGGACCGTTGAGATAAAACGTCATTAATAAGCGGGGAAATTATCAAATTCTACTATAATAATAGAACTAGTTCATTGTGCGCAAAAGTGATGCAAGCGACAAGACGAGAGGCTGTTCTTGTATGAAGTTACTCTCTTGCAACCTACTTAGATCCACGTTACAAAGCTAAGTTATTTTCACCTAGTACATTAGAACGAGTAAATCATCACTTGGCAAAGCAGTTGAAGAGCTTCAATCTCTTGAATCTGTCGCTTCGCCACCCACCAAAAAGAATAAAAGTTTCAGTGACAGAACCAACACCTTCAACAAGCAAATCTATCACAGAATCTCTCTCTCAGTTTCTTGAGTCAAGCAGCGATGACGAGACCTACGCGATGTCAAAAGATGTAGTAAAAATGATCGAGAGCTATCACCAAGAAAACGCCTGGCTGCATGTGACAATCCTATTAGTTGGTGGAAAAATACGCAGAAATCTATCCATACTTGAGTAAACTTGCAAGGAAACATTTAGCACGTCCTCCAACAAGCGTACCAAGCGAGAGATTATTTAGCAGTGCTGGATTAATATATGATGAAAAGAGAAACAGACTGGCAGCAGAAAAGGCAGAAAAATTAATGTTCCTTAAGCATAACCTTCCTATAATTAAGTTTGAATATTAAACGATGAACATCTTAGTTTACTTTATTTTAATTACTCATTTATAAATATGCCTAATAAAACTTTAAACTTATATAAATAGTTATCAAGCTAATTAAAGATCTCTTTCTATAAGGGTGGAGGTTGGGGAAAGAGGTCGGGTAACACAATTATGGTTTCTAATTGTGGCTGAAACTCAACAAAATATGACGAATTATTTGCACGAATTCACTAATTGATTTCTATATTAGTTAGATGCTTGCTATATTTTATATGTTCAGGGAAAAGTACAGCAATTATTGTACAATTAATCAATTATACTACATTATAGCTACAGCTCTCTCTATATAATAACTTATTATATACGTTAAACACAACAAATCTCGAATATATCCTAAAAAATAACGAAAATGTAGACATCCGCATCCGCGGATGTTGAAATCAACATCCTCATCCGCATCCGCATCCGCGGATGTGAAAAAAATGACATCCGCTACATCACTAATAATATATATTATATAATATATATATATATATATATATATATATATATCAGTGGCGTGCATTTAGGGTAAGCTAGGTAAGCGCCGCCTACCCTAATAAAATTTTATTAAGATATTAAAAGACAGTACCGTATTTTTCAGAACAGTCTACAGTACATACTGTAGACAACAATGTCGCTTAACTTCGCTGATCTCCGGGAAGCTAATATTAATATAAGATTTGGCTTATTTCTTTGATTCCTTGTCAGTTAACCAAAATTAACTCGACAGTTATGTTTATAAGTTTGATGTTGATGGTGACTATATTCGCATCTTATTCCTTATCCGAATTTAGAGTTTATGCAGTGAAGGGGATGAGCGTTCTTACTTATTGGTGGAGAGTTGCTTAAACTATACTATATTTTCAATATTTGTACATTGGCATCCTACTGTTGTGTCGATTTAATCTTGTATACTGTCTACAAACACAAAACTTTACTTTCACTACAAAAATCTTTTAGCAACAATGTCGAATTATGCAAACTTTTAGTAAATATAAAATTCATAAATATTCTTTCTTCATTTATGCAGCTTCCTCGCACGTACGAGATGTACGTGTAAGCGAGGACAATGTAGGCGAGGACGAAATCAAATACTACATACGCGCAGTGCATGTGCGCAGTGCACCTGTCAAACCCTTTAAATTTAACAAATTACCCATGAATCAATAGAGTAAAAATCTCCTAATTTACGACTTGACAATAAATCTTGCAACCACTTTCTACGCCACCTAATGTTTTTCATCCGCAAAACTATCTTAACTCTTCTCAATCAAATAATGTAGTTAGGACACACTCTACTCAGCTAATGGAAGTGGAAACTCCCCCTCCTTCCCCCGTTTTCTTAATCCAATTATTTTATTTTCTGTTTTGAGAGGAACTAATGAAAAATCTTTAATTTGCGACACCAAAATCGGGAGAAGGGAATTAAAAAAAAAAAAAAAAAAAAAAATTCTAAGGAGTTTCCTTTCGTAGAAACCTTAAAAGTGATGAAGTGTTTAAGTAACGAGTCCTCCTCTGTTTAGTTTAATTATTCCTTAGGGAAAAATGAAGAGGACCGATGCGGGAAAAAAGGGGTCGAAGAGGAAGAGTATAGAAGAGGGAGAGAAGGGATAAAGGAACAGTGGAAATATTCCTTTCTGATTGTCACTCTCACTTGGGATTGGAATTGAAAATATTTTAGCCGAATTACAGATTAAATCCAAAAGGATTAAATGTGGAATTCATCCAAAGGTATTAAAGTCAAATCCGTCATTTTCAATTTTCTTCTTTTTATTACAATTTGACGGAGAAGAGGAGGGTTCCTACTGAACTAAATGGCACCAACTTCTTACGAAATAAAAGTTCTTATGTCTTTTCCGGTACCTGACATTCTGGCCTGAATTCAATTCTTCCCTACGGAAGGGTAAACATTTTTCATTTGAAAGTCATTGTGAAGCTCTTTATAAACACAACATTATAACAAAATGAACAGACTATAGTTCTTTCTATTTTTCAGCGGCGCTAACATTTTTTGGGGCTTGAAAGAATTCTGTAGCATACATGTAGAGTATTTTTTGCCCAAGAGACATACAGAAGGTGCTTTCGGAAGGCTGCAATTTGTCAAACTTGGGAACCGTGAAGCCAACATAAATCAAATCCTCACAGAAACCACTGTATATTTTGCCGCATGTTGAGGAAATAAAACCAAAGATAGTATATACTGTGTGTATGTATAGTATATTAGTATATATATATATATATATATACACAGTATATATATATATATAATATATATATATATATATATATATATAACACATGTGTGTGTATATTATATATGAAGTGGGCAAGAAAAAATCTTATAAGATTACTCTCGACTTAATGCAAGTGTAGTGAATACTCTTATTTTAGTTTCAAGTTAAATGTTAATTTTACCGTCTTGAATTCGGAATAGTATAAATTCATTTTAAATTAGTTACCCCATTATAATTCAATTGTGAACCACATTAATACTAATTTTATGTATACTATATTATTTTATTGTATGTAAACATAATTAATTATATATCACAATTGTCAGTTAATTATTTATATTCAAATATTTATTTTAATCTAATACCATGTCCATTTTACAAATAAATAATAGAAAACCAAAAGTTATATTTCCACTTTGGTACTGTCGCAGTTTCGCCTAACGGACTCAATACGGCTAGTGAGATAATCACTGGTTGGCACTTAACTAGCGGCAGTGCTTATGGCTACATCATCCAGGTTAACCTATACCGGATAGATGCGCTACGGTCCCAAGCCGTAGCTTGCCTAGGCCGACGACGACGACGACGTAAACCAACAATTGGTGACCCCGGAGCTGGATTACCCCTTCTACCCGAACGACTAGGACTAGACTGTAATGTCGTTCGTGCCCTTCACCCGAACGACTAGGACTAGACTGTAACGTCGTTCGTGCCACCACCCCTTCACCCGAGCGACTAGGACCAGACTGTAACGTCGTTCGTGCCCATCACCCCCTTCACCCGAGCGACTAGGACCAGACTGTAATGTCGCTCGTGCCCTCTGCCCTCACCCCTGCCCGTGCGCTCTGTGCCTGCGCTCGTCTCAACCTCCACTCCTTCGTTGGTAACTTGTCGTCTTGCTTGTACGTCAGCAAGCATAGGAGAAGATGCCTGACGACGCTGGTGCCATCTCCCACTTGAGCGTAAAGCTCCCGTCTTCTGGCCGGGTGATCCATTTATTTGGTTCCACAAGTGGAATCACAATTCAACTTGGGAAGGATCACCACTAGCAGGACGAAATACGATCATGTTTTGTCCTCTCTACCAGCGAGCATCATCTCTGAAGTCCGTGACGTCATCGTATCTCTTCCACGGGTGAGGACCCGTACAACGATCTAAAGTCTGCCATCCTGTGCCGCACCACTGTCTCCGAGCGTGAGAAACTACATCAGTTAATCTCAAAAGAAGAACTTGGAGACCGTAAGCCCACTCAAATGCTGAGGGCTATGCAGTGCGCTCTAGGCGAACGCGCACAAACCTTCGATAAGGACATCTTTAGACAGTTGTTCTTGCAGAAACTTCCTCCATCAGCTCAGCGTGTCTTGGCCACTATGGATCCTGCTACTCCAGTTGATAAACTAGCAGAAACTGCCGACAAAGTAGTGGAGATTGACACAGCTCCGGTCAACAACGTGAACACACAATCGGAACTGGAGTTGAAAGTGGAAGAGTTAAGTCAACAACTCAACCACGTTTGTTCTCTGCTACAAAATCAACGGCAAAGAAGCCATTCTCGGTCAAGATTTACGAAGAGGCATCGTTCGAGTTCCGGGAAGATCTGCTTCTACCACTCGAAATTTGGAAAGAAGGCTAGGAAGTGCATCTCCCCTTGCAATTTTTCGTCGGAAAACCCCAGCAGCGAGTCCTAATGGCGTCTAGTACTCGCACTGCCAACCTGTTATTCATAAAGGACAGGAACTCTGGTGTCAATTTCTTGGTTGATACCGGAGCGTCAGTCAGTGTATTCCCTCAAAAATCTGGTCATACGCACTCGGAATCTCCGTCTCTATACGCTGCTAACGGTTCACGCATACCCACGTACGGTACTCAGTCGCGTGAACTAAACTTGGGCCTTCACCGATCCTTCAAGTGGATTTTCATCTGTGCTCAAGTGCGGCATCCCATAATCGGCGCTGACTTCCTCCAGCATTTCAAACTCCTGGTGGATCTTGACAAGCGACGCTTATGCGACCAGGCCACACTGCTTTCTGTTCTTGCCAAACAGGTTGCCCTTCCGGACGCCTCGAACTCTGCACTTTCCCTCGTTCCCCCTAATTCCATGTACCAGTGCCTTTTCCAGCGATATCCAGAAATTCTTCAACCGATGCAGATGGGTGATACCATTAAGCACACCATACCCATCACATTACAACAAAAGGTCCCCCTGTGTTTGCAAAACCCAGACGTCTTGCCCCGGACAAAACTGAAAGCTGCCAAATCGGAATTCCAGCTTATGATGGATCTTGGGATAATAAGACCTTCCAAAAGCAGTTGGTCCTCTCCCCTACACCTGGTCCAGAAGAAGTCAGGAGACTGGAGACCATGTGGGGATTACCGGTTTTTAAATTCGACAACCATCCCGGACCGATATCCGGTACCAAATGTCCAAGACTTTACTTCTCTTCTCCACGGCAAATCTATCTTCAGTAAAATAGATCTCGTTAAGGCTTTCCACCACATTCCCGTAGAGCCTTCGGATATTCCCAAGACTGCAGTTTGTACACCATTTGGGTTATTCGAATTTTGAAGATGCCGTTCGGGCTACGGAATGCTGCGCAAACCTTTCAGAGGTTTATAGATGAGGTCACCAGAGGCTTAGACTTTGTTTATGCCTACATCGATGATTTGCTTGTGGCCAGCTCAACGGAAGAGGAACATAAGGAACATCTTTCACTCCTCTTTCAACGCTTAGAACAATACGGTGTTACTATTAATGCATCTAAGTGTGTGTTTGCACAGCCAACCTTGGAATTCTTGGTCACACGATTTCGCAGCACGGAATTACCCCCCTTCAGGACAAGTGTGAAGTGATAAAAATTACCCTATGCCAAGTAATCAGCGTGAGTTACGTCGGTTTCTAGGTTTGGTAAATTATTACCACAAGTTCATTAAAAACTGTGCCAGTGTTCTTGCTCCTCTACACGCTATGATCACACACAAACGCAAGGTAACAAAATTGGTATGGTGTAGCGATAGTTTACAGGCGTTCGACAATGCCAAAATGCTATCAATAGTGCATTGTCTCTGTCATTTCCTATCAGTGATGCCCCCCTAACTCTGACGGTCGATGCCTCAGATGTTGCGATCGGTGGGGTGTTGGAACAAACCATTAACGGTCAACAAGCACCCATCGCGTTTTACTCGAAAAGCTGCAGCCAGCCCAAACGCGTTATAGTGCTTTCGGACGTGAACTTCTTGCTATTTACTTAAACGTGAAGCATTTTCAACATTTCCTTGAAGGCCGAGAGTTTTGTGTTTTTACCGACCACAAACCTTTGGTCACTGTCTTCAATAAAAACAGCTGTAACCACTCTCCCAGAGTCATCAGGCAACTCGATTATATCTCGCAATTTACCACAGATATCCGCCACATCAAAGGTGTCTTGAACACTCCAGCGGATGCACTTTCAAGAATAGAGATTACTTCTGTTACCCTCAGCTCTACACTGTGGAATGCTATTGCACAGGATCAAGATAAGGATACGGAACTACAAGAACTGCTCAGAGAAGACTCCACTCACTCACTTTCCCTCAAGAAAATGAGTATGCCAGGATTGTCTGTGCCCCTCTATTGCGACGTATCAACAGCTGCTATTCGCCCTTATGTCCCTCCATGTCACAGAAAAGCAGTCTTCACGGATCTTCATAAGCCCTCCCATCCTGGTATCCGTGCTTCGCAACACCTGGTTACCTCTCGCTTTGTTTGGCCCTCGATGCGGAAGGATGTCAAACATTGGACCAAAACGTGCCTTGCCTGCCAGCGTGCCAAAGTCCAAAGGCACACCAGGTCCCCCTTTGACGCATTTCCGCCCCCATCCCAGCGGTTTGAGGTAATTCATGTAGACATTGTTGGCCCTCTTCAGTGATTCAAGGCCAACGTTATCTGCTCACCTGTCTCGACCGCTTTTCCAGATGGCCTGAAGCCATCCCACTTCCTGATATCCAAGCGGACACTGTTGCAAGAGCCTTTCTTCATGGATGGGTATCAAGATTTGGATTGCCGACAAAAGTCATCACTGACCAAGGTCGCCAATTTGAGTCTTCGCTTTGGAAGAAGTTTACCAGCTTGTTGGGTACAGTACATGCGCATACCTGTGCGTATCATCCGCAAGCTAACGGCCTCGTCGAACGCTTCCATCGCCAGCTGAAGTCATCCCTTATGTGTCACGAAGACTCCCATTGGATGGATAGCTTCCACTCGTGTTGCTTGGTATTCGCTCTGCATTTAAGAGTGACCTGAAGACTACAGCGGCCGAACTAGTCTATGGAACAACACTGCGGCTACCAGGTGGCTACTTCACTGCAGGGGATAAGTCATGTGATCCTACGGAATTCGCTCAAACACTTTCCTCTCACATGCAGTCCCTTCAGCCTGTTCCCCCTCGATTGACTAGCCAACAGAACATCTTTGTTTCCCCAGCCCTCCAGTCTTGCACCCACGTTTTCGTTCGTGTACCTGTCCCAAAACGGCCTCTCCAATGTCCATATGACGGACCCTATGAAGTTCTCCGACGTACGCGCAAATCATTCCTCATCCAGCGCGGTTCCAAGGTCGACAAGGTTTCTATCGATCGTCTTAAGCCTGCGTTTTTGGAATCAACCTTAAGCGAGGTACATGTAGCTACCAAAAAGGTTCAGCGGAAATCTGTGTCGTTCGGAACACTCTGAACTTCCTCTCTGGTGGGGGAGTGTGTAGTGAATACTCTTATTTTAGTTTCAAGTTAAATGTTAATTTTACCGTCTTGAATTTCGGAATAGTATAAATTCATTTTAAATTAGTTACCCCATTATAATTCAATTGTGAACCACATTAATACTAATTTTATGTATACTATATTATTTTATTGTATGTAAACATAATTAATTATATATCACAATTGTCAGTTAATTATTTATATTCAAATATTTATTTTAATCTAATACCATGTCCATTTTACAAATAAATAATAGAAAACCAAAGGTTATATTTTCCACCTTTGGTACTGTCGCAGTTTCGCCTAACGGACTCAATACGGCTAGTGAGATAATCACTGGTTGGCACTTAACTAGCGGCAGTGCTTATGGCTACATCATCCAGGTTAACCTATACCGGATAGATGCGCTACGGTCCCAAGCCGTAGCTTGCCTAGGCCGACGACGACGACGACGTAAACCAACACAAGTTTACTTATTTAAAGTAGGCATCGACCACGACCAGTGGTTGTATCGGTATCGGTACCGATACCGATACCGATGGTTAGTAGCTACCGACACCGATAGTTTTTTTTCTAAGAATAAAAAAACGGGCGTTTTCCAAATAGAAACTTTCCAGGTGCTCGAGAAGTTACGTGTGTGTTCGTGATTTATCCCGACGTTTCTAGAAATTTCCATGACTCATTACCGTTCTATATAAAGCGAGCCCGTAACCATCGCGAAGTCATTTCCTTAGTTCGCAAGTTATGAATCAGTTCAACAGTGTGTAATAATTTTTTTGTAAATTTATTAACTACTGGTATAAATTTATTCGCATTTGCTTTAGTGAGAGTGACAATGCCAAGCATTGCGTGGAAGTTTTTCACTGCTTCAGGCACTAATATAAAACAGGCGATCTGCAATTTGTGCGGTATCTCTGTCTCTCGTGGAGGAACAAGCGCGAGTACCTTCTCTACATCGAACCTGAGGAGTCACCTTACAGAGCTGGGCACTTGCGGCATATTGCGGTACTGCGGTACTGCTGCACTACCAAACCGGTACCAAACCGGTACGCGGAAATTTGAATGCGGTAGCGGTACTGCGGTACTTTCAGCGATCCTTTGCGGTACTGCGTTATGGGGGCCCGGGGTGGTAGTGCGGTGGTACCGCAAGTACCGCAGTACCGCAAAATATGCCGCAAATGCCCAGCTCTGTACACCTTATCAACAAGCACAAGTGTGGCCAATCTTTTGACAACGGCTCGGAAAATCGTCGATCATTTTCGCCACTCTCCGCAAGCGACGCAGCGCCTACATCAAATTCAAAGAAGACTTAACTTGCCTCAACTGAAGCTGATTCAAGATGTGCCAACCAGATGGAATTACACACTGGAAATGTTGCAGCGACTCCTTTCCCAAAAGCAAGCTATCATTGAATATGACGTCGAATGGCCCCTGGAAAATACGTTGACTTCAACGCAATAGAACCTTATCGTCAAGCTTATTGACGTGCTTGCTGTCTTCAAAACTACAACGCTCAAAATCAGTGAGGAAAGCTCGCTTTTATCAGAAGTTTTACCTACAGTCAAATCTCTATCAAAAGGAATCTGTGTAGCGTGCTCAGTGAATGATGCTGGTGTCAAGATTCTGAAGAGCCAGCTGGGCGATTCTCTCGAACAGAGATTTCGAGAGCATAATTCAAATGAGAAACTGCTGCTAGCCACAGCAGTTGATCCCGGATTCAAAGGAGCTGGGCTGATAGACGACGACATGCGAGAAAAGGCCAAGGAATTGTTGAGACAAGAAATACGCAGTCACATGGAGAAGGCCCAACGAAAGCGTATTGGAGGTGCAATTGCTGTGAAACGCCGCCGAAGTGGTCCGGTTTCTCCGTCCAAGAAAATCGCTCTTTGGGAAAACCTTTCCGATTCAAAAGGTAGCGATCTCGACAATCACGTTCGTCCTATTCTAGTTGAAGAACCCCAAACGAGAGATACGGACACGAGGTTCACTGTCCTAGACGCACGAGTGGAAGCAGTCCTGGACGCCTATTGGTCGCAACCTCGGATCGCTGGGGATAGGGATCCATTCATTTTCTGGCGAGAACATTCTGCTGATTTCCCGGAGATTACCAAAGTTGCTAAGAAGTGCATGAGCTGCCCCTCTGGATCAGTTGACTCTGAACGGCTTTTCTCAACGGCTGGAGATGTTATCAATGCGAAACGAGCCAACATCACCCCAATCAACGCTGAGGAACAAATCATCCTCTCCAAAAATCTGAAGTTCCTCAATTTTGATTGTTGAGTAAACTGTTATATTGAGTTACACTTTTTGAATTACATATTGTTTCCATTACATGACTTTTATTTTGTGAATTCCTTCTTCAAATATATGGTTTGAATTACAGTACATGTGTCGAATTACATTCTTTGAATCCTATTTTGATATTTTGGACAGATATCGGTATCGGTATTGGCCAATATTTTGCTCTAACTATCGGTATCGGTACCGATAATTTGGGAATACTATCTGTCGGTCCCTAATTTAAAGTGATGACTGATGACTTTATGAAAGTCGAATTTGAGCAGGGTAGCCCTTTCTTTATGCAGGAACGACAGGCAAAGGGCGAATGCCCCCCAAAAATAAGACAGAAAGTGCGACTTAAAAGATGAAGACTTCAGAGATGAAGAGTGAAGACAGATAAAAGGAGAGAAACCGAAAGGGGGCAGTTTGAAAATTAAGAATTTGTGCCAGACTCTAGCAATAGCTTTTGATATGTCTATTGCAAAAGCAAAAGTTTTGCCGAAATCCCGAAAGGAGGATGACGAAGAGTCAGAAAGATATGCAAGGTGATCGCCAGTAGAGCGTCCCTTGCGGAACCCATACTGATGATCTGAAATAAGATTTGAGTAGAGAGGCGTTTAAGAATCTTCATATTAAGGGTAGATTCAAAAACTTTAGAAAGACAAGAAATCAAGGGAATTGGACGATAGTTGGAGGACAGGCTGAATGAAAGCGAACTTCCAGCAGGAAGGAAAAGCACCAGATAAAAGACAAAGCCGAAAGAATTTGCTTGGGTAGGGTGTCAGCAGTCAGCACAGAAGCACAGTTCTTGAGAACAACAAGAGGAACACCATCAGGGTTGTACGCAGTGGCGGTCCTAGCTTACATGACGCCCTGGGCGAACCTCACCTTCAGCGCCCCCCCCCCTGTTCGCCAACACACACACATTCGAATCCCCCAAAATAAAGGACAGACATAACTCTTTCACAAAATAACTTTTTATTGGACTAATTGTTGGAACTTCAGAACCAAAACAAAGACTCAAATTTCCGAATTTTACAAATCCTTCATCACGTAAATAGAATAACTCACTTAAGAGAATGTAATTATGATACTATGAACATGAAAAATACAAATTAAATTGCACAACTGCCATAAATAAACTAGAGAATCAAATTTCTAAATTGTACAAATGCTCTATCACATAAATAGAATAAGACACTTAAGAGAGGGTAATTATTATGCTACACTTTGAACAAGAAACAAAATAAATTGCACCACAGCACAACTGCCATCTAAAGCCTGACTCTTCTTACCTTCCTTGATGCAAAGTCATTGATCTTTTATTATTTATTTTATTTTATTTTTTATTTTTATTTATTTCTTTATTTATTTATTCTTATTTTTATTTTTATTTTTTTTGCAGGCGCTCATGCCGCCCCTCCACAAATGCCGCCCTGTGCGGCTGCCCATATTGCCCATATGAGGAACCGCCACTGGTTGTACGCCTTCCTAAAGTTGAACCTAGATCGGGCAGAAAAAGCATCTTTGGAAGAGATTCTAATTTCAAACATAATTAAGTCAGAGGGGAAGGAAATAGAGGAACAGTACCGAAATCGTCCAAGATTGAGTTGGAGGCGAAAGTTTGAGTGAAGAGTTCAGCTTTATCAGGGGAAGAGACGGCAAATCAGCCGTCAGAATGGAAAAAGAGGAGAGAAAGAAGAAATAAAGTTGTTGGAGAGGTTCTTGGCTAGGTGCCAGAAAGAGCGAGAAGAATTAGAATTAGATAGGTTTTCACATTTTTGTCTGATGAAGGAATTTTTGTCGAGTCGAAGAACAGATTTTACACAATACTACCCGGAAATATAACTAAAGTGAGAGTCAGGAGTTGGATGCTGACGGTATCTTCTGAAAACCTCCTTTCTGTTGCGGATAGTAGAACAAGCAATGTTAAACCAAGGTTTTTTGGTATTAGTAGTCGGAAAAGAATATGGAGCTAAAACTGCTAAAGCTCAATAATGTAATCAAACTGGCACATTTTATTTTTATTTACGAGTGTAAGAACAAAATCATTAACTTACAATGGGTAAATACTAAATAGATATTTCGTAACTCATCAAGAAATCCACTCGTATCAGACCAGAAATAGATCAAAGCATGTTATACCTCAATTCAGATTGTCTTCATCTCAAAAACTACCCATTTTCATTGGATTGAAATTATGGAATGATTTCAATGTTGATATAAAAAATATTGTGAAGGTAAGTTCATTTAAAACGAAGTTGAAATCCCGATTAATAATGGCATACTAATAAAAATCTAGGATTAATGTATATTACTAATGTTTATTGATTTCTCGTGTGTAATCTAGTATTAAAGACATTCCTTGTGATCGTTCATTTCTTATCTCTCATGTATAATATTGATTTCTTTGTATGGTATTGTTATAATACCTTCAATCGAGAATGATAATTTAAAATTAATACATACTTTAACTATTAATAATATTTATTTATTTATTATTAATTAATAATAACTGTTTTATTTTTAATAAGAGCTCAGTAAAGCCTAAAGCTTAAGGGGCCAAATTAAATAAAATAAATAGTCCAGCTTCACAATTATTTACGTCATTGTAAATGTGGTGTAGTGGTTAGTGGTGTAGTAGTTAGCGTCGCTGACTACGAATCCAACGGCCCCAGGATCGAAACCCGGTGATGGCAGGCGGCGCACAGCAAAACCCAGCTGTTCATCCTTCCACACAATAAAAATCGGTTGGTAGATAAATGGGTACCCGGGGTAGCCTAGACGTTAAGATGCTGGGCTGCTGGTGGGGCATGGTTCGGATTCCACGTTAAACTGTAGGTCTAAGGTGGAGTAACAAGCTTGACCTTCGTCAGAATCAGAATGAACAATTCGAGCGGAAGCTAAACCAAAGTTAACCAAAGTTAAATTGCAAAACCAATCTATTTATTTTATTATTAATAAAGTTATTCAGTTCAATTCAATTCAATTAAAAATATGGAAGCAGCGATCATTTCAGTAGAAATCAAAGAATTACTGCCTAAGGGCATCAAAATCGACAGCTTCGAAGTGCCAAAGGCGTCTCCTCATGGGAGGATCCAAAGGCCGAACTGAAACAATGGGACAGGAAACAGATATGATGATTGTGGTCGGACGAGCCCAACGGAGAAAATAGTTTGACAGAGTAAGAAGAAGGATGAGAGGTTAGAAAAAAATGTTTGGACATCTCCAAGGCGATCGGGGATACGAGTAAGGTGCTGTACAATCTGCTCTAGATCATCCAGGATAGAGAAGTTTTAAACTAGTTCACCAGGGATGTCATTGAAATGGGAGGAAAGCCAAAAGGTATGGTAAACATTGAAATCACTGATATAGAGATTTCAGTGAAAGGAGAGTGGGATAGAATGTATTCCACTTTGGAAGTGAGGTAGTCAGTGTTTAGGATAGTCAGTAGAATTAGGAGAAATAATTCGTACAATTCTGGTTACGTAAGCCGTAGCCAGAGCGTGTAGAATTCGGGAAGATTCAAGTTCGGAATTATACGAGAACAAGTTAGGGCGTTGCGTACATACACGCAACATCCACCTTTGGAATGAAATTGAGTATAGAGAAAGTAGGAGAGTACAGAAAAGGGGTTGGTGTCAGTCGTCTCAGACACCTGAGTTTCAGTAAGGAAGAGAAGGTGAGGTTAGGTTAGGTTAGGTGAGATTAGGTTAAATTTTTTATCTGCTCAACCGGTCAGCTCTGGAACAACCTTCCTTATTCCAGCTTTTCTCCTGTCTATGGCCTCCAATTTTTCAAACGCAGAGTGTCCAGGCATCTCGAAAACTTTGGACCTTGATTTTGTCTCTCTTCTTCTTCTATAAATGGGGGGGGGGGCGTTTTTTGCACAAAAAAAATTAATTTCCTTTAAATTTAGTTCAATTAAAATCCAGTGTTACATAAACAAAATCGAATTTCATAATGTTGACCTTTGACCTTATGCAAGTACAGTACATGCATTTCAGATTTCAAATATACATTTCAGATTTTCAGTGGAAATGACTAACCTAACCTAACAGACTAACCTAACCTAACCAATCGTAAGCTAACCGGGCATAATGTAACCTAACCTAACTCAACTTGACTTAACCTAACCTAATTTAAACTAAATTTTTAATATCGACATTGTGCAAATCGACTTTGTTCCCCGTCCCCAAAATCTAACGTTCACATTTTATATTGCGTTCATCAACTCTTACGTACAAAAAGTTCATGTACGATATATTACGCGCGCATAAAGGGAAAGAACAAGAGAAGGAGAGAAGAATTTCATATAACATCGTGGTCCGATATGTGCGTGAATGGCCAATAAATTCCACTTAACAGAACTTTACTAGCAATATATGCCATATAAAATGGAAGCGAAACTACTCATTGTTGCTATAATTATATTGCTTTCGCCAGGTGAAGACTATGATGAGTACATTGTGAAACGTGGTTTATATTCATAAACAAACTTGGGGAAAATTGCCTTATTCATGCTGAGGTTCCGTTCTATTTACTGCCGATAAAACGTGGCCTTACTAAAAATGGTATAATAGAATTTAAGCAAAAGATATAAATTTGGCTCCAAATATTTGAAATGGGAAATAATTGTGCTATATGCTATATGTCCTTTTGTTTATTTGTTTGTTTGGTGGTTTTTTCATTTATTTATTCACTTATTGGATCACCTGAAGATCAGGGCCCCCAGCCTTATAAGGCTAACTAACGAAAATATCACAACCTAACCTAACCAATCGTTAGGTCAACTGTACGCCCTTGACGATTGGCTAGGTTAGGTCGTGATATTTTCGTTAGTTAGCCTTATAAAGCTAATTAAAGAAGGTTGGGGGCCCTGATCTTCAGGTGATCCCACTTTTTTTTCGAATCAAAAGATGGACAATCTTGGTTGTCAGCTGGTGAAAACTATGATGTTAAATACTTTAAATATATTGTGCTATAGCGTTTGCGACAAAATTTAACTTATCGGGTGCGTTTCCTACCGTTTAAATTGTGTCAAATCGTACTTTTCGATTGCGTTTATTCTTTTAGGTTCTGATGCGGTATAAATCTACATGTGAATTCAATTAACCTAACCTAACCTTTATTAATAAAGAAGTAAAAGGATGTCTCTTTCATTTGACACCAAAGAAACGCGAGAAACGAGCACATTTTGGCCCCTAAGTTAAATTTTGGCGCAGACGCTACAGCCCAAAATATATGGCGCATGCGTACTTTAACTCGCAGATGTAAAATATATTTCATTTTTCCATATTTGTCAAAAGTGCTCCTATACAACGACAAGGAGCAGCTAGAAGAACTGTGTTGTGCTTCGTGGCTTAGTGGGGGTCGGCATGGGTTCTCATCGTGTGACGTTAGTTGCAGTAGAAAATATATTATATTTTCCATAATAGTCCTTGAGTCATAATCACTTCATAAACGTTGTCATGGAAACGCGGATATTAAGAATCGTCAAAAGTTGAGCTTAAAAAAAAAAAAATATATATATACATACACAAACGTATATATGAAATAAAGCCCCGCCTACTTTTGCGACAGCAATTTGGAATTTATTTATAAAATGCAAGTCTCAGATATTTTATTAAATGTTAAAGCATGGAAACTGTGGCAGCATGGGGTAATGGGGTATAATTCAAACTTTACAAAATACATACATCATGTAAATTTAAGGTTAGCGTAAACTTCAGCTTTTCATATAATATTCCACACACTCGACCTCACTTATGCTCAGTTGCCTACACACACACACACACACACAGTACAGTATATGCGTACATCCGCATAAGACAGGTAGCGACTTTGGATCACCTAAAGACTAAAGCAACCAATGTCAATCGCCCTTGACGATTGGTTAGGTTTAGTTGTGATATTTTCGTGTATATATATATATATTATATATATATATATATATATACGATTGGTGAGGTTAAGTCCTGATATTTTCGCTAGTTTTAACGAAAATATCACGACTAAACCTAACCAATCGTCAGGGCGATTGACATTGGGGGCTTTAGTTTTCAGGTGATCCCCGACTTTTTTAAATCCATATATTTAAAAAGCTAATTAACCAAACCCAATTTAATCTAACATAACCTTAGTGCCATCGAATTGAAGAGGGCGTGATAAGGGTTTCAGATGCAGTTGAAGGCTAGAAGGGTTTTCTGTTAATTCAGTATATATTCAGTGAGGTTCATTCAGTGAGGTACTCGCTAATTTAACCTAACCTAATCATGGGCAATATATTTTTTTCCGACAGTAAAAATGTTTCTAGAATTTTTTATATATAAATTGGATTGTTACAAACTCAGTCTCACTTATGCCTAGCTGCTTACACACACACACACACACACACACACACACACACACACACACACGCAATTTAGAAGAAATTCAGAAAAATTTCACTGCCAAAATCACTGGCTAATGTTAGTTGGAAAAAAGAAGAGAGAGGCACACGTGAAAAACAATCTCTAATCTTAAACTGAACCCTACAACCATCTTAGACCAGTTTTCGCAAACTAGGGTACGCGACAGGTCAACAAAGGGTACGTGACACAGTAAATAAATTCCAAAATAAAACTACATTTATTTATTTGCACAAAAATACGGACATATAAAATCGCAACAAGAGAGTAAGTGAACCATCTAGCTACAAACTATGGAAAACTGTTTACATTCAATGACATACATTGGCAAAATGAGGTTCTGGATTGTATACAGATGGTTGACAAAAGTAAATAGACATCTTCGGTCTTTCCATAGTTTTGGTTTGATAACAAAAGTCAATAAATAATAAAAAATTATTGCATTAATATATTTAGAGTCGTGTTGCTTTTCCCTTTCCATTATGTAAAGCTGACACACATTCTGTCATTTCATGGATGAGCTTTGGTATTTGTTCTTAAGGACAATCATCGCAGTGTCTACTTACTTTCGTCAACCCTCTGTACATCTCGGCTTATGTAGAGAGTTTAAATCATCTCGGCTTATGTAGAGGGTTTAAATTTATATACGTTTTCTAAAATGTTAAAACCTCACCAAGTTGGAGGTATCGCTGAAAATAAGTCTGCAAAGATTATCAAAGACAAGCCTATTTTGACAGACATAATACCTACGAGTCTACCAATTTGCTTCAAAGAGGCTATATTGCTACAAGAATAATTACCAAGGATTAGTAATTAATATATCGTTGCCTTTAAAGTCAGAATTAAGTACCGTATTTCCCGGCGTATAACGCGCACCCTAATTTTGAAGAGAAAATTATTTTGAAGAGAAAATTTAGGAAAATAAAAATTTAGGAAAAAATATACCTCCTACCTCACTTCACATGTACAATTTTAACGAGTTAATTTTAACGCAGGGTGATTTTTGGAGTATTTTGGGGAAAAAAAAGTGCGCGTTATACGCCGGGAAATACGATATATTAACAATATTTTACTTAGTTCTTTATTTGTAATATTTGTTGAAGTTATAATATTAGGTTATATATTATACTGTAATACAAATTTACTGGTAAATAGTGAAATAGGGTTAGTAAAATAGGGGTACGTGAAGAGTAAGTCAGTATGCAATGGGTACTTAGTCTCAAAAGTTTGGGAACCGCTGATCTAAACAACACTGGAAAATAGGAAGGGCAGGATATGTAGTATTCCCAAACCAAAGGCTAGAAACGAAACATCTTCAACTTTGTTTAACCAGCTGTTTAACCAACTACCCAAAGAAATTCGGATGTCGCTGTGAAAACCTTCAAAAGGAGACTACACATCTTGCTCAGGTAAAAAATCCCAACTGAACCAGGAATACCTGGCTATGTGAGATGAGAGCTCAAGAAAGCAATTCTCCTTTACCAAGCCAAGTTTGGAGGTGAGGCCACGGATCTGTAAGACCAACATTGACACTAAAAAACTAGCAACCCAACCTATGCTAACCTAACCTATACTAATCTAACCTAACCTAACATAATCTAGTCTACAATAACTTCTCGATTTTACGTCAAGTCGAGCAGATGTCGTTTAGCCCAGAGAAATCGCAAAGACTTTTTATGCTAAAAATAAAAAAAGAAATCGCAAGGAATGGAAATAGTCATGATTAAAAAATGGTGGCCGATCACAATTTATTAATCTATATATTACTGTACTTCACTCTAGCTGGATTTACATCTAGCGGAACAAAAGTAATGTACAAATTCTGAAGCCAAACTGTGTCTAACGCGCATGTAACTTAGGGCGAATATGACGTCATATTCATAATATTTTATTTCCAGGAAAAACAATGAAAGTTGAATCTAAAACTGTAATAGTATCACACTGTTTATTTTTACAATTTAAATAAGAATATATGAACGTGGTGTAACGTCAGTACTGTCAACATTTGTTAGTGACGTTAATTTAATGGAAATTAATGCCTTTGACATAGTATAAATCTCAATACGCCTTGTGCAGAGTGTAGGTATTATTATCGTATATACAGTATATGAATTATGGTAGGACACAGTGTAGGTGTACACAGTGATGGGCATCGATACATGAAAATCGCTAAAGCGATACCGATACGCCGATACTTTCTAGATGTCTTAAGTGATACCGATACATGCATCGCCGATACATGTATCGCCGGTACATTTTTATAATTATTCACTTAATATGTAGGTATTAGATATTATTGTTTATACTAGTAATTTGTACGCACTGTAAGTAAAATCAACGACATTTTAATGGGTTTTATAGATGTAAATGAAAACAATTGCTTTATTTAATGAAAGTATGTTTTAATTTTGTAGGATACATGAATGACTGAAAATATTACACTAACAATTAAAAGTAATTACTATTACCCTTCAAAAATACCAGCTGGCTAAACATCTGGTCAGACAGTCTATTCCTTTTTGGAGCGTGAATGTGACCAGCCAAACTAAACAACAGGAGCAGAGGATGGTAGTGGTGTGTTATACTTCAGGAAGACCCGTAGAATTCCTGGGTACTGCCTCAGAGATTGGAGAGAATGACTTCCGTTTCTATATTATGAGCGTTTCTATATTATGGTTAATTAATCTCAATAACACAAGTACAAACGTGTTTAAACGTTGCGCCGTACTGTGTGACGTGACCAGTAGAGTAGTACTGTCATTAAATAAATATTTAATAATATTATTATTTATGAATATTCATAAATATATCTCAGTAGTGTCATATTATAACATCTATTTAAGTATTTAAAAATTCTTATTAATGTATCGAAGTATCGATTTTTTCGATACATTTAAGAAAATTGACCTTAGCGATACCGATAAATCGATACTTTTGTCAAGTAGCTAAAGCGATACCGATACCGATACCAAAGTATCGATCGATACGTATCGGCGATACATGTATCTAGATACTGCCCATCACTGGGTGTACAACTGTACATACAGTTTTGGGCTTCCAGCATTTTTAGACTGCGCGGAAATGTGACTGAGCAGACTCAGTCGCTCAGTGACTCTTGACTCCATTCTCCCAAAGCAGAGTCACTGTTCCCCCTTTTCTTTCTACGTCATTGTTGACATATATTAATTATATATGAAAATTATTTCACACACACATGAATAATATTTATGATGAAAATAACCACGAAGGAAAAAGGAAACAGAATGACGCTCAAGCGCTTTCGTCTAATGACATCATCAGGAACACTGAAATAAATAACAAGTTCGAGACTATATATAGGTCACAAAAAATAAAAAAATAAAAAATAATAAAAATGTTACTTGAGTGAAACAAAATTGAAGCATTATTCCAATCAATACAGTGGGATAACTCTGACAAATGGACGAAAAGGGCACTGGACGACTGTCCCGTTCTAACGGAATATTAATGCTGTTTTACACGCGTGTGCAAATTAGACGAAATCGCTTAAGCACCATTCTGTGTTTCCTTTTTCCTTCGTGGTTATTTTCATCATATATATATATATATATATATATATATATATATATATATAACGTAAAGAACGACGCTTGTATAGGAGATATTCCGCGCAAGATGAGAGAGAGAACGAAACAAATGAAAAATGAGGTAACCACCCGTGAATCGAACCCGGGATCTTCCGATTGCCGGTCAGATATGATAACCACTACACCATGGGCCTCACTCCTTCAAATGCCGTAATTCTTCTACATACGCGCAGAAACCAATGCCCCAAGGGGGCACCTCCCGCATGCCGTAACATTATATACATTTAACTGCAAACACGCAGTATAATTAACGTAAAGAACGACGCTTGTATAGGATATTCTGCGCAAGATGAGAGAGAGAGAACGAAACAAATGAAAAATGTTTCGTTCTCTCTCTCTCATCTTGCGCGGAATATCTCCTCTACAAGCGTCGTTCTTTACGTTAATTATACTGCGTGTTTGCAGTTAAATGTATATAATGTTACGGCATGCGGGAGGTGCCCCCTTGGGGCATTGGTTTCTGCGCGTATGTAGAAGAATTACGGCATTTGAAGGAGTGAGGCCCATAGTGTAGTGGTTATCATATCTGACCGGCAATCGGAAGATCCCGGGTTCGATTCCCGGGTGGTTACCTCATTTTTTCATTTGTTTCGTTCTCTCATCTTGCGCGGAATATCTCCTATACAAGCGTCGTTCTTTACGTTAATTATACTGCGTGTTTGCAGATATATATATATATATATATATATATATATATATATATATGTAATCTGCAGATTACACCGTATACGTACGCACATAATTTGTGTTAGTCTGACCAAATATTGAATATGCTTACTATATTTAAGTAATTATGTAGTGTACGTCGTACTAGAAAAAAATTATGCGTAAGTAGTTTACATAATATTTTAATAATTAGGCCTAGTTACAAGTCACGAGCTGTGCATTTGTCTCCAATGTTTAGCCAGGCCTAGCCCTAACATTATATATATACACGGTGTCCCAAAAAAAACTAAACTCGCCGATTTTTTTGGACTCCGTTTTTTAATAAGGTATAATCTTTTTTAGAATTTGAAATGTGAACATAATAGTTAATAATTATAATAATAATGAATAATATTTAAAATAATAATTAATAATTATTGAGATATGTTCATATAATTTATCATTTTGGTATAATATAAATGGAGCTTGCAAATTAACATTTTTATTTTCCATAGGTTTGAGTGACCCCTGATGCCGTCATATGATGAAGAAGACAAAATTTTAATCAAAAACTTAAGATTATCTAAAAGATGGGGTGCAAGAAGAATGATGCAAGAGTTTCCTAATAAAGATTGGACACAATCTGGCGTGAACTATCTGATAAAAAAAATAGATGAAACTGGTTCGGCAGATAGACGTGAAGGAAGCGGGCGTCCTCGTTCCGCAAGGACTGATGAAAATATTCGACAGCTCGAAGCACTCATTCTTAGTCAAGAAAATATCCTGGTACACATCTCAGCAGTCGTAAGATTTCCCATGAACTTGGAATTTCTCGTGGAAGTGTTTTCAACATTGCTAAAAATGATTTAAATCTTCATTGTTATAAAAGGCAGCGTGTACATAAATTGACACAAGCTAATAAACAGAGACGTAATATGTGTACACGAGAACTTTTAGAGCGATTTCCAGATGACAGATCAGTATCAAAAATCTGGTTTTCAGATGAGAAGATCTACCATATAACTCCTCCAATTAACAATCAAAATGATAGGGTTTACTCAAGGGCGGATAGAAAAAAAGATGTTAGTCCTGAACGTTTGTTGAAAGAAACGGCAAGAGTTTCTCAAGGTGTGATGGTGGGTGCGTGCGTATCGAAGATGGGCAAATCTCGTTTAGTTTTTATTGCACCTCGAGCCAGGATTAATGCAAACTACTACATTAATCATGTTTTGCCGATTTATCTAGAACATGGGTCGGGGAACGTTTTTGGGTATTACCCAAAAATCTATTTGAGTAAAATGAAATTACCCCCCAGACTTCAAAGTAAACAAAAACAAGCCAATTGCTCTTAAAATTGTTGCATATGGTATACAAAAAATTCAAATTCAAAAAGTTTATTGGATCCATTATTATGGAGAAATAAAAAAAGCCACACATGCTGGCATAATAATAGCACACAAAACAAAATTAGTAAAAAGGATTGAAGAACTGAAGAATTTCATTCAAACATCTCCACTTCAGGTTTTGGAAAAATGATGCTGTTTCATTTTTGATACAACAACATCAAAATCAGGACGTAAATTCGTAATATTCTAAAATTTAGAATAACGCCACATTTATGTAACAAAATAAAATAAAAATATACGAAAAAAATAGCACAAAGTGTCAAGCACTAAAAGCACCTCTTCGTTTCATGATACCATACACACGACTGAGGCTCTGAGGGAAGTGTCTCTCATACCGCACGCATTACCCCCAAAATTTTTAAATTTACCCCATTTGGGGTAATTTACCCCTGTTCCCCGACCACTGATCTAGAAGATATGCAAGCCAGATGTGGTAATGATTTCACCTTTCAGCAAGATGGCGCACCAGCACACAGCTCGTCAGACAATAGAGTACCTCAGAGCTCAGGAGGTTAGTTTTATCGAGCCCGAAAATTGGCCAGCAAATAGCCCTGACCTTACACCAATGGATTATGGCATATGGGAAGCTCTATCTTCTAAGGTTTACATACCTGGGCAGAATATTGAAGATTTAAATGATTTAAGACGGAGACTCATAGATGGTTGGGAAAGAGTTTCACAAAATTATGTAGACAAGTGCGTGGACGAGTGGCGATCGCGTTTGGTTAAGTGTATAGAACAAAATGGTTCCCATATTGAACAATTTTTCAAATAATAATATAAATTTGCATTAAATTTATTGGAATAAGAAATCTTAATTATTATATTCAAACTTATGAGAACGCATACATGCTATTAATTTGCGTGTTTAGTTTTTTTTTGGACACCGTGTATATATGGCAGAGGTGGGTAAAGTACTTTCATTTGTTACTTAAGTTAAAGTACAAGCAATCTTTAAAAAATGTACTCAAGTTAAAGTAAAAGTACACTTTATCAAAAGTACTTAACCCTCTAACGCCGACTGGGTCGAATACGTACCGTTTCAAATACACGCATTTAGACTTAACCCTACAAAAACGTTCGGCGTTGAAGGGTTAAGTTGAAGTACAAAAGTAAGTGTTTTATAATGTACTTAAGTACTGAAAAGTAAGAAGTACTTTTTAAAAAATGAAATAAAATACACCACAAATATATAATAATATAAATTTTATAAAATAAACATCTTTATGGCAAACAGACTTCATTATGGTACAGAAAATTAGAATTATTATAAGTAGGAATTATTATATTAAGAACTATAATTTATTATCTAATAATTTATTATAATAAGTATGCATTATGTAAAAAATTTATTATTGAGTTTCAACAACAGCTGATTTTCAAAGATTTTGTAATCTATCCTGGCTCTTTTTGGACTAAAAATTAGTCCAGCAACACCCAGTGAACAGTCATTCACAGGCTGTATGTAGTCTGTAGAGTGTAGATGCAGGAAATGGTGTATTTAGCCGTATGGATATTTCCATAAGTGATGCAAATGACTTCAACATATCCATACGGCTGTTAATTGCATTTGCCAAATATAAATCAATCTCCCTTTTTTCTACATATTTTTGAGACTGGGTAGGTTTGAAGAAGTCGTCTTCATCTGTCGAGCTGCTGTCGAAGGTCTCCATATTTTCTCGTTCTTTCGATTTCTCAATCTCTGTGAGAATGTAGTCCAGTCCTGAAAATTGGTAAACACTAATTAAAAATAATCTTGACAAAACAATACATTTTTAATCCAAAGTACAATAAAGTAAAAGTTAGAAAAGTTATTCATACCAGATACATACTCGTACCACAACACCAAAATAAGCATTCGAATTTGCCTATATGTTTTCTATATTACTGTATGTTTTATTAAATTTTATTTAAAATATTTATATTTTATTAATATTTAATCATTTATCTATTATTTTATTTTATTGTGGCTAACAACGGATTTTCTTACCTTTCTTGAGAAGAGATTCATGGCTAGTCCGAGTGTCTTTGAATTTTGGCAGCAGTATTGCAGCAGCGACCATCTCGGGATTTGCTAACATAATAGAGAATCTCTTCTTTATGCCTACTTGAGGGCAGCAACAATGGGATGGCACAGCTTCATAGAATGGGAGGCCTTATCCAGTCTAGTTTGAAGTTGGTACAAGGTCGGAAGCAGCCACCCCACATGAGTACTGTTTTCCGACTGCAAGATGTCTATTGTGCATTGTCCAGTGCCTTCGTCATTGGTTTCATCGCAGAGTGATATTCCATCAGGAAATCTAGCTCGACAGGACTGAACCTGAAGGAAGAATTAAATTAATATTCACTTAATTACAATAACCTTTTGAAACATTGATAAGTTAACTTAAAATAATAAATAGAAAACAAGACATCTTATATATATATATATATATATATATATAACCTTACAACCTTACAAAGGTTCCACGTGATGATTTCTCATTTCGCGAAGGTCAAGCGTGTCGCCCCTCCTCTCGAGTTGGCCTGGTGAAGTAGTGAGTTGGATTCTTGCGCTCTCCACCTCACATAGCCAGGTACGCCCGGCTCATCGGGGATTGTTCTGAGCCAGGCGTCAAGTCTTCTTTTGAAGATTTCCACTGCAACTCCCTTATTACTACATAACTTATAACAGTTAATCAATATGCCCTTACATTTTAACTTTGAATGCCGAACATAAATTCCGTATAGCATCTTCACTCTGCTCATGCTTTATGCGCAGGATCCTTTCAACTGCCAGGAATGTGGAATTCCATCACGTCTGGTTTAGTCGAATCAACTGCAGTTTACATAATTCTTCCACCGTTTCTGCTGCAGCTGCTGATCGGCCAACTTTATTCCAAATTGCCTGACACTTTCCGAAGGTTGATCTGAACAACCTCTTGAAAGCGTCGTTGCCCTCCAGTTTCATAATATCTGAAGTGGCAATTAAGTTTATCAAGTGGCATGCACACCATGATGCGATGGAATCTTATATTCTTGAATTTCCGTTTCTCTTTCAAGTATGGCAGCAGTATCTTCGTAACAGACGTCATCAAGCTTACAATCAGGCTCTTCTTCTTCCACATTTTCTTCTTCGATGTCTTCCTGTGACGTCTTCTTTTCTGCACCGCCCTCCTCCGCTCCAAATACACTGAAAGCCTTGACAAAGTTCGAACCACCAATATAGTTTCGTCTGTGTGATGTCCAACAATCCGTTGTCGTAGCGATGTACTGCACTTTACTCAGTTCATTGATTAAGTTACTTTTCAGTGATTCAGCTTTTTTGTTAATTTTCTCACGTAGAGTTTTCCTTGACATCACTTGGTAATGAGGTTGCAATCATCCCATGGACGAATTCTCTAAACTCTTGAGACTCAGCAATGGAAAATGGCTGAAGAATACTGGAAATAAAGTTAATAAATAACTTGTCAAGTATAGTTTTTGAAGCACATCTTGAATTTGATAGGGCCAGCTTTGGTTGTTTTAATTTATCTCCAGATTTACTCAGTGGCTCCATTGTGATGGTCTTCCTCTTCCGAGCTTGGGAAGTCAACTCTGAATACTTCTTTAGGATGGTGGTGTCGAGTGTCGACGCTGGAATTAAAAAGATTATATTAGCTCCCTAGTGCAATGAAAATATATTAATGGGACGAATTATTGACAAATACTAAAACTGGCATTACTTTAGTGACAATATATATATATATATATATATATATATATATATATATATATATATATATATATATATGTATAGAAACGACGTAAGTATAGAGGAGCGTTCTGCACACGAGGAAGAGAAATAACGAACAAATGAAAATGAGGTGAACCGCCCGGGAATCGAACCCAGGATCTTCCGATTGCGGTCAGATGCGCTATCCATTACACCACGGGCCTCGATACATTAATATACTGCGTGGTCATTGCAGTTATATATATATATATATATATATATATATATATATATATATATATATATATACAGGGCGTCCCAAAAAAATGTATACACACTTTAACAGCTGATAGCTCAATTGATGTTTCTTTCTTTCCAAGTTAAACCCATTAGAATTAATAATGGCAGTCAGACTAAGCTTTGAACAAAGGAAATTCATTCTAAAATGCTACTGGAAGTGTGAAAACGCAGTTGAAGTGCAAAGACAGTTTAGGAGGGAGTTTCAAACAGATCCACCAACGCGACTTACCATCACTCGAATTAGAGATAAGTTTGAAGCCGATGGAACTGTTTCAGAATGTCCACAAGAAGCGTTCCGGAAGACCACGGACATCGACAAGCCCCACAAAGCAAGAAAGATACTGGAAACGTATCACCAAAGTCCAAGAAAATCTGTGCGGCAAGCGAGTCGTGAGGTAGGAATTTCAGAATCGTCTGTCCAACGCATTTTGAAGCGCTGTCAATGGAAAAGTTACATTCCAAGATTAGTCCATGCTATTAATGAAGATGATGATCCGGACCGAAGAGTGGAGTATTGCGAGTGGTACTTGGCACGATGTGGATGTGGATTGGACGAAGGGGTTTCGTAGAATACCCTCCGCGTTCACCAGACCTCACACCACTAGACTTTTTTTATGGGATACTTAAAAGACAAAGTCTACGCTATAAAACCTGCAACAGTCGCTGAATTGAGAGCAGCCATTGAACGAGAATGCACACAAATACCAAACGAAATGTTTCGTGATGTTTGCGATTCCATTGCTTCGCGTTATCAGCAGTGCCTGGACCAGAACGGACGTCAGTTTGAAAACAGGCGTTGACAAACAATTAAATAATGTCTGTAGATTCTATTACATTTTGAAAATGAAATGTATTTTAATAAACACTGCCTTTATAAGTATTTAAAGTGTGTATACATTTTTTTGGGACGCCCTGTATATATATGCGTGTCGCGTTAAATTAGACGTGCCGTTTATATTTATTAAACGATAATATATGATATATATATATATATATATATATATATATATATATATATATATATATATATCAAACTAGGTATACGATAGATAAATCTACAGTTGTTCTAACAACTATCGATTATTATATTGAGACGCACTGTTTACGTTTGTTAGTAAAAGAAGCATCACATATAGCACAGTTTTTTGATAATATTAGCACATCACAACAATAACGCCAAACATCTGTACCCATTACTGAATTGTGTCACTTTCACACTGCAAGCAATAACTATCTTCGCTTGCATAATTGTTGCAAAGCTTGCAAAGTTTTTCGCGGAATTCTTGCTCTGTTGTCCACTGTTGCTAAACCTACAGTATCCGACATAATCGGTTTTGTGCAAATGATCAGAGACTGTATCAATCTACTAATTTAGCACAACCAGACATATTTACGACATGCTATCCTCTCTCTCTCTCTCTCTCTCTCTCCTCTCTCTCTCTCTCTCTCTCTCTATATATATATATATATATATATATATATAATTATAAAATAATGACTTTTCATATAAATAAAGGTTTTGTAAATGAGTAAAAGGTTATATTGAGTACTTACATGTCACTTTTGGCGAGAGGGTAGAAGATATTCTCGCATAATTAAAATTGACCAATGAGCTTACAGATCTTAATAAAACTATAGGCCTAGCCAACGATTTACCTAATAATTATTTTATTATTATTATTTTATTTTTATTATATATATATATATATATATATATATATATATATATATATACCGGGTGGGCCAAAAAAAACTATTACCCAACTTTTGAAAAAATATTGCAATATTGTGGCTAACCCTGTTTCTTACTGCTGAGGCCGTATGTTGTACCCATACTTTTACTCTTCCAAACGCTGGCTTTGAATGTAGATTAAACGCCCCAGGAGTAGAGGTACAGGCTCACAACTGGAGGGAGGTATCAGAATATGGTGCTCAATTGAAAGGCGGTCAAAGTCATCAACTGATACTTTCAGATGACAGTCAGTTTCTCCATAAATAATTAATTTTCCTAATTTTTACACAAAATAATTAATTTATTTCCTTTTTTTATTTCAGACCATCATTCTGCTATTCACTCTATCTAACTGATATTCGACGAATTAGTGGTGAAAGATATATTTCCAACAAGATGAAGCCCCTGCTCACAGAGCACCCCAAAATGTCACATTCCTTGAGAACGAAACACCGGATTTTATCAAATCCAATATGTGGCCGGCTCGTAGCCCCGATTTTTCACCACTAGATTATGGTGTTTGCGAAGCCCTGAAGTCCAAAGTTTACATCCCTGGTACCAATATAAAAGACATAGATAAACTATGCGAAAGAATTCTGCTCGGCTGGGAGAAAGTGTCTCAACGATATGCAAACAGGTGTATTGATCAGTAGCGTCCACGTTTGGAGGCCTGCGTTGAGCAGGAAGGGGCACACATCGAGCAACTTCTCAATTGAGATGAACAACATGCTAAGGTAAGCATCTATGAAGTTTGGGAGCTCTAATTCCCTTACTTTTTTAATGACAGTTTACCTCTAAGGGGTCACTTTTTTACCCTCTCTCTCTCTGTATATATATATATATATATATATATATATACACACACACCCAGGTAGTTCAAAAGTCCCTAGCTATTTTTCTGAAATAATAGTATTTTAGGATAAAAATGTAGTAACCTACTTAGATGTATATTTATTTATCAAGCTTTGGTCTAAGATTCGATGTGAGCACCATCATTGTCTCTGCAAATTTCTAATTTGTCCACTGCATTACGGAACACATTTTCAAGCATCCCTGGGATTATTTAAGCGACTGCCGCAACAATGTGGGTTCGCAGATCCTGCAGGTCTATAATTCTTGATTTGTAAACCTCGGACTTTGTAAAGCCCCATGCATAGAAGTCTACTAGTGTTAAATCCGGAGATCGTGCTGCCCAGGGCCTATTTCCACCATGTCCAATCCACCGATTTGGTAAGAGTTCATCAAGGTACACCCGAACGATGTTTGTATAGTGACATAGAGCTGCATCTTGTTGGAAGACAAAAAGTGTCGAGAATGCCATCTGAACGAAGCTGGGGTTCAAGAAATTGCTGAAGCATGTCAAGATAAATTGGCTTTATTACCGTAGCTTCTGCAAAGAAAAAGGTCTGTAAGTCTTCGATCTTGTCATACCTAACCAGACATTAATTTTAGGAGAATCTCTCTCCCATTCGTAGAACTAGGTTGGCTTTTCACTAGCCCAGATACGGCAATTATGTCGAATAACCTTTTCGCATATGTGGAATGTCGCCTCATCGTTGAAGAAAATGCAATTCAATAAATTTTCGGTATGAATTTTTCCAATCAATTTTGTGCACATGACGACTCGTCTTGGATAATCCTGTTCGAACTCGTGTAGCACTTGAATATGGTAACTTTTCTTTTTTAATGTTGATTTTAAAATCCTTAGAACAGTCGTTTTTGGTATACTCAGTCTACGTGATGCTGCGCGGGTTGACATTCTAAGATTTGTTTGAAAGGCATCTCTTACCAATTCGACATTTTCTTGAGAGGTACCTGGATGTCCAGATTTTGCTTCATCATGAACAGTCCTGTTCTTTTAAATTTATTGACCAGCTCGCGAATTGCTGCGTCTGTAGGTCCTGGTTTGTGAAACCTCTCGAATTTTTCTCGAATTTCTTTATTACCATCACACGTTCTTGTAGATCCCTCATCATCTGTAGCCTGTAGAAAGTAAAATAGAAATATTATTTCAACAAAATAGGGACTTTTGGACTATATACAGTATATACGTATATGTAATACGCCTCTCCCCAGGTTCGGGCAAATTCAGAATGTCACAGATTACTCAAGAGAGGGTATTACTTAAGCATTCCTGGATGCAGAAATAGTTCGAAGTTCGTATTCCCACAATCGCGGAGTACTGTGTGGGCTCGTGATTTTCTTTTTCCCAGTTATTAAAGTTCAAAGAGTAAAGAAAACTCAACGGCTTATACTGTCTTTAATTTGAATTTAGGCAAGACAATTTTAATCAGTTATGGTGAATCAACTGTTTCTTTTACACAGAACAGAGTTAATAATAAGTAATAAAAGTTTCATAAATATAATACTAATTATTTCTTAACTGTAAGGTATTAATTAAGCCAGAGACCCCTCTAAGACACCCTTGTCCGTTCTGAGTCTCCAAGTCTTAAGGGCGCTGATCCATTTCTTATATAGTCAAAGGAACGGAACCTGGCTACGCCACCACGCAAGCGGTTGACGTCACCTGAGAACGTTGAAGAACCTAGTGTCTCACAATCCATTGTGTTTCCCAAGTGAAATCAAAGAAACCGTCTGCGTCACTGGCGTGTGAATTCAGTTCGGAAAGAAATGAGTTATACACTAGCATGGGAATGATTAAATGAATGAAATTACATAAAAATAATTGTGTCATCAGGGCGCGGCTTTACTTCGATGATAAATTAAATTATAACATATATATATATTATATATATATATATATATATATATATATATATGATGAATAAAACCACGAAGGAAAGGAAACACAGAAAGGTGCTCAAGCGCTTTCGTCTAATGACATTAGACGAAAGCGCTTGAGCACCTTTCTGTGTTTCCTTTCCTTCGTGGTTTTATTCATCATAAATATTTTTCACGTGTTACTTTTGTGAAATAATTTTCATATATATATATATATATATATATATATATATTAGTGGTGTACCGATTAATCGACACCGGCAGAATCGGCCATATTTTGGGCATCGGCATTGGCCAAATTTAACCGATTCTTTCAAATTTAAAAATTTTCATTACAAAGCAAAATCTATAGTTATGGAAAATTGAATAGACAAAAAACACTTCAGGATAATTTATACTAATTTCAAAGTATAATTATATAAAAATATTTTACATTTACGAAAAAAGCAAAGGTTAATAAGTTAAGTTGCCCATAAAGCTAATCTCTAAATATTATAAACTATTGTAATCTCTTACTCTATATGAATAATGATTCTACAGTATATTAAATTGTATTTTATAATTTATATATAAACCATCTTATTATGTTGACTATTTTAAGTATTTTAATAACTTTATAAACCCAAATTATATATCCATTTTTTATTCAAATTGGGCACCATGGACTCGAAATTTTAATGATTTTTTGTTCTGTTGTTGAAGAAAGAAAATACCTTCAACAAAAGGAAAAACAATTGCTTTAAATATTTTGGTATTCAATTTATGAAACTGGAATAAAGTTTTTATTTTACTGAGTAATAAAACTTTTCAACATAATTTTAGCTACGGAAGGCTTATATGAGTAATAAATTCTGGTACTGTATATTGTGGAGTGAGCTAAGGAAAAGCATTTAAACAAATATGAGATATGAAAATATGAACGTTGAAAGTTTTTACATTAGGTTAGTAAAATTTATGAATCGGTTTATCATATATATATATATATATATATATATATATATGATACACACAAACCGTGCATGGAACAAGGAACTCTTCTGGGATAATTAAATCCACTATAGTCCGAATAAGTAATGGTAAATGACAAATACCATAGTTTTTTCTTTTTCATGATGCAAGCCCGACGTGGGCAACGGGTCTCTCGCAAAGAGGTCCCATAAATATAGCTTCCCTCACCAGCTATCTGCAAAGCAGACAGGATCCAGCTTTGGGACATGGATCTAGGGTTTAAAGCAGCCTAGCCCCACTACATTTAGAACCTCAATATAAGTAAAAGACTCGTTGCATTCACGTCGGATTGAATAAATCAAAGAAAAAGGGGTAACTATTATATTTTAGCCAAACCAAAACTTAAACCTCAACTGGCAGAATTGAGCGTCCACTTTTCAAGGCACATAACATGTCCGTTTCATGATGGAATGAACTCAGAATGGTTCCCTGAGTTTTTTATGATACACACAGACCGTGCATGGAACAAGGAACTCTTCTGGGATAATTAAATCCACTATAGTCCGAATAAGTAATGGTAAATGACAAATACCATAGTTTTTTTTTTCATGATGCAAGCCCGACGTGGGCAACGGGTCTCTCGCAAAGAGGTCCCATAAATATAGCTTCCCTCACCAGCTATCTGCAAAGCAGACAGGATCCAGCTTTGGGACATGGATCTAGGGTTTATTCGGACTATAGTGGATTTAATTATCCCAGAAGAGTTCCTTGTTCCATGCACGGTCTGTGTCTATCATAAAAAACTCAGGGAACCATTCTGAGTTCATTCCCATATATATATATATATATATATATATATTATATATATATATATATATATATATGTATGTTTCGCGCAGTCCAGTATGTTGACAAAGTCGAAATTTGTTACAAAAATCTTGATTGGCCGAAATTGGTTACGTGGGAAATAATGTAATCTGGTCTTCGTGAAACTCATTTTCCGTCTTTTCTCTTGATGAAACTGAACTCTTCGCTAAAACCTTCACCTCCATCTCAACCCTAGACGATTCAGGTGTTCCTCCATCTCCTCTGACTTAATTATGTCTGAAATTAGAATCACTTCTAGAGATGTTTTTTCTGCCCTATCTGGACTCAACTCTTTGAAGGCGTACAGTCCCGATGAGGTAGGTCCCTCCTGTTGTTCTCAAGAACAGTACTTCTGTGCTGACACCCTGCCTAAGCAAACTCTTCCGTCTTTGTCTTTTATCCAGTACTTTTCCTTCCCGCTGGAACTTAGCTTTCATTCAGCTTGTCCCAAAAAAGGGTGACATCTCTCAACTCTCCAACTAGCGTTGATTTCTTGTGTTTCTAAAGATTTTGAATCTATCCTTAATAGGAAGATTCTTAAACACCTCGATATGGCACACCTGACTTCTGATTTTTCTTCTATCTCTGAATGGGACAGAGAAAAACCTTGTGGTTTTCAATGCCTCAAAAATCCAGTTCCCTCATCTCTCTACTAGTTACAATCTTCCACACGACTATCCCCATATCTCCAATAATACACACAACGCAACCCTTCATCTTCTCTTAACATTCTTGGTGTTTCCTTTTCTCGTGATCTTCCCTGGAAAGATGACACATACTAGTGTTGAAAAATAATCGAAACTTTACAAACCGGTTTTTAATCGATCTGTTTTTGAAAACCGGTTTTAACCGGTTATGACCGAAAAGTATAGTAATTTTTAAAAGCCACAATTGAAAGGTACTGACTTTAACTCTTAACAAGTATAGCTTATCGCCTATTTTTTGGTCAAAAGAATGCAAAAATGCAGTATCATATGTATGCATATGAATAAGAAAATGACAACTTTGACATATTTTATTTTCGCCAAAATAATACATTCAAACAATTTAGATTTGAAATAAATTTTTTAAAATAAAACATCTATACTTAGAAAGAAATAAACTTCTTTTTGTAAAAAAATTATAAAGAATAAAAATAAAATTTATCTCTATTTTGGGAAAAACATTGAAATACAATTTTTTAATAAAAAAAACTTTACCTAGAAAACAGAAAATTGACTCTTCGTGTAAGAAAAAACATAAATTAATTTAGATTTTATCCCTATTTTGGAAATGACATCTTAAGAAACAAAGGGCATTAAGGGTCTTACACTGCGAATAGGGCTTTAGTCGACTGACTCTACACTACAGCCTACATGATGAGACAAACTGAAGATCGAGTTGCCAGATAGGCAAAAATTATACTGAAGAGCAGTTGCCAGTTTGTCACAATTTAACTGGATAGGTAATGTATTCGAAGTTATTTTTTGTGCGCTGTAGCGCGTAGCTGCACGTTCGCGCAAGTTTGAGCCAAATAAAAAGCAATCGATAAAACCGGTTTTTTCTCTCGGTTTTCGATTTTTAGGGGAATTTTACAAACCGGTTGAAAAACGGTCTTTACAAACCGGTTTTCAACACTAACACATACTCTCTTTCTAAAACAGCTTCTAAGAGGTTAGGTGTGCTGTATCGGCTCTGCAGTTTCTTCACCCCCATTCAGTTGCTGTCTCTGTACAGGGGTCTCGTCCGCCCTTGTATAGAGTACGTTCGACCCACACAGCCTTACTTGACTGGATGGGATCAAAGGTTTTTCGTCTCATCAGTTACTGACTGTCTTCGTCCCTCTCTCTTCGCCGCAATGTTGCCTCGCTCTCTCTTTACTCTCGCTATTATGACGTACACCGCTCATCAGAATTCTGTGACTGCATGCCTCCTCTTTTAAGGAAAGCTTGCAGTACCAAACTTTTGATACATTCTCATCCCTTTTCTGCCCAACTCTCCAACCCAAGGGTTAATCGGTATTCTCAATTTTTTTCATCTAATCGACATGTAAACTCTGGAACAACCTTCCTCACTCTATCTTTCCCCCTATCTATGGCATCCAATCTTTCAAACTCAGTGTCCAAGCATTTCGAAAACTTTGAACTTTAATTTTTCTTTTCCTCCTGTGAGCGGAGGGTGGGCGTTTTAGCGATCATTCGCCCTGCATTCTATATATATATATATTATATATATATATATATATATATATATATACACCTTACCTTACAACCTTACAAAGGTTCCGCGTGATGATTTCTTATTTCGCGAAGGTCAAGCTTGTCGCCCCTCCTCTCGAGTTGGCCTGGTGAAGTAGTGAGTTGGATTCTTGCGCTCTCCACCTCACATAGCCAGGTACGCCCGGCTCATCGGGGATTGTTCTGAGCCAGGCGTCTAGTCTTCTTTTGAAGATTTCCACTGTAACTCCCTTCGTGTTTCTTAGGTCTTTGGGCAACTGATTAAACAGTTTTGGTCCTCTCACTACAAAACTATTTTCTTTCAGGGTTAAGGATGTTCCCTGTCTCGCCTTCAATTTGGGAATACGACACAGTCTACCGCTTCTACTTTCCATCGTTGTTTGGGGAGTTATGGGATTCAGAGTAAGATTAGGGACTAGTTTCTCCATTATTTTCCAAGTGTAAATAATGGTGTATCTCTCTCTTCTCCTTTCCAGTGAATATAGGTCTAGTTCTCGTAACCTTTCCCAGTAATTTAGTTCTTTGCACCCATTGATCTTGGCTGTGAAGCTTCTTTGGATCCCCTCCAGCTGTCTAATGTCTTCTTTTTTATATGGGGAAGTTAGGACCGAGCAGTATTCTAATTTGGGTATTATCAGGGTTTTCAGTAGAGGAATCATTACATTCCTATCCCTTCGTTTAAAAGTTCTCAATATCTGACCCGTTATTCTCTTTGCTCTGTTTACTGCTATCTTATTTTGTGTTTCAAATTTCGCATCATCTATATATATATATATATATATATACAGGGTGTCCCGTAAGTCTGGACCCATAGGGATTTATAATATTTTTTTTTATTATGTTATTATTATTATTTTATTATTATTATTTTTTTATTATTTTTTATTATGATTTTTATTTGTGGGGCCACTTGAAAGCCAAAGTGTACGAGGTCAAACTTCAGAACATTTTCCACCTTAAAGCACGCATTGTGGAGGCGTGTCAAGAAATTTCTGCTACTGTGATTCAGAAAGTGCTGTCGCAGTGGAGATTGCGTCTTCACTATGTGTGCGACACAACAGCGGACACTTTGAACAGATTATGTAATAAATTTTTGGACTATTTTGTAATTTTATTATTTTTCCCTATGGGTCCAGACTTACGGGACACCCTGTATATAAAATATAATATAATTACTTTTTATTTTGTCATCTAAAGTGGTATCGATCGAAAAAAATGTTACTTTTATTGTCTGGGGAAGTCGTCGCCTTTATGAAATGGGATTTCGGTCACGAAAACCGAAAATTAAGCCGATGCTAAATGCAAAAAAGCAAAAGAGAAGACGATTATCTTGGTGCAAAGAAAGAGTTGCATGGGCTGCAAACGAGTGACAAAAAGTGCTTTTTGAGATTAATCAAAATTTTGTCATTTGGTGACAGGGGTCCGCGAGTTTGGCGAAGAAAGTCTGAAATGTATCATGAAAGCTGCCTGAATCGATCGGTTAAATTTACGACGAGTGTGTTAGTGTGTGTGTGTGTGTGGGGGGGGGGGGTTGCATGAATGCAAATGGTGTGGAGTCACTTGCATTTGTAAATAGAGCTGTCAATAGTCATGTTTATCAGGAAATTTTAGAATACCTCATGCTTGAATCTGAAGAACAGCTGTATGGAGACGAACTACGGGTATTTATTTTTCAACATGACTTTGCTCCAGCTCATGCGACATCTGCGTGTTTTGATGCTCATGAAATTGAAGTACTACCATGGCCAACTAACTCTCCCGATCTTAATTCGATATAAGTCTTTGGAATATTGCTAAGCAGAAGGTCCAAAAGCGTATACCAGGAACACTTCGTGAAATGAAGAGGTATTTGATGACAACCTGGCAATCTATAACTACAGAAGAATGCAACAGGCTTGTCGACTTGGTACCACGTCGATTGGAAGCCGTAATCAGGGCTAAGGGTGGACCGATTAAGTACTAAGACGTTAAAAAGTCTTTGATAAAGGTTTAGTATATTAGCAGTACTCGATAAACATAATGAATTTATTGAATTTTTTTGTAACGCCTGACAAAATATTCTAATATTTTGGTACGTCACTATGCATTAACTTTTCATTATTTAATAAGGTTTTTGGGGGTCTTTTCCTTTATAGCACCCCCAATTTCTTCTTTTTAGTATTGGTTAGATTAAGTCGTGATATTTTCGTTAAAACGAAAATATCACGACTTAACCTAACCAATCGTCAAGGGCGTACAGTTGACCTGCCGGGCATTTATTAACCTAACCGGTTATAAAAGAACAAAGGGGGTGCTATAAAAGAACACAGTAAAACAATGGGGGGGGGGGGCTATAAAGGAAAAGATCCGGTTTTTGCTATATTTTATTTTTTTTCAAAACTGGCATACACACGCGTCTTTTTATCATAATGACGTCACAGATACTCAATATTCCTCGTGAAGGTGTACAACTTAAAGGTATTTTGAATTCACAAGTTTAAGTGGGTAACTGTAAATAAGCTTACTTGACTATTTTTTCTTAAAAATTAGGTATATGTATTTAAATATTAATTGTGCCCCCACCAATTTTTTTTTTTTGTGCGGGGGGGGGGTTCATACTTAGGTTTCCAGTTTTTAATCTTAAAAAAAACGAATTCCGGTTCGACCGTCGAGTTGAGACTACTGGTACAGAGTGTCTACTAGTCTGGAAAACCTGGATAATCTTTAAAAACCAGGGAATTTATTTTAGGCCTGGAAATGTCGGGGAATTTTGATGATTAACCTGGAAAAAGAAAGAAAGAAAGACAGAAAAGGAAAGTAAAACAAAACATAAGATTGCTGCTATGGCTGAAGAAATTAATGAATTGAAAAAGACCATATAACTTTTCTTATTTCGATTATTAAGGGAATATCTAAACTTATGCGTTAGCCTGTCTTCGTATCGAAGCCATTGTCACTTTTCTGTGGCAAAAAGTTTTTTCTGGTCAATTATTAATATTTTTATTTGCATATTTAATACCTAATATACCAAAACCTATGCCTGGGATTTCGGTAACATTGGCATGGAAAACCTGGAAATGTCAGGGAATTTGAATCTGTTGAACCAGTAGACACCCTGTGGGACAATTAAACATTGACATTTGGTTATGTGCAAACGTTTATTAACTACAACTTTGGTTCCTGAATAACTTTATCATTACTTAATATACGAAATGAATTAAAAACGAAATTTTCCAATCTTATATTTTGTATTAATTGCGAACCGGATGTTTCGTCTCTGGTTTACTTTGAAATTAAGCGTGAGATGAAACATGGTTCTCAATTTATATAAAAAATTAAATCGGAAAATTTGGTTTTACTTTGAAATTAAACAAGAGACTGACAACAAAAAACAGAGTTAGCAAACTAAGGCCGTACTAAATTACACTTCATTCGTCCTTTCGTCCGTCCGTCAGTCACACTTTCGTTTCCGTGTCATAACTTTTGAACTGCTCAACATAAATTAATGAAACTTAATGCACGTATGTATCATCACAAGACGATGTGTCACAAGCAAGAATTAGGTCCTTGCATCGAAGGTCATAGATCACAAACACAGTCGGGGACATAGATGTCGTTCCGGCATAATTATTGTGTATTTTGTATATTTGTATATGCAATATATATTATATATATTAGCGATGCAACTGGAGGTTTTGAGATTGGTCCGGAATGCAAATATGTTTATTTTACACAGTTCAGTTATAAATTGAGCCAGAAACGTGTTGTTCGACCGTTATTCGTAATATATGTTAAAACAAGTGAGTAGTTTGGCTAAAAATCACACTATATATTCTTGCAAAGAGTTTAAAAAATATACTATATATATACACACACACACACTATATATATATATATATATATATATATATATATATATATATACGCCGTATTTTTTTAAACGCTTTGGGGGGCGAAAAATCGGCCTTTTAAAATCACTTTTTAATTGTTGTTGTAAAATAATTGGACCTTTTCCAGTTTGTGTACCGTTTTTCATATAATTTATTTTTGAGAATATTTTGTTAAAACTAACGAAAATATCACGACTTAACCAAACCAATTATCAAGGGCGTACAGTTGATCTATTATTAATTATAACATTGTTTGTTTCTGGAATAGTATTTACTATTTACTAATGGATCAACTGTACGCTCTTGATAATTGGTTAGGTTAAGTCGTGATATTTTCGTTAGTTTTAACAAAAATATTCTCAAAAATAAATTATATGAAAAACGGTACACAAACTGGAAAAGGTCCAATAATTGTTTAAAATATAAACCCAAAAGTGATCAAATAAAGAAAAAGACATAAGATCATATTAACTTACTGTTGAACAGTTCGGCGGTTAGGTTAGGTTAGGTTATGTAATGCTTAAGCAGCCTTGCGCATATAGCTCCTCTTTTCTATTAAAGATTCACAACGGTGCGTGTACCCCTAAAAAGTTTAATTTTTATCAGAGAGACAAAAATATTTATCGTTTAGATGTTGTCCTGTTCTTGAGAAGTCTCAGAATGGAGTTATTGCCATTTAATTAAATTTAAAGTAAAATATCATCGCAAAATATCAAACATTTCATAACCTAACTTAACTGCCGAACCAGCTGTCTGACTAAAAAATGCTCCTGTCTAAAAGCTGAAAACCTTTGTAACAGCTCGTGCCACCCACGCCATACGTGCAAAAACGCATCAAAATAGGCTAGGTACTTGCCTCTATATATTGCTTTAAATATAGTTTGCAACTGACAGTTGAACTCTGTTTTTCTTGGCAGAGCGAAATTGTGCATTTCATGAAATAAGCAATATTTTTGCTTATTTCATGAAATATGCAATTTCACCGATTACGTGTAATATATATTGTTAAGATGCAAGCAAAACTACAAAACAAAATAATCGATAAGTAGTGAATAGCTTTTCCACTGCCTTCAAAATAAACATTATTTTAGTACCTGTTTATAGTACATTAAATATAGTTTTAATTTTTATCAACACAAAATCTATCACTATTTATCTATCTATCCGTGAGTGACGGGATGCGAAAATCAATCGTGTTTTATATAATATTATGTAAAGGGAGTAAACAAAATGACAAAAGAATACCTACAAATATGAAATTTAACCTAAATAATGCATTTTGGGCGGAGTGAACTAGTTTATATATATATGTAAAAAGTGAACAATGAACAATTCCTACACCATCGTTATATGGATTCATTGTCTTCATGCAGAACTTATGTTCGTATAGTTTTATGTTGAATGTTCATTTTTACATAAGAAACCAAATCGCCTAAGCGAGTTTTTGGGTAGAATTTCGATTTTACTTCTTTATTCATTACTGTATTTCCCTAATTCATCTTAATTCATGTTCTTTTTTGACCCCTATCCTTTATTCATCTACCTATTGTCTACTTATGCCCTATCAACTTATCAGTCTATTTTTACTCGTGTTAATCTATGAAACGCAAAACTTTTGCCTTCGTTCTAAAACGCAAAAATACGTTCTCGTATTATTTTTTCATTTTTATTTTTAATTATTTGACCTCCCGAGATGAACTCGAAAATGCTGAGGGTAAGTGATCGAATTTCGCGAACTTGCAGATTCGAACGCTCAAAGGTTAAAATACCTCCTCTCGCTTTGATTTCAAATTTATAATATTATCATGCGTTATGTTATATCATGTATGTCATGTCTCATGTACTTGTGTTGTACTAATAACCATATAATCTAACCATATAATCTAACCATGGTAAACGATGTAATGTACTTCAATGAAATTATAATTAACTGTAATATTTTAATTTAATATAATGTAATGTACTTTAATGAAACTGTACTTAATGATGTAATGTACTAAATAACGTAGTCAATGTACTTTAATGAAATTGTAGTTAACGATAATAAATGAATTGATAATTATAATCAAAGTTACAGTAGACCAAAATTACAATGTACTCAATGTCCGACCCGACATTATGTCGCCATAAGGAATGTCGAATCGGCAATACTGTTGTTATGTATTTTTATTATTATTTTTCCGTTGTGATAAATTTTGATGTGCTTTCTACTTTGCCAAATAATTGATAACCTGTTGTTTTTTAAAATCTCATAATCATTTTTTAGATTTAGCTGAGTAATGAATCCTGAGTAACTTTTGCCATGTCATGTTTTGTATACATTCTTTCTTCATTATAAATGTTGAAGTCATGTCTTGCCTAAGCATTTAATTGTAAATCTTAAACCTTTAATTTTTACTCATATGCATATTTTAGTGTAAAGATGCATAGTTCAATTTCCACTTTTAGTTAACTTGGCAGATCATGATAACATCAGATCTGAAAATACGCAGTTTAAGATAAAAATATGGCTTCATCTTCAAATATCTTGTTTGTCCGTTTAAACCTTACACAGCTAAAAGATTTACTTATTTTCAAATATTGTGCAAAAATAATACAGCCTCTTCAACATTTAATAATGATGATGTTAGTAAATTGGGGTATATAAAGCCCACCAATTTCTTCCATGTTTGTTCTGATACCAACTACGAGGCTGAGCATTACCTGTAACAGTTTAGGAGTAAAACAACAGTAAGAAAAAGTCTTTATCTTCTCCTTCGAGCCGTGCTCTCTTCAGAAAACTTAGTCATTAGAATCTCCCGATAAGCTACAAGAAGAATCGGAGAGAAACCTCGAAGAATTTAATAAGACTCTCAGAATCCTCCGAGCCACTAAAGAAGAACTCGGAGTAGTATAGAAGAAACTACTGCAAGTAACAGATCCGTTGCTGCCTCCTAACCAGAACCCCCGTCGACTTCGAACCAACCCAGGGCCATAGACGGAGGGGTTAACATATATATATATATATATATATATATATATAGGGTGTCCCATAAGCCTGGCATCATACGAGAAATTCATATTTTTCTATTTCTACAAACCATAATTCATATTTTTCTCTTTCTACAGGCTATAATGTCTGTGAGCAAGGAAGAACGAATCCAGATAATTCTACTCATAGGAAATCGGAGTCAAAGAGAGGCCGCTGCTGAATTTAAGAGACTGCATCCAGACCGCGAGCTAATAACACAGAGTTGTGTTAGCAGACTTGTTGCAAAGTTTAAGGAAACAGGATCCATAGAAGATAAACCACGCAGTGGACCTTAAGGAGGTCCACTGACGATGATACAGCGACTGCTATCGTGGCTCATTTTAACAGAAGTCCCAATAAGTCTCTTCGGCGATTGTCCGCCGAGACAGGAGTGTCGAAAAGTAGCATCCATCGCATTCTTCAGGCTTACAAATGGCATCCATATAAACTTCAGATCCTACAGAAATTAAGCGAAGATGATGATCCCGACCGGCGGATGGAATTTTGTGAATGGGCTACGGAACAGGATGCCAATTTCCCGTCCACCATTCTGTTCAGTGACGAGGCTGTTTTTTATGGAAATGGTGAGGTAAATCGACAGAACACCCGCTACTGGTCTCAAAACAACCCTCACTGGTATACCTCTTCAAAGGAACAAGGTGCATCTCGGTGATGGTATGGTGTGGCATTTGGAAGGATCGCATCATAGGCCCCCTCTTTTTCGATGAACATGTCACTGGAGGCACCTACCTACGTATGCTCAAGGAAGAAGCATTTCCCAGTGTCTTGAACGAAGAAGGAAATTTCCCAACATGGTTCCAGCAAGACGGCGCTCCTGCACATTACAGCACCCAAGTAAGGGAATACCTGTACCAACAATTCCCTGGTCATTGGATAGGACGTCGAGGGTCTGTGGAATGGCGAGCTAGAAGCCCGGATCTCACGCCACTAGATTTTTATCTCTGGGGCCACTTGAAAGCGCTGGTATACGCAGAGAAAATTAGAAGTGTTGAACATTTGCGTCAGCGCATTATTGGGGCATGTAACACCATTACTCCTGACATCATTCACCGTGTGCTTGCTGACTGGGTATCACGTCTGAATTTGTGTATTGAAAACAATGGTGGACATATTGAGCACGTTCTGTAAATAAAAGCTTTTGTTTGGCTTTTTTTTATTATTTTTCCTATGATGCCGGACTTATGGGACACCCTGTATATATATATATATATATATATATATATATATATGTATATATATGGTACTTACGTATTGTCGGGACTACCAAACTGTTTATTATGTATTTTTGCTCTCGTCATTTTCGTTTAAACTAACGAAAATATCACAACTTAACCTAACCAATCATCAAGGGCGTACAGTTGACCTAACCGGGCATTCAGTTGACCTAACCGGGCATTCAGTTGACTTAACCGGGCATTCAATTAACCTATTTTCTAATGATCTGAAAAAAGGAAAGACTTTAGGTTAGGTTAGCTACGAAAAACAAAATAAAACAGAAAATGCCCGGTTAGGTCAACTGAATACCCAGGTTAGGTCAACTGTACGCCCTTGATGATTGGTTAGGTTGAGTTGTGATATTTTCGTTAGTTTAAACGAAAATGACGAGAGCAAAAATACAAACTAAACAGTTTGGTAGTCCCGATAATACGTAAGTACCATATATATATATATATATATATATATATATATATATATTATATATAATATATATATATATTATATTATATAATATACTCTACTGAGTTGTTTTCCGTATAACAGATCATATTCTCGATGATGATGACCTGAAGAAGTCGTCGCTATATCTTACCTCCTCAGGCGTGTTCAGTAGAGTGTGATAATTAAGGGCTCGTTAAGGACAAGGAAACTCGTCGGCAGATATTTCACTTTACTTGAAGTTACAGTGCACTTAACGTTGAAATCAAATGAAGCAAATACTAAGTACTTTGTGTCGACTTTAAATTACTAAGGTCCTTAATTCTAGTTTTATAGGCTAAGTTTCTCAGAGTCGATAGACACGGACTTCTTACCGCCGTCTAATTAAGCCTAAGACCTCTCAACACCGTCTGAGTCCTGTACGGATTAGTTTCTCTGCCTTAATCCGGAGATTCGTGGCTAACCCGACTTATTCGAACCTAATCTTCACAACGCTATACGAATTGGGCTTTCTTGCCCGTATCCGGAGATCCGTAATAACGTCGCGTGCCAGAATCTGAATCTCAGGGCGCTGAGCCTCTTCTTTTATATTAGAAAGAGCAGAAGTCCAGCCGCGTCACCCGCGCGAGGTGTTTACCTCACAAGCGCGTGACTTCCGAATGGTAGAAGGAACGGAAAGTCCGGCTGCGTCACCAGCACGTGACTTCCGTTTGGAAGAAAGTACTGAATGAATAATATAATCCTCGAAATAATTTAAACCCTTTGTGTTGCTAGGGCGCTGCTCTAGATTATCAGAGTCTCCTTTTTCAAACATCTTACATATAAAAATATAGTATTATATATATATTAGTGGTGCACCGATTAATCGGTATCGGCACCTGGCATGCCGATTAATCGGCCATGCAAGGTATTTTCCTAATATCGGCAAAATGCCGATTAATCGGCATGCTAGGTGCCGATACCGATTAATCGGTGCACCACTAATATATATATATATATATATATATATATATATATATATATAGTATATATATCTTTGGTAACCTTGGCTAGCTTCCGCCCGAATTGTTCATTCTGACGAAGGTCAAGCTTTTTCTCCCCTTAGACCTACAGTTTAACGTGAAATTCGAACCACGCCCCACCAGCAGCCCAGCGTCTTAACCAATAGGCCACCCAGGGGGTACCCATTTATCTACCAACCACTTTCTTTATTGTGTGGAAGATCAACAGCTGGGTTTTGCTGAACAGCTGGGTCTCGATCCCGGGGCCGATATATATATAATATATATTATATACACAACACACACACCACACACACACACACACACACACACACACAATGTGTATATATATATATATATATATATATATATATATATATATATATATATATATATATATATATATACATTTCAACTGCAAACACGCAGTATAATTAACGTAAAGAACGACGCTTGTATAGGAGAACATCCGCGCAAGAATGTTCTCCTATACAAGCGTCGTTCTTTACGTTAATTATACTGCGTGTTTGAAGTTTAAATGTATATAATGTACGGCATGCGGGAGGTGCCCCCTTGGGACATTGGTTTCTGCGCGTATGTAGGAGAATTACGACTTCTGATCGAGTGAGGCCCTGGTGTAATGGTTATCATATCTGACCGGCAATCGGAAGATCCAGGGTTCGATTCCCGGGTGGTTACCTAATTTTTTCATTTGTTCGTTCTCCCTCATCTTGCGCGGAATGTTCTCCTATACAAGCGTCGTTCTTTACGTTAATTATATATACAGGGCCGGCGCTAGGAAGTGCGGGGCCCAATTAGAAAATTGTTAGCGCCTAGCGGGGCCCTCTACCCGTTGTCGTTTCAAAGTTGGAGTGACAAGAAATTTCGCTAGAGCACCTCTTTCTTTTTCATTTTCAGCTGCCTTAGCCTTGGCCAGTGCTCGTTTCTGATTGCCGCTCAAATACTTTCGCCCTTTGTCTCTATCTCTGCTTGTGCTTGCCATGATGACGATGATGTAAGGGCTTTTTCAATTACTTTTCTTTTAAAAAAGCTAAACGGCGACGATAAACTGAAATTACAAAACAAAAAACAAAATCATTCACAATAAAGACTCCCTGGCACTGAAAAATAATAAAGATGTGCATGTATGCATTTAATGATTAAAGCAAAAGATTTCATGATTTTAAAAGCCTGGGAGTAAGAAGAAAAGCGCAGGGGGCAAAAGAACAAGCTCTAGTAAATAGAAATGTAAATGCTCTCTATGATAATGAGGCAAAAACTAGTTAATTTAATATGTAGGATCTACTTACCACCACGTTTCTCTGTTACATGCAGGCTTAAGACACTTCAAGTTTGCAGTTTGGACATATAAACAATTTGGACATATTTAACAAACAACACAACTTTACATTCCAAGCTTTATGTTATATAATCTCATTAACAGCGCTCTTTCTGTGTTGAGGTTTGAATATCGTCACAAATTACCTTTTTTTTAAAAAAGCTAAACGGCGACGATAAACTGAAATTACAAAACAAATAAACAAACGATTAGCAATAAACATTGAACATAGATATACGAGGACGGACTGAATAGTTTTCACTGCCTTCACAGTAACAAGAAACTTCGTGCACACTGGACACTCATTAATTCATCGTAGCGTCCCCCACTCGAGCGCGTGCGCGGGGTCCCCTCGGGGCGCGGGGCCCAATTTGAACAAATCGGTCTAATCGGCTTAAAACCGGCCCTGTGTATATATATATATATTATATATATAGAAACGACGTAAGTATAGAGGAGTGTTTCTGCACACGAGGAAGAGAAATAACGAACAAATGAAAAATGAGGTAAACCGCCCGGGAATCGAACCCAGGATCTTCCGATTGCCGGTCAGATATGCTATCCACTACACCACGGGCCTCGATCAGTCAGAAGTCGTAATTCTCCTACATAGGGCAGAAACCAATGCCTTGAGAGGGCACCCTCGCAAATCGTGAATATGTACATTTAACTGCAATGACCACGCAGTATATTAATGTATAGAAACGACGTAAGTATAGAGGAGTGTTCTGCACACGAGGAAGAGAAATAACGAACAAATGAAAAATGAGGTAACCGCCCGGGAATCGAACCCAGGATCTTCCTATTGCCGGTCAAATATGCTATCCACTACACCACGGGCCTCGATCAGTCAGAGGTCGTAATTTGTTCGTTATTTCTCTTCCTCGTGTGCAGAACACTCCTCTATACTTACGTCGTTTCTATACATTAATATACTGCGTGGTCATTGCAGTTAATGTACATATTCACGATTTCGAGGGTGCCCTCTCAAGGCATTGGTTTCTGCCTATAGAAAATTACGACTTCTGACTGATCGAGGCCCGTGGTGTAGTGGATAGCATATCTGACCGGCAATCGGAAGATCCTGGGTTCGATTCCGGGCGGTTACCTCATTTTTCATTTGTTCGTTATTTTCTCTTCCTCGTGTGCAGAACACTCCTCTATACTTACGTCGTTTCTATACATTAATATACTGCGTGGTAAGCAAAAAAGTGGACAAGCTTTTGTTTATAAAAGTTTTAAAATTCGAAAATGTAGTCTGAGGCAACCAAATAACGAGACAAAACAACGTCAGCTTCGAACACACTAGCTGTAACGAATTTTCGACTTCTTTTAAGAATTCGACAGTCTGACATTCAGTTGCTCTTAGACTGCTAGTGCCACTTTTTTCTTTCACTAGTGGGAGTAGGCATTTGTGTTTAGTAACAGATAGCCTTCTAATTTATTTGGGTTTCAGAATTGGACATTTACAAGGGATTTGAATGCCGTGAACGTCGCAAGATCGTCGCCCTAATTGAAGATGGTCGGAGCCAGTGTTACGTCGCCGATGCGCTAGGAATTCCAAGAACAACGGTTCGACGTGTCCACCAACGTTATGTGGAGACAGGAGAGTACACCCGAAAACCAGGATCTGGACGATCGCGCTGCACATCTGCCCGTGACGATCGTTTCATCATCTTGAGTGTTTTGCGAGATCGTCGCTTGACTGCCACAAACGTCCGCAATGAGCTGGAAAGGTCTCGAGACGTCAGTTTATCAGAGCGAACCGTTAGAAGGAGACTTATGGAAAGTGGCTTACATGCTAGACGTCCAGCAATGGGCCCGGAATTGCTCCCACACCACCGCAATGCTCGTCTTGCTTTTGCTCGTAAGTATGTCAAGTGGATTATGGTCCAGTGGGGACGAGTATTGTTCACGGACGAATCAAGACTTAATTTTCGAACATCCGATGGACGGGAAAGAGTGTCAATATACACAACCGTCAATATACACATTAAACGACATAGGGGAGAGCAAGAAGCTTTGTCTCACTTTGCAAGAGGAGCCAAAACATTCGGATAGTCTATTGCCTCACCTAACGGTAAAAGATTGGTGGGAATACCAAAATTTCAATAAATTTAATATACACATGGGAACCTTCCTGTCATCTAGTTTTTTAAATAAAATATTGTGGTTCACTCTATCATATGCCTTATTTATATCTAGGAAACAGCTATAAATAGTTGAATTACTGTCAATGTATTTAGATATTGTTTCTTTAAATACAGAGATACACAGGTCAGTTGAGTGGGACCTTTTAAAACCAAATTGATTAGATGTCCATCGGTAATCATTTAATCGGAGTAACAAGAGTTTTTCTAGTAGTTTCGAGAAGCAGGAAGTGGCAGCAATCGAATCAGGCGAGTTTGTCTAAAACAATTCGTCTAAAATACAATTTGTCTAAATCAATTTGTCTAAAACAATTTGTCTAAAATAGTTTGTCTAAAATCAATTTGTCTAATAACAATTTGTCTAAAATACAATTTGTCTAAAAATAATTTGTCTAAAATACAATTTGTCTAAACAAACAATTTAATATAATATGGCATACAAATTGTTGCCTGATGTACAATGCTATTTATTACTTGCCACGCCCCATCTTAAAAGGTTACCTCTTGTGCGGAATAGTACATCGAAATCAGTTATCCCGGAACCCCGGTTAGGTTAGTTAGGTTAGGTTAGGTTAGGTATATTATGAAATAAATCAACCCATTTTCAATCTTTTCATCCTCACTCCAATTTATCAAGCAGACAAATGCATTTCTAGTTATCTTCAGTTATTAGTCAAATTGTATTTTAGACAAATTATTTTTAGACAAACTATTTTAGACAAACTATTTCGATGTACTATTCCGCACAAGAGGTAACCTTTTTAAGATGGGGCGTGGCAAGTAATAAATAGCATTGTACATCAGGCAACAATTTGTATGCCATATTATATTAAATTGTTTGTTTAGACAAATTGTATTTTAGACAAATTATTTTTAGACAAATGTATTTTAGACAAATTGTTATTAGACAAATTGATTTTAGACAAACTATTTTGACAAATGTTTTAGACAAATTGATTTAGACAAATTGTATTTTAGACGAATTGTTTTAGACAAATTCTCCTAGACGCGGCAGCAATATGCCTGTAATTATTGCTGGACAGAATGTCTCCATACTTATTTTTGACCAGGGGCAAAATATATATCCTCATGAACTCTGCAGGGATATAGCTATGAATAAGCATGGCTGATACGAGCAATGATATATGCAGACATATTACGTCATTGGCTTATTTTAAGTGCTCATTCGATAGGTCATCTACCCCTGACGCAGAACCAGTCTTTAGCTCTTTAATTAACCTCTTCACTTCAGGAACTGATATCAAAGTATTTTCCCTTGTCCCTCCCACAGTCGTTTCGCTGCAATCTATCTTAAGATTATTCCTACTCGCACTGTTAAGAATGTTAGAGTAGTGGCTTTTCCACAGCTTTGCAGTTTCATCCTCCCCCGGCACCCCATCGATTGTTGGAGGGCGGACACTTTTAACACCCGTTTGATTCTTAATAAATTTCCAAAATTTGTTATTATCGTTATTTATGCGAGCTTCACAGGCTCGAATAGACTCTTCTTCCTGTTTACATCGCCTTATGGCCGCCTTATATTAACCCCTACTTCTACACGGAGATCCGACAAAACCCCCACACGAAAAAAACCACGGACAAAACCCCCGGCGACAAAACACCCACCGACAAAACACCCACACGGAAAAAACCCACCGACAAAACCCCCGGCGACAAAAAACCCAGCGACAAAACCAGGGCCCCCAGCCTTCGTTAGGTAGCCTTATAATCGTTTTTCTTTTTCTTTTTCCTTGTGGGTTTGCAGCATATATATATATATATATATATATATATATATATATATATATATTGACGATTGGTTAGTTAAGTAGTAATATTTTCGTTCCATCCATAAACCAAATATCGGACTTACCTAAATGTTGCATACATTCTTCTGTAGCAAAACACAATGACTCGATTCCTGGCTTCAATGCCACTATCGTGAATAAGAAAAGGCTTAGTATTTTCTCTGCCAGTCATAGCCCAATCACCTGAGATTGTAAATTATTTAAGATACTGGATCCTTAGGTCGTCCTTCCTGACGCTTTCTTTGACATTTCTTTTTACTGTACTTAATTTTCCATAGCAAGTCTTCCTTCTTGAGTCATGCTTTCCAATGAATCCGCGACAACGCGACTAGTATTTCCTTTGTTTGATTTGGCCTGTTGATAGTGGGGTTTTTGTCGCATTACCCTATTTCGGGGGTTTTGTCGGTGGGTTTTTTTTCTTGTGGGTTTTTTGTCGTACATTCCTTCTACACATATTCATGTATACTGGTCCTAATCTGGGTCTATCATGAAAGCACCACAAATCGTAAGCGTATTTCGATTCCCTCTTCAGGGGGGCAATAAAATCATTCCATCCATGAATAATCTTAGTATGATAGTTGTAAGATTTAATCAGGGGGCTTCCTGCTTCTCTTAACAGGGATACTATCTTACTATAATACCTATCTATGAGTTTACAGTGAGAATCATTTGAGCAAGGATTACTACAGGCAAGATACAAAATTTCTAAATTATTAAAGAGGTGTGACCTGTTCTGTCTTTATATTCTCTTCTCTGTTGCATATTAACATTAGACCAATCGACGCGATTATTCTTACCTATTGCGTTCTTGTTATGTCGTGTTGCGCATAAATTTATAAAATTAATTAATAGTTCTAATGGTCAATGATCAGAAAGAAGGAAATCATGCAGAATATGAACTCTAACAATTCGAGCCTTTAAAGTTTAGATTATTACTAGTGAGATAAACGATCAATCCACCTGGTGGTACCACTCATATCACTAACGTATGAGTGGTACCCCTGGTTACCCGTAATACATCTACATCACATACTTAATTTGGCCGACTCGCACATGTTACCCGATTCTACAAAGAATTCAGAGTTCACATGCGCGTTAAAGTTCCCCATTATTATACAGTGAGAATATTTGGGGTTTTCTGATAATGACTTAATTTTGTAGAGCAAATCAAAGTATTCATCTAGATTACTGCCGTTGTTGTATGGTAAACAGCAGTTTACAATTAATATGCGATCATTGTTCACTTGTAATTCAATGCCTAACAACCTTACATTATCGCTTGTTAAAATTTTTGTTTTGACAAATTTTTCCTTATTAAGAAAACGACACCACCAAAAGGCCTACCGTACATTAATTCATCTGACAAGTCTACTGCTGATGACGCATGGTACATAAAGTCATCATAGATGGTAGAGAGGAATTTTAGCTCTTGCTTAGGTAGCCAGTGCTCTTGCAGGAGTATCAAATCTGCACAGTCACAGATTTTATGAACATCTATAATTGAATTCCTCACTGACCTTACATTATATGAGACTATTTTCAACAAGTTATCCGCCGTGACTGATAGAAAATTTATTATTAATATGATTTTTATTATACACAGCAACTTCTTCTGGAATGTGAAGTTTGTATGCAGGCGACCAAAACACTCGTATATCTTCTTTTTAGAATTTTTAAACTTGTCCTTTACACTGTTCTCGTCTTTAGCCTGATAATAGCCCTCTGCAGTTAAAAATGTATCCTTCACTTCTTTTGAAAAGTTGAGCACATTTTCCAGATAGGCTCGTAGGTGGTAGTAGCCCGTTCCTGCCGAGATGTTGACCTGACTTAAATATACGTCACACTGGCTGAATATGGCGTGTAGAAATTTTGTTTCGGGAAATACAGCGTACAGAGCTGGGCAGTATTTAAATACATTTGTATTTAAATACGTATTTAAATACATTTGTGTATTTAGAACTGTATTTATAAATACATTGTTTTTCATGTATTTAAATACAGTATTTAAATACTTCAATGAGTATTTAAATACAATGTATTTAAATACTCAAAATATAAAAATGTAAATACTTTTACTGGTTTAATACACGTTCTGTACTAGCACAGTACGACGCGTCGACAGTGTAGTACAGCATGGTTCATGTTTTCAACGTGTCAGTTCAATCAGTTGTGTGCCACTCTTAGTCGAAGCGGTTGATTTCTTTATCGTGTGCGTGTCATGGCTTCAACAAGCAATCCGGTGAATCAAACAGTGATATATCTGCAGATAACAATTTAGTGCACCATCTGTTTGATGGAAAATACTTAAAATTAAATCTAAAGACGGTAATAAGTAAAGTGCACCTGCTTGCTGTGTAAACACGAAGTCTCTGCTGCAAGCAATGCTACAACGAATCTGTACACTCATCCTTTATCAAGCATTTTATATTGTTACTCATGAATTAGTGAATGCATATGTTAAAATTTGTATGTATTAAAATGTATTTACAAATGTATTTAAATACAATTGATGTATTTTGTATTTAGTATCTAAATACATTCGTAAAATGTATTTAGTATTTAGTATTTAAATACATTTCTCCCATGTATTTAGTATTTAGTATTTAAATACATTCAATGTATTTATTGCCCAGCTCTGACAGCGTACTTGTCATCGCAATCCGTTCCATCTGAATGTGCTACACTTACTTTAGCGTACATGTGCGCGCCGCTTAGATAGAAAAAGTAAGGGCCTGAGCTGGGGATCACGAATTCTATAGGAGCACTCGGGGAATTAATTGTGTTTAACGGGTTAATCGTAATAAAGTCACTGTGCTCAATAAAAACTTGAGTTGGGAACATGTCAAAGAGGGATGGATGAAACGTGCCATGACGAGTCAAAAATAGTGGCACCTCATTCGACAAGTAGTAAGCAAGCTATGATTTATGAGAGTAATGTCCTTAGCTTATATCAGTTAAAAAAAATTACCAACCATAGGTTTCACTCGCTTAGAGCACTTCTACTTTTTTGATATCCTTTTACGTTTAACGCCACGTGCTGGTAACCCCTTCTTCTTCCGGACAGCCCTCTTCTTCTTCCCACCATCACGCATTTTTCTCTTTGCATCTTTGATGATTTCGTCCCGTGTACGCTTTAAGTGCTTTTTTTAGAGCTGCTTTAGGTCTAGCCCCCGCCATTATGCCATCTACCTTGCTAAAACCTGATTGTAACATCTTCCTCCCCAGATATCTGGCACTCATCTTCAGCAATGGGATAGCCGTGCGCAATATGGTTGAAAAAATGGATCCAAGCCCACTCCCATGCTGGTATCTCACCCCTCGATAGACTGTGAAAGGCTTTCGGTCCATTATAACTCAGTGCGACGAAAGTGTAGCTTCACTGTTAAGTCCCATCACCGAATGGGAAACTTTTCCTCTCAATCGTTCTTATATATATTGAGATATTGGTTAATAGATTAGTCGCGACATTCACATAATGAGGTTTGTCATATGTAATGCTCAAGCTCTGTCCTCTATGATTGAAAATGTGAGCGATACGAAGCAGGCGCGCTTGAGTATCTCCAACAATATGATGCTCCACGATATTGCTGTAAATATAGCACATGTCTGGGGATGGATAGCCATCGTCCAATTTCTCCAATTTCAGCTGATACATTAGGTTGGACAAATCATGTTGTACCTCGTGAAAGGTATCTCTTTGGAGGGTTGCTCCATATCGTCCCTAGGTTATAATTTTGAACAGCCCTTTGTCTTTAATATTTCTGTTAGCTTGTGATTTTAGGGTCAGAGTGTGTGCAGGGGATTCTTTGTTTACGATTTTGTATACTAAATCAGCCATAAGATTTGAGCTTTTTAAACTAAGTTTTTCTCTCACAACATCCTCGGCCGCACCGTAACGGCCCGGGCCTAGTGTTACTACTGTAGTGTAATACCGTGCATCCCTACTCCGGGCGGTACGCATGGTTTCATCCGAGTTACTCTGGCTTTTTCACACTCATCAAGTCTCTAAGAAGCGTAAAAACGGGTTCTTTATAATCAATACTTAAAAAGAGGGTATCCAACTGAATTTCCATATCCCCACCTCATGCGAATCACGATCCAATTCAACGGGCACATGGAGTTCTATTACAAAGTTGGCCATAGTGTTGTCAGGATGTACAGACAGAAAAGAAGTGGATGGTAGTGTGACGTAGAAATGGTTAGGCGCCATGTTGCACACAATTTAAGCTTCATTATTGCATCAACTTTTATATAGGTGTTGAAGCTTTCTGGGTATCCTAGCCATTTCACCAGGTACATTTTTCTCTTTCCTGATCCTTTGCTGCCTAACATTTTTTCAATTTTAAACGTTTTTTCCTAAATTAAATGTCACTTTTTGTAACTCCTCGCGGTAAAAGCCTCCTGCGATTTCTTCCCCATTCAAATCTTCAACATAATACAGCATTATCTCGCCTTTAGGTCTCATAGCCCTAACTTTAAAAATCTCACGTGTCCAACCTTGCTCAAATCCCTTCGCGAATTTATTACCCGAACGCGACAGCCTTACATAATCATTGATTTTGAAACGTGTAGGGTGTAGCATGGTTCTACGAATATCTCTTCTCACCTCATGCTCTGTGTGCGTATCTCTTTCTAAAACCTCTTTGGGTGTTGTCCCAATCGTGCGATGGTGTGAACGGTTGTATGATGAGCCCAGTGACTCCAGAATGCCTATATATCTGCAAAAATAGCGTGGAATCCTGTTTTCTTTCAACATCAGCGTTTTGGTAGCTTTAATAACTGTTTCAGGCGATTTATTTTTCAGGGGAATTAACCACAGGTATCTGGAGAACACATCTATTATGAATAGGATGTAGCGGTAGCCATCGTTATACACTGAATACCTTTGCACGTCTGTTAAATCTGCCTGCCAATCGAAGCCGCTGTTGTCTTGGCTGTTTTAAACCTTTTTCTCACTGGCTTATGAAGTGTATAAGCATCCTGCTCCCGCAAAAACCTCTCAACATCTTCTTTCCCTACTTCCATCATTATAAACACTCTGTACAGTCTATCAACACCGCCGTAGGAGGCTAGGCTAGAAATGTCATAATAACGTTTTCTTAATATGTTAGCCATTTGCGTATTTTAGAGGCACGTGGAGAGGGTTGACCGTTGTTGTTTGGTCTCTTCTTTCTCCTCTTCAGAGATGCTACCGCTGGGGGTGATGGCGTGCTCAGTTGTGGCACATGCGAGGCTTGCCCCAAGTCTTTTAACCTGTTCAGATTTCCTATCAATGGTTTGGGGACATTTATTTGTTGTATTCTTGCTTTAATATGCTTCCATCCTGATAGTGAGGGCCTATCCCACTTCCTCACCAGATCATGGACGATGTCGACGATATTCGCCCTGTACCGTTGTTCCTTCCACAATGATCTCGCTTGTATCGACCACTGTATAATGGGGTCCTCACTCAATAGATTATAAAGACTAAAGTCTTTATTCCTCAATGTATGTGGAAGATTGCTTTTTAATACATGTTCGATAAGTTGTGGGGGCGCACCGTTATTCTTTGACTGGTCAGCTCTAACGTCGACCCCAGTCATATGTCGCCATGCTCATCGTCGTCTGCGCTGTGTCTAATAACCACGGGGATCTCTGTCAGATTATTATAGTTTTCGTACTCATGAAGAAATTTCTGCAGAGCTTCTTGATATAAGATTCTTTTCTCATCAGGTGACTTTTCACTGTTTAATAGGGCTAACAATTCGCTTTCCATTCTTTTAAGCCTGCTTTTACGGGGTTCTAGAACCATGTCTGGACTCTTTGAACTTTGCAGTGAAGCATACACCTCGTGTGGAATCACTACCACTTTCTTCATTATATTAATCTAGTTAGTAAAGGACCCAAAACTGAAAATAAGATGAAGGAATGACCCCCTCTTTGTACAATAATTCGTTTTTTCTTCCCTTCAGTTTGACTTTTACGAGCGAGTGTACGTATTATGTTCTTGTAACGGCATAGGCGAGCCTTCTGAGGGGTTTCATTGGTACATTACATTTTATAACGTTAAGACAGATTTCACAGATACCTTTTAAGAAGTCGGAGTCGATATTTTTAACAAACATCTGTTGCATGCCCAGTAATCGATGATATTTTTATTAATTCATGGTATTTCTTTAGCCTCTTTGTCATTCTGGAATATACACCGTTTCAGGCTCGTTTGGAATATACTCGTTCTTAGAGGCACTCTAAACGTGTTTCGCGGGTGAAGGTCACAAAGCAAATATCCGTAACGTTGACTTGTAGCTTCTTTATAAACTTTCAAAAACTTCTTAGCTGATTCGGGAACATTTGACTGGCTAATACCCCAATTTGTGACACATCTCTACTTTGTGCGAATAAGACTAGATATTGTGTATTTAACGACACATCGCGCATATATCTATTTTTGAAAAATAGATTCTGATTGATGAAGAATACGCTTATGTTAAGATGGTAGGAGAACACTGTAAATGCCTCGGCAAACGTTTTATGCATTTCCAACATGAGATCGTCAATTACAGTGACTGTATGTTCATTTCCCTTTAACGAATTAATGTCATATACACCTTTGTAGAACAAAATTTCATCTTGGTACTCGTTGAACACTGACTGGTACGTCGAATAGCACCATATGACTTTATGCACAAGTGTTGAGAACATCTCTCCCTTATCTTTAATGATTTTAAACATAAACACAGTTTTACCACATCCTGTAGAGTGTAGAGCCAGATATAATACACGTGGACGGGCTCGTCAACCTGAATTTTTCTACAGAATGCATCTCTAACACGTCACACTCCTATGTAGATCATTTACAAAATATAATAAAAATTTAAATGGTGTTCCTTATATTCTACAGTCTTGTTTTTCCTCTTCTTCCACAGAACCGTGAATGACGACGAGGTACATTACCATACCATGCCCATCATCGATATTACAGACGATCCCGATGACAGTGTAGTTGTGGTTACAGACTCCTTCCCCGCTGGCGAACACACACCAGCGGCACCTGTAGCGCCCCCACGCGACAATTCAAAGCGGAGGCATGATGAAGAGCCTTCCACGTCAGGTATAAAGTGTGCCAGTAGTGCACCGGTTGTAGACCCCCAGTAATAGAACTCTAAGTCTTACGACACAACCCCTACACTAGTTCCTTCCCCAAATAAAGATGTACCTCCTTATTCCTGTTCAATTCCAGTCACATCCACAACAGCAGCTGCTTCTCGTGCTGTAGAGGATGGCCTAACATTCGAGTTCGTGCGCACCGCTACCCCCACCCCGGCCCTGACTAGAAATCGTTACATAGTCAGGGTTGACCATGTGTCCATGTATAGCGATGGTGTTGAACACGGACTACGACGCGTAGTTGAACGTATTATGGAGTTTGCCCTTCAGAACCGCGACGAACGTGAAATCAGGACGCGGCTGTCCTTCGGGTTCGGGTCAGATGACGGGGATGTAGATGATTTTTGGGTAGTAATACCATTCAGACGCTTGGCAGCTGTAGATATAGAATTAGGCCGTATAATGGGCCTCTCAAAGTAGTGTAGCCTTCAATATGGACAACTTCACGGTAGATATTGACAGAGTATTCCGTGTTGCGGGTCATAGTTCCACACCTTATACTCTTAACTTCAATTCTCAGGCTATTTATAGACGGCATATAAACACCGAGCGTGGTTGCGGCTTTATAGCATTAGTCTTGGCCCGTATGTTTACTGTACTAAATACACGGACCCAAAAAATTTGGCTGCCTACGGTTGTGCAGCGTGCTCGTAATCTTCAGATTGCAAGCTTGAGTTTGACTGTAATATGGGTCTTGAAGAGTTGAGAAAGGTGGAGCAGGAAATGAATGTTCGTATAGTTGTATTTGGAATGGATGATCGTCGTAGGACTGTGTATGTTTTTAAAAGCAGTGTGAGAGACCGTACAAGACCCCTACTTATTTTAGGGCTGTCAGGGTCGACGTATCTCTCCATCTGTAATATAAGGGACCTTTACGCGAGTTATGATAAAAGTCGAAAATATGGAAGGCATCATGATTTGTGTAAGGGATGTCTCGAGTTTGCGGATGATATAGTGAAACATTGTAAGGATTGCCACATGGTATGTGCGCAGTGTAAAAGCTTCAAATGTGAAAGTCGTGTAGTTGAAGCTGAGAAGAGGGACTGTAATGTGTGTAGACGCACATTTTTCAATAATAACTGTTTTGAGCTCCATAAGTCAATTGGCACTTGCAGGAAAATGAGAATCTGTGAATGTGGTATATTTCATATGACGGATAATTGGGGGAAATTCAAGCATAAATATGATGAAATTCACTGTTCTACATGCCACGAGAAATATAAGGCAGATGGTATAAAGCATGTATGTTATATGAAAGATGCTAAGCCTAAAAATAGACTTTGTATAACTGTATACTACGATATAGAAAAATATAAGGTTGCTGAAACCAAAAAAGTTATTCCACATCTACTTGTAAGCCAGACTATCTGCGATGAGTGCATGGAAGTCGAGTGTGATGAGTGTCACAAATGTGGTAAACGAACAAATTTGCTGGTTTTTTAAACGATCGCATACGACAGCCCTGTGAAACTCTGTGTCCTATATTTTCAAGTTAGTGGACAAGTTCAAAAAATGACTGTATATTCTTGCCCATAATGGGGCAAAATTTGACACAGTTCCTTTATAAGGAACTACTTGAGCACGAATCATCCGAGATATTTACAGGCGATCCCTTGAAAAGAGGAAACAAACTTATACAAATGCAAATAAGAGGTAATGTTCAGTTTAAAGACACTTTATTATTCACACCTTGTAAATTAGCGAAGCTACCCAAGGTGATGGGCGTAGCAGCCGAAGTTTCAAAAGGGTATTTCCTTTACACTTTCCTCACTAGCGACACTTTAAATTACGTAGGCCTGCCTCCCCCAAAACATTACTTTAACTATGCCAACATGAGTGATAGTGAGCGTGAAGATTTTGATCGCTACTACAACAGTTTTAATGGAGATACTCCTTACAATATATCGGTTGAATGTGAGCGTTATTGCGTGAATGATGTGCGCGTTCTTAGAGTATGTTTCCAGGCCTTTAGAAGGCTGTACATAGACCAGTTCAAATGCGATCCGTTGCAAGTTGCAACCACGATCGCCTCATTGTGCTTTATGGTTTTCAAGAACAATTTCATGCCTAAAGACACCTTAGCCGTCATTCACAGAAACAACCCTCGCAGTTATGGGCATAAGGCTATTTACTGGCTCATACACCTACAGCAGCAGACAGGTGTATACATAAAACACGCCCGCAACACGGAGGAGGTACCCGTTAAGGTCAATGGTCGTGTTTTTTGGGTTGATGGTCTAAGGCTCTAAGCCAAGACCGTATCACTGGTGAGAAGACTGTGTACTCCTTTACTGTTGCTGGTGGCACCGATGCCCACGTCCTGAGTGTGGAATCGTAGGAGATATCCATGGTAGATCTCCTGCCGACAATCTTGCATGGACCCGCACCCGCGATCAGCTTATAGGCTCCCAGTTCACTCACAAGGTTTTGTGGGAGCACGAGTATGATGCACGGATGGAGACAGATGGACAGTACCATGAAGAAATAAACACCATTAAGCGTTCAATGGTGTTGGATCCTCTCAGATGCGGTGATAGCTTGTTCGGAGGGCATAAAAATCCCTTCAAGCTATACTTTCCGCGTACGGAGCGCGTAAAACTCCATTACTACGACTTGTGTTCTTTATACTCCTACGTGATGAAGAACAATCGATACCCCGTAGGAGCACCTGCAAAGCTGGTGGGACCAGCCCTGCTCACCATCGAAGAGTTCTCAACAAATTTGAACAAAAACTACTACGGTCTTTCTTTCGTAGATGTGCTCCCCCCTCGCGACTTATGAATGCCGATCTTACCAGTCGTTATAGAGCACAAGCTCATGTTTCCCCTGTGCGTGAAGTGCGCGAGGAGAACAATGGGTCCTGTAATCATACAACCAACCAGCGGAAGATGGGGGGCATATATACAAGCCCTGAGCTGTCCCTAGCCGTTTGCCACGGCTACAAAATATAAAAGATATATGAGGTGTGACGGTTCCAGAAGCTACCCAACCTTTTCACGCCATATATAAAAAAATTTTTGAGGATAAAGTAGAAGCATCAGAGTATCCGCGAGGAGTTGATACCGAAGATGAAAAATCCGCGTATATTCAACGCTACCGCGACCATGAAAGGATACAACTTGACCGGCCCCAAATTGCTAAGAACCCGGGCAAACGCTTTAGTGCAAAGTTGTGTCTAAATAGTCTTTGGGGAAAATTCGCACAGAATACGGGCAAGGGGAAGTTCATCTAGCCCAAAGTTATAACTCCCGATAAAGAGGTCATGAAGATCGTGAATGTAGGTAATACGTACATAATAAAGCACAACATTACCGAATTGGCAACAGATACCTCACGTGTTACAAACATACCTGTAGCAAGCTTCACAACCGCATAAGCTCGCATCAAACTTTGGGGTCTATTGCATTCTCTTGGGCATAGGGTTCTGTACGCCGACACAGATAGTGTGATATTCACAGCGAGGGAGGGTGAATACATGCCGCCTATTGTGGAATTCCTCGGAGAGGTGACTGATGAGATCAAGGATGAGTATGGAGATATCGCATACGCCGACTCTTTCGTCTCAACAGGTCCAAAAACTTATGGGGTACGGGTGAGGGTGGGGAAGGAGCTGAAATATATCGTGAAGGCTAAGGGCATCACGCTTAACCAGGTGAACCGACGGATCGTTAACTTTGATTCGTTGAAGGAGCTAGTGTGCTTGGAAGATGAAGACGACCAACCGCCCCAACTGATTGTAGGGACCCACAATTTTGGAGCTCAGAAGTTGGAGGGTGTGACGGAACTTCGGTGTACGAAAGTGTCGTTACACCTATAGGAAGCGTTACCAGGTGCCTGGTACCTATGATACTGTACCCTTTGGCTACCATAACCTAGATTTATATATATATATATATATATGTCTATTTACTTGTTAACGATATGTTTATTTTATTTATTACACGTATTTGAATATATATATATATATATATATATATATATATATATATATATATATATATATATATACTTTGAATAATTCGATGATATGTTTATTAAATAACACGCGTTTCAATTAGCGTTTCATTTTCTCTTTTGTGTGTGTGTGTGTGTGTGTGTGTGTGTGTGTGTGTATGTATAGGAAAAGTCCTAAGCTTCGCCTCCCTGTATAATCGATCAAAGGTCACGTGACTCCTGCTACTACCTTGGCATATCTCTACCCCTGTGTGCTCAGTTGACTGCTGCAAGCCCTGGATCTCAGACGTGTATTTGAAGAATTCTCACGTAGAAGAAAAATAGTGATGGCTACCTTTGATATTGCGTGCTCGACGTTTATGAAGTGGTATTCGGTAAAGTCTACAGATGTGATGGATACTGAAAAACTCCATTGTCCTCCCTTCTTTGAGACTTTTAAGGCTACATTGAACCGTGCGAAGCTTGAGGAACAAGATGTTCAAATACTCTACGGCTATTCTGGTGCGAGCAATGCAGGATTTCGTGGCACAAACGATGTAATGGACTATGTTGTAGGACTAAACTGCGTAAAAGCTTATATACACCGTGAAGTGAACGAAACAACAAGGGCAGAAGAGATGCAACGGTATGGTTAGCGAGTCTCGTTGATGAGTGGTGTGACAAGCGGTATGACAAGCGGTATGACAAGCGAATGTAAATCTTGTTATAATGGACAATCTGAAGTATTTTTATCATTACATTCATATATATCATGACGAGGTTTGCAGTGAGGTTATGGCTAAAGGCCTGTGTGAGTTTTTATAGAATTTAGAGATGATTATCGCTTGGTAAGCAAAAAGGATAAATAGGACACATGTTTCTCTCAAATAGTGCGCCGGAGTGTTAATAAAATGTGTTTAGTTCGTGAAAATACCCCTGAACAAAAATGTCTGGTGCGCATTTTGGGGAGTGGGAGTGATAACACATTAAAACCGATATTACTTCATGTGTCGCAGATGGAAAAATTCTCTAAACGGTTGCCCAGTATAATGGGGTACAGGTATTCACATGACTCTTTCACGTTGGAACAACACCGTACACGATTCATTAACTTATGATGTGACTCGTTTCCCACACCTGTCTCCGTGTTAAACCGCGTACCGGCTGCTAATAGTCATCCCAGAGCTTGTCGGACGTGCACTCCTCACAGTAGAATATGATGGAACTTCCGTTGAGCAGCATTCTCAATGCCGTATACGATGTGTCCGTGACGAAGTCATTACGTGCGTTCAGGCGAAAAAACCGGTGCCGTTAACTATGTACTTGAAACGAATTGTAGACAAACAAACTCTGGTAAACGGAATGTTATTTATTTAACTGTTTAGGAGATGAATAGAGTCTTCGTGATAGTTGAGAAGTAGAGTGAGGATCGTTACAAAATACCTACAGGTGTAGGTACAAGAAGAGAACAGATTAATGATGCCCCCTCATATGCCATTGTTTATACGTTATGTATAAATCGCGACCAGCCATGCATATATACGGCTGATGTGGAAGAATGCTTCTGATAATAACGTCCTTGTTACCACGCAAAACCGTTTCATCCTCGACAGAATGTTTGAAATCGTCGGTTTCCGCAAGCTAAAGCCTGTATTAGACGCACGTTTTATGGATATGGTTTATTTTGATACGGTTCTTGAATATGCATACACCGCTCTGCTCGACGGGTTTACCGAGTGTAGGAATGAACATGGCGATAATGGTCTAGAACTGGGTGCTTATTTAAAAGGTTTAGACTCTTTGAAATATCCTGAACTTTGGTACAAAGCACTTGAGCGGTACAGGGCAGAGCTCACCTACACGTTCACCCTGAAGAACTATTTCTTTATATAATGAGCAGTTGTCGCTACGACTTAGAAGATTATTTCAACTGCCGCTATGCACTGTGAAGAAGAGTTCACGGTTGAAAACCGCGGATCGGTAAGAATAAATCCTCGATTGGAAAGGTGTGTTTCTAAACTTGAATTTAATAATGATGTTGTAGCTAACGATGCCTTTTTTGTGCGTGCTTTTGATTGTATTTTGTCCGTGTTTAAAGAGAGTGATAACTTGCCAACCGAATGTAAAGTGGACACAAAAATAGTATTGAACGAATTGAAGGCCCTTTACATCGAATATAGGCATCCCCATACCTTGAGCGGTGAATTAATGTTAAATCGTATTTATTGCATAGAACGGAGCAAGAATGATGCTACTGTAGACTCGATCACGTGTGAGTTTAGTATTTTAGTTAAGCGCAGTAGAACATAAAGTGCATGTATTTTGATGTAAATTATTTTGCAGTCTATTTATTTTCTATATATTTATTAAAATGTTATTATTTAATATAAATGTGCATATAGATTTCTCCTGTACTATTTTTGATGTCTATACAGGGTGTCCCAGAATTAACTATCTATTTCAATGAAATCGGACAAATTTTTTAAAAACACACTTTTATTTATGTTTATCATGTTTAATATGTGTTAAAAATGTATAAATTTCTAAATTTTTTTCATAATTTTATTTTCATAATTTTTTCATAGTTTTTCATAGTTTTATTTTCATTCTCTTTCAGAACCCTATTAATAATGAATACACAAGAACGCATCTTTGTTGTAACATCCCGTATCAAAGGAATGCAATGTAATGAAATCAGAGAAAAATTTACAAGAAGATTCCACAGAACCGGTCCTACAGACAAAACGATTCGTGAACTTGTGAACAAATTTAAAAGAACTGGATCCGTATACGACGAGGTGGGAAGAGGACGCCCAAGGACAGCACGTAACAGTACCGAACAGGTACGACAATTGTTTGAGGATGAACCAACAACTTCGGTTAGGGAGGCCGGTCGAAGACTCAACATATCCAAGACAACAGTTCATAGAATCTTGCGTTCGACACTGATGAAAAAGGCTTATCACATTCAAGTACTGCATGCCCTAAATGAAGAGGATTATCCAAATCGAGCAGCAAGGTGTGCAGAAATTGTGGATCAAATCGAAAATGAAAGTTTATTGGATAACATCTTATTCAGTGATGAGGCGACTTTCCACACGTGTGGTAAAGTCAATCGACACAACTGTCGTATCTGGTCCAATGAAAGACCGTCTGAAGTCATAGAATGGCAAAGAGACTCTCCAAAAGTTAACGTGTGGCTTGGGATGACCAAATCCAAAATTTATGGCCCATTCTTCTTTGCGAAGCAACTGTAACAGTACCGTCTACCTTGATATGCTTCAGCAGTTTCTCGAACCACAGCTTCTTGATGATGGCATTCTTGATAATGTTGTGTTTCAACAAGATGGAGCACCATGTCATTATGCTCTAATTGTTCGAGAATACCTCAACAGACGCCTTCCGAATCGGTGGATTGGACGTGGAGGACCTCGACCTTGGCCTCCGCGTTCTCCGGATTTGACACCCCTGGATTTCTTTGCATGGAGTTTCATAAAAACAAAGGTTTATCGCCAAAAGATCAATAGTTTAGCTGAACTTAAAGAACGCATCCAGTTGGCAGTGCGGGAGATAACACCTGAAATGCTTCAAATGTGTTTCGCAGCGCTGAGGATAGATTTGAAATGTGCAGAGATACAGACGGTGCACATGTTGAAACTTCTCAATAAAGTTTTGACTTATGATTTATAAATCTATTTGTTTTTGTATCATAATTTAGTAATAAACACAAAATTATGTCAGTTTTTATTAAATTTTCCGATTTCATTGAAATAGATAGTTAATTCTGGGACACCCTGTATAGTAATTTAAGAATATATATATTGCGTATATATAATATATATATATATATATATATCGTTTAAAGTGTGTATAGATTTCTTCTGAACTATTTTGAATGTATATTTATTTTCTATATATTTCATGAAATTATTTCCAATAATTCGTCTACGTTTATATATTAATTTTTGAATGTATATTTATTTTCTATATATTTGTTAAAATTTTATTATTATTATTATTTAATATAAATGCGTATATAGATTTCTCCTGTACTAATATTATTATTATTTAAGAATATATATACTGTATATATATATATATATATATATATATATATATATATATATGATGAATAAAACCACGAAGGAAAGGAAACAGAATGATGCTCAAGCTCTCTTTCGTCTAATGACATCCTCAGGAACACTGAAGTACATAAAGAATTACAGCCTATATATAGGTTACAGAAAAAAACAAAAACGGAGAAACAAACTTAAAGGATTGTGAGGGGCACACAGATTTATAAGGAAAAACTATCGATTTTTAGCACAAGATTAAATGAATTGTTTCCAACCAATGTTATAGATAAAAAAAATATACAAATTTATACTGGAAATCTGCCCGGGTTTTAGCACTCTGCTCTTTTTGTATATAAAAATTGAAAATTATCGATTTTTAGCACAAGATTAAATGAATTGTTTCCAACCAATGTTATAGAAAAAAAAAAAATATATATATACAAATTTATACTGGAAATCTGCCCGGGTTTTAGCACTCTACCCTTTTTTTGTATATAAAAATTGAAAAATAAAAGTTATTAGGGTGGCATACAAGTTTACCAAAGATTTAGCGTTCTACCTTTCTTATCTAAATCTGTTCTGAAGGAATTCAAAACAACAGGATCGAGTTGAAAAAGACCTTTGCTTATGTTGAAGTTATTTGTAAGTTGGATAATGGCAGACTCAAGAATATTTCTATTAACAATGTTGCTAGAGTGAAATAAAACTGAAGCATTATTCCACTCAATACAGTGGGATAACTCTGACAAATGGACAAAAAGGGCACTAGACAACTGTCCTGTTCTAACGGAATATTGATGCTGTTTTATACGTGTGTGCAAATCCTTTCCCGTCTGACCTGTTGTTTTGAATTCCTTCAGAACAGATTTAGATAAGAAAGGTAGAACGCTAAATCTTTGGTAAACTTGTATGCCACCCTAATAACTTTTATTTTTCAATTTTTATATACAAAAAAAGGGTAGAGTGCTAAAACCCGGGCAGATTTCCAGTATAAATTTGTATATATATATTTTTTTTTTATCTATAACATTGGTTGGAAACAATTCATTTAATCTTGTGCTAAAAATCGATAGTTTTTCCTTATAAATCTGTGTGCCCCTCACACAATCCTTTAAGTTTTTTCTCCGTTTATTGTATATATATATATTAATTTTTTTTTTTTCTGTAACCTATATATAGGCTGTAATTCTTTATGTACTTCAGTGTTCCTGAGGATGTCATTAGACGAAAGCGCTTGAGCACCATTCTGTGTTTCCTTTCCTTCGTGGTTTTATTCATCATAATTATTTTTCACGTGTTACTTTCGTGAAATAATTTTCATATATATATATATATATATATATATATATATATATATATCGTTTAAAGTGTGTATAGATTTCTTCTGAACTATTTTGATTGTATATTTATTTTCTATATATTTCATGAAATTATTTCCAATAATTCGTCTAAATAAAAAGAATGACGTACTTGTGTTTTATTATCCAATAAATGCTTTCCTGAGTGTATATATATGTATATAAACGAGATTAAGGAATAACTGGGGTGATGGAAATATATATAAACAATGCACTTTCATCAAATATATATATGTATACACCAAGTCAACTGGTTGCTTAAGACTTCTAAGCGAACTGTCAAGAACATCTCCTTTAATTAAATAAATAGCGCAATCTGGCAACTCAGAAGTTAATAATATGTATATGCCTATATATATAATATATATATATATATATATATATATATATATTAATGTAAAGAACGACGCTTGTGTAGAAGAGTGTTCCGCACAAGATGAGGAGGGAGAACGAGCAAATGAAAAATGAGGTACCTCCTAGGAATTGAACCCGGGATCATCCAATTGCCGGTAGGATATGTTAACCACTACACCAAGGACCCCGATTAGTCAGTACCCGTAATTTTCCTACATACGAGCGGAATCAAATGGCCTGCCCTGAGGGGGCACCTTCGCATGCCGTACATACATTTTAACTGCAAACAACACACAGTATAATCAATGTAAAGAACGACGCTTGTGTAGAAGAGTGTTCCGCACAAGATGAGGAGGGAGAACGAGAAAATGAAAAATGACGTACCTCCCAGGAATCGAACCCGGGATCATCCAATTGCCGGTCGGATATGTTAACCACTACACCAAGGACCCCGATTGGTCAGTACATGTAATTCTCCTACATACGAGCGGAATCAAATGCCCTGACAGGGCACCTTCGCATGCCGTACATATATACATTTTGACTGCAAACAACACACGTATAATTAATGTAAAGAACGACGCTTGGGTACTGACTAATCGGGGTCCTTGGTGTAGTGGTTAACATATCCTAAGCAAAAACCACTTGGCTAAGCCAAGTGCGTTTGGCAGTCCAGGCGAAAGGATGCCCTCTCTCTCCTCTCTTAGGTTAAGGTTTAACTTCTTAGGTTAGGGATACCCCTTTTGGAGCGAGGCCCTCCTCCCTTCTCCCCCAAAGTTAGAGTTTATCTTCTTAGGTTAGGGTCACCCCCTTTGGGGAGAGGTCATCCTCCCTCCCCCAAAGCTCCCCTTCATGCAACTTGGGGGTTACCCACCCCCTTGGTGCATAAATCCCACTCCCTTTGCAACATTGATCAACATTGCAATTGCACTCTCCCATTTTGCGGCCATACTACTAACGTATATTACTTTAGGAATTTGCATTAACTTTCATGTATTAACAAATTTATAACACCCTTTTTCTCTTTCCAGATCTCTTAAAGTAATAATAGCATAGTTATATAAAACAAATGAATTAAATTGAATTTAAAATATTTCATTTCAGGAGAGGACCTATAGCCAAGTCCTCCTTCAGGACCTTAGATTGAAACAATTAGGTATACCATTTCAGACGAAAGTAGGGGTCTTTTCGGTTTTAGGTCTGGCATTGGATTTTTTCCATGTTTTTGGTATATATACGTAGATTTTTACGCTGATTCCATTTCTGCAATCCGTTTCTTGGAGAAGTAAACACAAAAAAGTTATGGCCCAAAACTTGTATTCAAATATCCACCTATACTTAACCTACCCTACCCTAACCTACCCTACCCTAACCTAACCTAACCTAACCTAACCTCCCCTGCGTATGAACGCATCGAACAGCTCAAAGGGTACAGCTTCAGTCACAAAACAGTGAACCACAGCGAAAACTTCGTGGACCCTTCAACTGGAGCACACACGCAACGGATAGAGTCGACGTGGAACCAACTCAAACGCGGTAACAAGCGCCGGTGTGGTACGCACCGCTCCATGATCGACTTGTATCTCTGCGAGTTTCTGGCGTTGCCGACACGCAGGCAAAGATCTAGTGCACCAAATGCTGAACGATATTGCGCAGTTTGGCAAGTAGCAAACTTTGGTTTGTGTTCCGTTCTGTGTTCTGGAAACCTGTAAACGTAATAAACTTGCACATTAACTTTTTTCGTATTTATTTCTCCAAGAAACGGATTGCGGAAATGGAATCAGCGTAAAAATCTACGTCTATACAAAAAATATGAAAACAATCTAATGCCGGACCTAAAACCGAAAAGATCCGAAAGGAGTCTAACTTTATTCAGTACCGTAGTCATAGTAAAAAGAAGAACTTTATATCTGGCAACCTTTTGTCAAACTGTCAAACTAAAAATAAACAAAATGGATGCAGCTACTAAAAAAGTAGCCCAGTTTGGAAGTATTTTATAGAAATAAAAATGAAACTTATGTCTTATGTAAAATTTGTGATGGGGAAAATTTTGAGAGGAGGAAAATCTTCACAAATTTGTAACACAACGCAAATAAAATTCTATTATATGTAACACAAATAATATTCTATTATGGTGAAATGACTGATGTCGCCATTCAGGCATGCATTAAATTTATATGAAACATATCAAGAGCTGAAAATTGCATATATATATTACAGAAATATTAAATAGAAATTAATAAGTGTGTAAAAGTCCTGAAATTAAAATACTTTTGTCAGTTTAACATTATATTACTTGAGATTTTGAGAAGGAAAAATCATTCCGTAATGCAAACGCTATGTGGCGCTGTTGTCGGTTTCATATGAACTTTTTTGTATTGAAACTTATCATCAAAATTAATGCGAAGTAGATGGAGCTTCATTTATTCTAGTTTTTATGTTTGTACAGGATATATTAATTCTTCGTTTTTACTATGTTTTTCTTTACCTTAATAAGGAGTAGAGAAGCATAATCGATATTGTGTTGTTGTCGTTACTTGAAGTGGCATCTGTCTCATTAAATTGCTTCGCGTCCTATTAAATCTTGAATTGTAGAGTAGATGACTCGCGACTCATTGGTTCGACATGGAAATACAATGTCCTTGTTTTCATATGCGACAAAATTTAATTGTTTCGTTGGCTGTACAACTTAATTTTACTAACAATATCTCCATAGTTAAAAATCAAAGAATTTAAGATTGGTTAGCGATTGGTTTTTTACTTTTATACTATTACGTTGTTGTTGTTGTTGTTGTATCTACATTGGGAAGGTAATACAGTGCTTTTTTTCTAGAAAGAAAGGGTCCGGAACTCTGCTATAAATTTCCTACAGCCTTTGCCAGTTGTTACCCCTATTCCCTGACCACCCCAATAAAAAAAAGACTCCCTTCTATTCCTAAAATTGTCATATAATCCCGAAATAAATAAATAAATAAAAATAAAATCGGAATGTAAATAAAAACAATTTTCTCCCGTACGTTAAAAATAAAAGGTACCGGAACGCCGTTCCGGCGAGTTCCGCCAGAAAAAAAAAGCCCTAATATTACCGATAAAGAAATATTCTTTAGAAAAAGCAGTTAAATTTATGGGCTAAAGATATATCATAATTTATACTATATAAATGATCGTAAATGTTATTTCTACCTTGTCTTTGTTATGCATTTCTAAAGAAAAAATGTCCCCATAAATTAGGCTCTCAAAAGCGAAAGGAAAAAGGGGCGTAAAGAAGAACGAAGACGACATGAGAAGGAAGAAATCGATATTAAAGTATTTTAATAAGACTCAGGACAGTGGAAAAGGTTTTCGAACGATAACTCCCTCTACAGAGGAAGAGGAAAAAAGGTAAAAACTCTGTAATAACATTAGAGGAACTCTGGGAACAACAGCAACATTTTGGGGGCCAAATCTCTACTGAGAAGAATTCCGAAATTGATTTAAATGGAAGGAAGTGCGAGGGACTAACGGTATAAAATCAGTGTTGGTTCTGAGCCTTATTTGAATAAGGGCATGTACGAAGATAATCCTGGGCCCCCAATAGCTCGGTGGTTACGGTGTCTGTCTTTGAGCGGTGAGGCTCTGGTTCACTCCCGTCTGCTGGCTCCTGGGTTGGGTTGAATTAGCCGCTTACCGTGTCATTACTCGGCCTAAAGGTGGCCCTTGGGGCACGCTAACCCAACATCGTAGGGAAATGAGCTTCCTAGCTGTTACCTTTTTTTTACCTTTTACGAAGATGATCCAGGAACGTGGCAGACATATTAGCAGACATTAACAGTTTACGGTGTTTTGCGGTTTAAAAACAAACTCAATTAAGGGACAGGATTAAGTGTCCTCAAATTTTGAAGGACCCTGGGCTTTAGCTCCTTCATAGCCCCTCTCCTCTATAGTCCGGCCCTGCTGACCAAGTTCTAATTTATCCCTTTAATTTGGTGGTTCCCAACCTTTTTTTGCTGCGACCCTAAACTGGCCACCAACAGGATCTCCCGACCCTCAGGCTTATGATAAAATTTAAATATGTATATAAATATGAATTAAATTTAAAAATAGTGAATATAGTGACCCTTTGTGACTCTACTTGAGGACCTCCGCGACCCTGATTTTGGTGTGACCCGAAGTTGGGAACCACTGCTTTAATTTAATGTGTATATCTGTAAGTGCCAATATAATATACGTAAACAAACGGAATATAAAGACGAGGATTCTTAATCTCCCTGAATGGCTGCACGAAGCAGTATAATCACAGACGCACAACCAAGACGGTGTAAGTATTTCGCGGAACACTGAACACTAAATATGACGTAGTTATTTGTAGACTTGTTTCATTAATTTGATATATGACCTATTAATTTTTTTTTTTTAGTTTCATGCTATAAGTAATAAGCAATTTATCTTTTGTCTCATTTCCAAGGACGTAGATTATTTGATATTTATTACCTTTGTATATTAGAGTGACTTTTACTTAAGAAAAACTTCCATCTGTCTCCAGATAGAATTTTCAGACCGGAACCAAACCTGCGAAATGTGAATCTAATGTTCTACCAAAGAACTGTCGTAAAGATGATTTATTACTAATAAAATAAGATATAATTTTTTTTTTTGTTGACAGACGTTAGAATGAAAGTTTTTGATGTATAACGAACAGATCAAACGATGAACCATAAGAATGTAGGCTGCAACTATGAATATAATAAGAATGCGTATGGCGTGTATTTGCACTATTAATTTGCCCAAAACTACAATGTATATGTAAATAAACCGAAACCAGCCTGCATAGATTGCCATGACTGACAGACAATTAATAACTTGGAAATAGTGTCATTAAATACCAATTTTGTGTTAAGACTATTTTCTTTTTAATTTTGTTCCTTTTTCAAATACTTTGAACGCCTGTTACGCAATACGTAATATTTAATTGAACATAATTTTACTCAAGATTTTTAAGCAGTCATAAGTAGGATCAAAATTTTCATCAACTAACTTGCAAACATGGAAGTGAAAGTAAACGGTGTATGTATACCACCAAAGAGGGTATGTACAGTTGTATACCACACATTTTGAATATAAATAAATACCGTAACTATACTAGCGAGGAGTTGGTATTTCCTATCCTTTTACTAATATATAACCCCCACCAGTTACACACCACTCCATCTCTGCCACAAAACCTTCTCCTGTCAGGTGAGTGCTCAAAACTTTATTGAAAAGGTTTATTTATATTATTAATCAATTAATTATTGTATTAATTGATTAGTATTAATAATATAAGTAAACATTTTCAATGGAATGTTGGTTTCTGTAATTGTATTGCTGTTCCTTGTAAAATTTCGGTTTACGAAGAATGAATCATTGACAAGTATATATATATATATATATATATATATATATATATATATATATATATATATATATATATATCTGGACAGCATTAAATGCAGGGTTGGCCAAATTTTTTTTTTTTTTTAGAAAAACCCAACCCACGTGTTTTTTCAGGGTTTTTTCACAAAAACCCAGAAAGCCCCCCAGCCCAGTTAGGGTTTTTCATGGGTTTTTTCATAATGTTGTTGACAAATCGTAAATGCATACATCTTTACGATCTTGTATTGTATTCCTGCTTCCACTTTGCCTAAAATTAAAGGATAATACAAAGAATCACCATTAACAGCCGTCAAAATAGATAGCAAAATCAAAATTGACTGGTTTTACCTTGTCTGAATACCCATTAGGCCATTACCCTTCCCAAAAATACAAAGCAGACCAGGAATAAATTTGGCAAGCAAGTTAGCAACCCATTTACAAATATTTCCAAGTACAGTACTCAGTTTGCTAGACAACCTTGAACCAAACGCATATGGAACACGTATGTAATGAGTATGCTGTATGCAATACGCACATTTGGAGTCTACCTCAGTCCTCACTCCTCAGACTCTCAGAGTTGCTACGTGTCACTATTGTGTCTGACTCTGACTGGTCGTGTTGGTTGTGTTTGCTTCTGGAGAAAGAAACTAAATTATGTTTGCAATGCAGTTTTCAAAATCAATGTAACGTTTACTTCTATCATATTTTTCCTCACACAGAAATTTAATCACAGAAGTCGTATCCAATATTGTATTAAAATACCTAGGTTACCAGGTAGTGGTCGCAAGCAAGCAAGCAAGTGAGTGGCTTGAAGTGTCCCGAATAGAAAACTCGAGCAAAGTAAAGTGTAATCACTGTGGATTAGAGCTGACATCCAAGGTAGAACGTATAAGAGCACATCTGGCAACTGTGACAATAGGAATCGTCACGAGGATGATGGATCAAAGGGAGGCTCAAGTCATGCATCAACATCACCTGACCAGAGTCGAGAGTCTACAGCTTCACCAGTAGATTCTCCACTTCTCTCACCAACGTCACCATCTATATCAAGCATCTTGCAGGCATCATAAGGAACATCTTCAAGATCAGAATTAGAGGTCATGTCTCCAACTCCAAAAAAAGTTAAACTGGTCCAAAATAAACTTTTTGGTTATGCCTGCAAGACCACAGAATCACAAGTGAAACATATTGACCTGCAAGTAGCGAAGTTCTTTTATGCTAACAGCATTGCTTTCAAAGCTGCTGAATCAAAGCAATATAAGGAAATGATGAACTACTTGAGACTAGGTTATCACCCTCCATCAAGAAAGGATCTAGCAGGAAAGTTGCTGGATGAAGTTCATTCAACAATTGAAGAGAACATAAAAAGTGACTTGAGTGAATCTATAATCACACTCCTTCAGGATGGATGGTCATCAGTGCAAAATTATCCCATAATTGCGTCATCAATTCACACTGGGAAAAGTTCCTACCTCCTAACTACTCATGACTGCGGTACTGAAAAGAAAACAGCAGAGTTCTGTTGTGAAATTGCGACCAAGAGCATTCAGCAAGTAAAAAACACCTATGGAAAGGATGTAAGTAGCTGATAGTTTTTGTATTAAATATAATTTGCTAAACATAGGTACATTTAAATAACTAAACAAATAGTTGAGAGTATACTTTATCTCCTATGAGATAAACATTACAAAATGACTATATGTAGCCCAAGCAACAACACATTGACATTAAATTGAAATTGCTCTATTAGCCTAAATGGTCAATACTTCATTACATTTTTCTAATACAATAGAACAGAAACCCAAATTGTGACTTTGTGTAACATCATTAATTTGTTTTTTCTTTTCTCCTAGGTATTTGCTTTATGCACTGATAACACTGGTATGCATATGAATTTTTTTTGTCTGCTGTGAGGGTTTTTTCAACTCATATTATATAATTCGACCATGCTGAATTCGAAAATGACATTGGTTTTCCTCAATCAGGTCAGGTTTTTTCTCTATTGGCCATTTATTATAAGTCCAATTTTATCCCCAAATTTATTGATTTTTTTAGCTTAAACACTAGATACGAGTAATATTATAAGAACACTCGTGAAAAATGAAAACATTGTGTGAATAAATACTTTTATTCATACAATGAATATGGAAAAAAGTTTATTGAGGAAGGAATGAAGTTTTTTTGGCTTTCCGTCAGTGTTTTTCTTCGGGCACGTCTCGCTTCAAACACCAGCAATAGTCCGCCAGCATATTGATATCCCAGTTTCCCTGGTACCTCTCTTCCATTATTTTGATATCTTGGTGAAATCGTTCACCCTGTTCCTCACTATAATCCCCGCAATTTTCAGGAAAATAGTCCAAGTGGGACCACAAAAAGTGCATTTTTATGGACATGCGCGACCCATGAGCTTTGAAAGCTTCCATCAAGTTTTCGACAACGGACTCGTATTCTGGACTTCTACGCTTGCCAAGAAAATCAGTGACAACTGATTTGAATGCCTGCCAGGCATTCTTCTCAGTTGGAGTCATTGCGTTTTCGAACTGAGTATCCTTGATCAAAGTTCGAATTTGAGGACCATCAAAAACCCCAGCATTTAGTTTAGCATCAGATATATGAGGAAATTTACTCTCGAGATATTGGAATGCTGAACCCTCCTTATTCATTGATTTGATGAAATTTTTCATCAAGCCCAGCTTAATATGAAGTGGTGGGAGCAAAATTTTTGTTGGTGGTACAAGGGGCACTGAAACGACATTATGCGACCCAGGTTCAAAATTCTCTCTGGATGCCCATTCACGCTGTGCATAGTGCTTCTCATCCGCTCGGCTATCCCATTTGCAGAGGAAACATGGGTATTTCGTGTATCCCCCTTGCATTCCCAATACAAATGCCACAATCTGAAAAAAAATGAAAATATTTAAAGAATTTAGAGAATTTGTTCTATCACATAAAAAAATCTATGCATTGGACTGTATCACTTCTGTGGGGAAGTTAAGTGTTCTTATACGCTCTCAAATAACCTTTGGAAAAACAACATAGTCAATAGCAATAGTTTACTTATGATATTAGTATTACCTTCAAATCTCCACAGATCCTCCAGTTATGTTGGTCGTATACGAGAGCATCCAGTAAAATTTTCATGTTATCGTAGCTCTCAGTAAGTTGTACGGAATGTGCTACAGGGACTGATGCAACCCTATTCCCAATGTTGAGAAGTACTGCTTTCAAACTTCGTTTAGACGAGTCTATAAATAGCCTCCATTCTGATGCGTTATATGGCAGGCCCAAGGATTCGATTAGCCCCTCAACATTGCAGCAGTACAATAAGGAAGAGGTATTTTCGTGCACTGCAAAAAACTTGCGGAATTCTTCCTCTCGTTTCCTATACCAGGAGAATGTTGTTCCCGGAGCCAGCAAGTTGTCCTCTCGAAGTCGTGAGCCCAAGATCTCGGCAGCTAATTTGGAAAGTCCTAAATCCCTGGTAAGATCATTAAGTTTGGCCTGGTTGAGAGGCCTCGGCTCATTTGAAGCGGTATTTTGAGGTATATACGACTGGGACTGGTCATTGGCATTGGTCATTGATTCATCATCAGAATCATCGAAGTTCAGGGTTTGAGGTGGGTCGGGTATTGGAATTCCAGGACCATGGGGTACAGGTCTCATAGCAGAAGGAATGTCAGGATATACAACAATGTGTTTATTCTTCTTGTTAACTCCTGAAAATAGAAACACAGAAACATGGATATAAAACTTGCATATGAAATAGAAGAAGCATTCAGACAGTGGCGGCTCGTGAGGGAAGGCTGCGGTCTGTAAGATATGAAATAGGTCGATGGAGTCTGTATATTTTTTTCTTTTTCATTCATATTGTCCCTTCGGGGACAATATGAATGAAAAAGAAAGAAAATATACAATCATTGTATATGTAAATGTAACTTGTATAACAATATGTATGTGTAAATGTATTTTCTATAACAATATGTATATGTAAATGTATGATTACCATTATGGTGAATATTATGCTATATATGGTGAATATTACATTATGGTGAATATTATGTCAAGTTTCGTACGAGGATTTCAAAATATTTAAGAAAAATAAATTTATAAGCCCACCTTGGAGGTTTGTCATGCAGAAATAGCAATCTGTCACGTGATCCTTTCCTTCTCTCCAAATCATGGGAATTCCAAAAGGCAAAGATTTCGCTCTGCCTTTGCTCCATCTTCTCAAATTTTCAATGCACGTCTTGCAGCACATATGAGGGGCGAAATTTTTGTCCTGGTCCCCTAGCTTAATTCCAAAGTATGCTCTATACATTGTCTTCACAAATTTAGTGATTTGGGACTGGTTTTTGGCATGGTAACCGTCCCACATATGTAGCAGAATCTATTGGGATCATTTTTACACGCTCTATTCATTATGAAATATTTTATCTATATGCCTGAAAAGTAAAAAAAGATATTATACAAGTGAAACAAGTGATGATAGATGTTACTGTTCCAATTCCGCTTTGACAAAATCACGAAAAATTCTATTTTACTTATGAGGCCATAGCCGGATAACCTGAGCTGATTGAGAAAAACGGATTGCAGATTCGAAATCAGCAGGAAAAACTCTATAAGAATCACTTACAAAACCCTTGACAGCAAAATTGATGCATACCAGTGTAATGAAAGCAAGATGGTTCGGATGAAGGAACTCCTAGCTGAACAATTCCCTTCAGTTCTTACCTATGGATGCTCCGCTCATTACCTGAATCTTGTTGGGAAGGAGGTGTCTCCAAACACTGTACTGAAGCACATTGTCCAAGTTCAGGAGTATTTTCATAACCAACACCAACCTCATGTATGTATTTGGCAGTGTTTTTCTGAGCAACCAATTCCAAATGTTTATATCGTAGACCATATTTCTTATTTTATATTCCAGGGATGTAGATACCAAAGGTAGGCAAAAAACAATTTCAACTAAAATAAATTTTATCAATTTCATATTCAATATTTTGAATTTGATACCGTAATTTTTAAAATGTGATCAGCATCACAAAAAACACATACTTCTGATTCTTGTTCATGACTGATTAGAGTGTAAATTAATGATTTGGTATTTTCATTCAATTTTTTAGGCCTGGCTGAAGGAGAAAGGGGGATTTTTGCCCCAGATTCCCAATGATACTCGTTGGAATTCTCAGCAAGCATGTATTGACACGTTTGTAAAGAACTTCTACAAGTACATGGAGATAGTGAATGAGCAATCGGTGGAAGAAAGCATCAGCACCATTCTAAACAATGCTTTACTGTATCGCCCAGCTGTACAATACAGTGTACATCTACAAGGACAACTGGACCTGGTTTCCAAAGCTCTAAATGAGGTAAGCAGTTGGAGACTAGTCCAAAAAATTGTTTGGTTACGAACATAGTGACATGCAATGATATGCTACTTGAAAACATATACCTACCAGTATTTCAATGTACCAGGCATATTCATTTTCAATGCATAGGCTAGTAATTGTTACATGAAAAGTAACTACAAAACAATAGCTTAGTATAGTTTGAATGAATAAATAACATTTTTAATAGTGTTCTGCATTTCTTCTTTCATCAATAGCTTCAGAGTCATTCAGCGAACCTGTCGACAGCAGTGCAGGTGTGGAATGGATGTGCTAAGAAAAAAACTTGGAGCCCTACATAACCACTCTCAACAAAAGGAAACAACAAGCACTGGCGCCATTCTTCTACGTTGCTAATTTGATGGATCCTTTCAGAATGGGTGCAGGACTTTCTCAAGAAGAGGAAGACAGTGCGGAAGAGTGAATTGCAAGTAACAAACCAGATTTTCTGGTTGGGTTCATGGCCTTCAAAATTAAGGATGAATCTTACTTTCTCAAAGTGATGCTTTTTTCACAGGTTATCGATGCCTACAAAGAAAATCCTGCAAAATGGTGGACTTTGATGGGCAGGAGAACAGAAAAAGCTAAAAAACTACCACTAGATTTCTGCCCCTTCTTCTAAGTCTCTTGAGCTGTCCTCCAAGCTCAGCAGCTATAGAAAGGATTTTCTCTACTGTTGGCATAGTCTGGACAAAACTTCGTAACAGACTGGGTGTCGAGAACGCAGGAAAACTGGTAAAGGTGCACAAATACCTGCAAAATGCACACAAAAGTCCATCTCTTGCAGAAGAGGTCCAAGAGGAGCGTACAGACTTTGAGTGGTAGGGCAGCCACCAGAATAGTAGATAAGGCATCATGGACATCCAGTTCCGAGTCATTTTCATAGCAATGCTTATATAATTGTCTGAGGTTTTTCTTACTTGATATTAGAGTTTTCTTTTTTGAATCTCAGGAAAAATGATTTATTTTGGTTAGGCTAAGGCCTCAATTTAAATGTTAAGGGTGGTACATTGTTATTTAGGGTTTTCAGTGCCTATTTAGTATATCCAAGAGTAGCATACCAGTCATTATGAAAGTTAATTGCATTACATTGATGAATTTAAAAAAACTCGTTTTATTTTCATCTTTCCTCGTTATATTTTTATCCTTTATCAGATAGCATTATATTTTTGAAACTAATTGGCAGTAAGTTGCTGAAAATATTTATAGCTTGATTTGAAAGTAATAAAAAAGGTTTCCAAGTATTATAATTTGCAAAATAGTGAAAAAAAACCAAATTCCTGAAAAAACCCACATTGTATAGGGTTTTTTTCAGACTGGGCTTTTTCGAAAAAAACTATTGGACCCAATCGTGCCAACCATGATTAAATGGGGTTTGACCACTCAACCCTAGAGCTGTAGTCTCATGCTATTGCAATGGTTGGCTTCGCCAGGTTCTTTAGCAGACACCTAATCCACCAGCCAAAAAAAAAAGCTGGTTTCAAAGATCTTTTAAATCACCCTACTGTCACGTAGGGTTAATTAAGAGTTTACCGTGGTGCCGTATTTAAATGATGGGATTACCTTCGGTAAGAAGACCTTGTGGTTTTCTAAGCGAGATTAATCCCATGTAATATACCTTATGTTGTTTCGTGCGTTGGTCTCTCTTCACACGGAGGTCAAGCTGGTGGCCCCGCCTCTAGGTCTGGCCTGGTGGAGGAGCGAGTTGCTTTCTTGCGCTCTCCACCGTACATAGCCAGGCACGCCCGGCTCATCTGGTACTGTCCTGAGCCAGGCATCCAGTCTTTTCTTGAAGACTTCAACTTTGACCCCCGTTACGTTTCTGAGGTCCTTAGGAAGCTGGTTGAAAAGTCTTGGCCCCCTGACAACCAAGCTATTTTCCTTCAGGGTTGAGGAGGTCCCTTGTCGTGCTTTAATTTGGGAACACTACACATTCTGCCTTTCCTATTTTCCAGTGTTGTTTGAATGGTAATTGGGTTTAGTTTTAGGTTTGGTACCAGTTTTTCGATCATTTTCCATATGTAGATTATGATGTACCTCTCTCTTCTTCTTTCCAGTGAGTACAGATTTAGTTTACGTAGTCTTTCCCAGTAGTTGAGTTCTTTGCAGCCATCAATCTTGGCTGTGAAATGCCTTTGCGTTTCTTCTAGTTTATTAGTTTCTTCCTTTTTATATGGGGACGTCAAAACTGAGCAGTATTCAAGTTTTGGTATAATCAGTGTTTTTAGCAGGGGAATCATTACTGTCCTGTCCCTTCTCTTGAACGTTCTTAGAACCTGTCCGGCGACTCTTTTTGCTTTATTTATCGCTATCTGATTTTGTGTTTCGAATTTCGCATCATCTGTCATTATTATCCCGAGATCAATCGCTTTCATGCTTCTCTGAATTTCCTGTCTATCTGGAGCATAATATGCAGTCTGTTTAAGTTCTTCTTTTCTACCATATCTCAAGAGCTGAAATTTCTCGGCGTTGAATGACATGTTGTTGTCTTCTGACCATTTGTATATTTTGTTCGTGTCCCTCTGCAAGGCCTCCACGTCATGTACATCGCTGATTTTTCTGCTGATCTTTGTATCGTCTGCAAAGGATGTTACTACTATTGCTGTTTACTCCGCTGTCTATGTCTGTTAGCATGATAATGAACAGGAGTGGGGCCAGTACTGTCCCTTGTGGTACTGAGCTGCGTACTTCCGATTCTGATGATGATATACCTTGAATTTTGACGACCTGCAGACGATCACTAAGGAAGTTGTAGATCCATTTTCCCACTTTGCCTGTTATTCCCATGTCTTTAATTTTATGTGCTATTATACCATGGTCACATTTATCGAAAGCTTTAGCAAAATCTGTGTATATAACATCGTAGTTGTCATTGCCTTCCAATGCATCTAGGATATTGTTGTAGTGCTCTATTAGTTGTGATAGGCATGATCTACCTGATCGGAATCCATGCTGATTTTCGTTGAATCTTTCCCGTGTCTCCAGGAAATCATAAATTTTCTCTCTAACTATTCTTTCAAATACTTTGGTGAGGTGGGACGTCAATGACACTGGTCTATAGTTCTTTGCTTGAGATCTGTCCCCTCCTTTATATATAGGGACAATGTTTGCTCTTTTCAAGATGCTCGGTATTTCCCCAGTGTCTAGGGATCTTCTCCATATCCAGTATAAAGGTGTAGCTATTTCATTTTTACAGTTTTTAATCAATAATGCGTTCCAATTGTCCGGACCTGCAGCTGAATGTAGTTTCATTTGTCTATAGCTCTCGCTACATCTTCTGGTGTAAACTCAAAGTCTGTTATATACTCTCCTTGCAATTCCTCTTCAAAGAATGCATTTATGTCAGGTATCGCTTTGTCACTTTTTGGGGTACTGAAAACTGATTCATATTGAGCTCTCAATGTATCAGATATTTCTTTTGGATCGTCGGTTAGTTCATTATTTCCCGTCCTTAAGGGCCCAATAGCGGCGCGCGTTTTTGTTTTCCTTTTTGCATAGCTATAGAAGTATTTTGGATTTTCCTTTATTGCTTCTACCGCCTTTTCCTCTTCCCTCTCTGTATGGTCCTTAATCAGGGCTTGTATTTCCCTATCGATACCCTCCAGTTTTTCTTTTATTGTTTTCCTGTCATTATCTCCGCAGTTTCCTAACTTCGCCTCCACTCTCTTTCTTTTGCGGAATAGTCTTCTCTTTTGCCTTTCTAGCCAGCTCCTCTTTCCTTTTGGCTGTGATTTCGGAGCATATTTTTCTAAAATTCTCAGCGTTTTTTCCTCCGTTGTTAGCATTTCTTCAGTTGTTTTATTCTCGAAAATTGTTCTCCATTCTATTTGGGCCATGTGCGATCTGATTGCTTCCCAATTTATAGTCTTCGAGTTTAAGTTAAAGGCCCCGAATTTACTTCTTTCCACAATATGTGTATTGTCTTCTAATGCTGCCATCATATTTGTTGATATCTCGATTAAGTTGTGGTCTGAGATAATGGTTGGGGTTATTTTTATATCAGCAATCAAGTTCGTGTTATTCGTGAATACCAGATCCAGGCAGTTATTTTTTCTGGTATTTTCTGTTATCTCCTGTGTCAGCATAAACTCGTTTGTGAGAGCCATCAACATTTTTGCTTGTTCCTGATCTTCTCTTGTGCCCCCCTTGTCCTGGTGAATATATATATTCCTATTCACCTTTTTGTATTTTATAAATGGGAAGTTAAAGTCTCCGCAGATCATTATATTGGGGGATGGAGGGTTTATGGCCTTTATTAGCTTTCTAATGTCATCAATGGCCTCCGAGAATTTTTCGGTTAGGGTGCTTGGAGGTCTATAGATGACTATTACTATCAAGTTTAGTTTTTCTATTTTCATTGCTAGGAGTTCCACATAGCTGTTTGATTTACTTATTATCGTCTGTCATATGACCTTCCTGTACATATATAGCACAGCCACCTTTCCGTCTCGTCGTTCTATCCGCTCTTAGTAAGTTCAAGCCCTCTATATTTATCTCTTTCTTATCAATACAATGTTCGCAGTTTCACAATTTCCTTGGCAATCTTTAAGATGAGTTTCTGTGAGGCATGCGATGTCCGCCCTTGTTTCGTCCATAAATCCTTCAGTACGAAACCTTATTGAGTGATTGGTTTGGTCTATTCCTTGAATATTAGCCAGGACAATTTTTATGTTCTCTGTTTTTCGTTGCCCCTTGTGCATTTCAAGTTCGTTTTCCTTCGATATCGCTTGATTCGTTGCTCTATGATCCTCCGAAAGAGATCCGTTTCCTCCTACTTGTATTGGTAGCTTCTTGCCCGGTAGCGATTTGGCTCGGGGGTTTCCAGCTGTGTCAACTGCATGTGGATGACATTTAGCATTCGTAAGGTGTCTGAGATGTTGAAAAAATTTTCTTGTTCGCTTATTGTGTTCCTATTGTTGTTCCTATTGTTATTTTTATTCCTATTGTCATTTAAACTTTTTCCTTTGTTCGTTGAGTCCGTCGGGAGATGTTGATAGTAGCATTTATTCCCGAATTTGCAGGTTCCATATTTTGCATAAGTTCTGCAAATGTCCGGGTGGTAGAATTTACATCCGTCTCCAAATTTACAATGACCATTATTGTAGAAGAAATTGCATATTGGGGGATGTTCATATATACATTGTTCTCTTTTAAATCTGCAATTATCTTTTATATAATACCTGCATATAATTCCTTCCCCATATTTACTCTTGGCTTTTGTTTTTTGCTCCTTATTGGGGGACAGTTTTACTTCGTTTACTTGACTGCCCTCTTGTCTTGTCCTATTTGTGCTATTTGTGCTAGTTGTGTTTGTGTCCTTCGTTGCCCTTATGCTGTGTGTTGTCTTTACACTCTTTGTCGCCTGTGTGTTTTCGGCCTCGTTTTGTGACGGTACTTGAATTCTTTCTATTTCGCCTTTCTCCGTTTCTTCCGTTTTCCACTGTTCTTTGTTTCCACTTTCCTCTTTCATTCTCTTCTCGTAGTCTCTTTCTGCTTTAAATACCGTAAAAGAGTTTAATTCGGTCAAGCAGTTCTCGCAGAAAAATTTTATCCCATTAAACTGCTTTGCGTTCGTTAAAAGGGAGATTTTTTCATCTCCCCATTCTAGGCATTTAAAATCAAAAAGTAGCTGACAAAAATCGCACCTTATCGCCTCTGTCTCATCTGTTGCAGCTTTACAGATACCACAGAGTTGCAGGTATGCATTAATTTTCATGTTGGTGAAGTGACTCAAAAAGGTGGTATTATGGGAAGTATTGGGAGGGGGATGACTCAAGCTGTGTGAGGGAAAGAATTTTCCGTTACTCCAGGGTAGGGGATGTGGCACGCTGTATACTTCTCACTGATTGGTCCTCTCGACTGTGGCTGCGGGGGATAATGGGGGGATATTTGTGGGCACTTCAAAAAACAAAACTTTCCTCACAAAGAGACTCGGAAAAAACAAAAAAACAAATGCTGTATATATTAATTCACTTTGATTTTATTTACTTTTTTGGTATACGCCGCGAGTTTTACTTTTTTAAAAAGAAATACCGCTATGCACTATCAATTAACTCACAATATCGGCACCGTTTAAAACTGATTAACTGCAGGATTTTTACTGTAATACCGCTTTTATTCGGACTTCGATCGAAACACGTGTAACCGCCACAACAGCAAAACACACACACACACACATATATATATGGATCTTTTCCGTTTGACTGCCGCCATTGAAACATAACACTGGCCAACAAAATGAAACTTTTTTTTCTCATCACAAACGTGATCACACTTTTCATAATGCCTTTTTCGCGCTGATTCCGAATCGGGTTTTATTTTTTTTCTAGCACGTATAGTTATATAGATACACTGGTTTTGATATTTTTAAGTTTTTGATATTGCTATAAGAAAATTTATGGATGTATAGATCACACTTAGGAATGCTAAACAACAAATACATCACATACCTTATTCAATGTACTTATAAATAAAGAATATATACATTATTTTATTAAAAGCGCTGTGAGTGTGATTTCCTTTTGTAAATTTGGCCTGGATTGTCACGATACAGCATCCAACAATGGTCCGCCATCATGCTTTCATTCCAATATCCTTGGTAGCGCTTCTCCATCATCTGAATATCTTGATGGAAGCGCTCTCCTTGCTCGTCACTCACTGCACCAAGGTTTTCAGGAAAGAAATCTAAGTGGGAATGCAGGAAGTGAATTTTTAACGACATTCGACACTCCATTTCTTTGAAGGCATCAAGGAGGTTCTTGACTCCATCCTTATACGCAAGTGACTTGTTGCTTCCAAGAAAGTTTTCACATATCCATTTGAACGCCAGCCAAGCCTTCAATTCCAGCGGACTTAGGACTTTTTCAAATTCAGTGTCATTCAAAACCTCCCTTATTTGTGGCCCAACAAAAATTCCTTCCTTCAATTTTGCTGCAGTAACCTTCGGAAATTTCCTTGAAAGGTATTGGAACCCTTCAGAATTGACTTTACCCATTGCTTTAACAAAATTCTTCATTAAACCAAGTTTAATGTGAAGAGGTGGCAGATAGATCTTTTGGGGATCCACTAAAGGGACAGACTGGACATTGCTTATCCCTGGGACATATGTATACCTAAGTGGCCAGTCACTTTTGGTGTAATGTTCTATAGTGGCGCGACTGTCCCACAGGCAAAGGAAACAACAAAATTTTGTGAATCCTGACTGCATACCCATAAGCATTCCTATAACTTTTAGATCTCCACAAACATTCCATTGATGACTGTCGTATTTGATTGCCTTAAGTAGTATATCCATATTGTCATATGTCTCTTTTAGATGGACGGAATGGGCAATGGGGATGGATGGCATTATATTACCATTGTGCAAAAGAACTGCTTTCAGGCTTCTCTGCGACGAATCAATAAAGAGGCGCCACTCAGATGCCACATACGTCTGAGATATGGCTGTAAATAGTCCATTGATGTCATGGCAATAACAGAGAGGACCGTCTACTGAAAAGAATGCTGTTAATTCAAATTCCGCTTTCGGTAGTAACTAATACGAACATTGTTCTCAAGTAAATTGTTCTCCTTTAGTCTTGAGGCGAGAAGCTCTGATTTCTCTTTAGACAGCGATAAGTCTCTAACAAGATCATTCAACTGTCCTTGGGTTAACTTTTTAGGCTCTAAATGTCTACCTTCAAAAGTGTACTCTGGTTCTGTAGATGGTCCGGAAACGCCAGTTGCACCTTCATCACTTTCCATGTCATCTATGATAGAATCTAGCCTATCACTTGGGGGAATTGGAATGGGCAATGTTTCATCATGTTTTACTGGTCTACGTGCTGAATCCAAGTTTGGATATACAATCTGGTGTTTGTTCTTGGCAGAAAACCCCATTAAGTTCACACTACAAAAAAACAGTCTTCATGATGATCTCTCGGCTCCCTCCATATCATGGGTATGGCAAATGGCACTGAAGCTTTCTTTCTGTTAAGCCAATCACGTAATCCATTTGAACAGCCAGAACAGATTTGATGTGGCGCCCATGGTTTATCTTGGTCACCTAGATGGCAACCAAAGTATAGCTTGTATATTTTCTTAATGTCGGTTGTAATACTTCGTCGCTGTGTTTTAGTTGTCAACTGGCCGCATACGAAACATAACTTGTCGGGGTCATTCTTACATTGTCGAGGCATGTTGACTGACCTGAGCAAACTATAAATTTAAAAAAATGTACACCAACTTGACACAACAAGTTCTTGGACTGGACTGATCTTTTGACACACAAAGCACGGCGTTGTTGCCTGAATCACAATGCTGCTAGACGTAAAAGCTCACACCTGAAATACATAAGATGTATAATTAAGATAATTTAAATAAATAAGATGAATAAACTAAACAAACACAATAAAATAAACACAATCAAATGTTGAAATATTAGTATTTTGCCTATTAAAATGGTTAAATCTGTGTAGTTATATATATGCCTTCATCTTGAAAACTATACGTGCTAGAAAACATCTGAATGCAGTTTTGGAATCAGCGTGAAAAATGCTATCCAGCCACCACAAATTTTACTCTGATGAAAAATCTTTGTTGACCAGTGTAATTAAACTTTTTGTATTTTGTATTTTAACTGAAATGTCTTGATGATACAAAATAAGTTACTTTATAAAAAAGCTTTCTTAATTTCCCCTTCAAATTTTGTTTCTTATAAACAATTTTAATTACTTTTAAGATCCATGCTTAATTTTTAAGTTTTAATCGTGTACTCAGAAAAATAAGGGGATCACCTGAAGATCAGGGCCTCCAGCCTTCTTTAGTTAGCTTTATAAGGCTAACTAAAAAAAATATCACGACCTAACCTAACCAATCGTCAAGGTCGTACAGTTGACCTAACGATTGGTTAGGTTAGGTCGTGATATTTTCGTTAGTTAGCCTTATAAGGCTAAGTAAAGAAGGCTGGGGGCACTCACCTCGGTGCTACTGTAGTATGCGGTCTACCGTTAAGTTTCTACTGTAGTATGCGATCTACCGTTCAAAATATTTAAAATGAATTGAAAATGAATTGAAAGGAATTATAATTTAATTTACACAATTAAGGAATTATTAAAGAAGTTAAACATACTACTACCGCATACTTAACGGTAGACCGCATACTACGGTACGCCCTTGATGATTGGTTAGGTTAAGTCGTGATATTTTCGTTAGTTTTAACGAAAATATCACGACTTAACCTAACCAATCGTCAAGGGCGTACAATTAACCTAATAATAAAATAATAAGAAGATAAGAAGCTATAATTAAAAGGTAGACCGCCGAATCGTAGGTAGACCGCATACTACAGTAGCACCCTCACCGGTGATGTTTCAATGGCGGCAGTCAAACGGAAAAGATCCATATATATATATATTATATGGTTATATAGGTTATATAGGTTATCTTAAGTTTACTTTGAGATTTAGTTGATTAATAGAATAATTGAATCTTTGGATCAAGTAAAGATAAGCACCCCAAACCTTTTTTAGTTAGTTTTATAAGGCTAACTAACGAAAATATCACGACCTAACCTAACCAATCGTCAAGGGCGTACAGTTGACCTAACGATTGGTTAGGTTAAGTCGTGATATTTTCGTTAGTTAACCTTATAAAGCTAACTAAAAAAGGTTGGGGGTGCTTATCTTTACTTGATCCGAATCTTTAAAGGATTAGCAAAAAATGCAGTACAATTATTATGAGCATTCAATTTTCTTTATATAATTAATTCATGCATGATAACACAAACCGCTTTACGAAGGGTAGTTTGTGTTACACAATGCATGCATTAACTGCGCATGCGCTAATTTGGAGAAAAATGACAATGATTTCGAGTATTTGGCGATGGCGAAAATGAAGAAAACTTTAAACGCACAATTACAGTATGTGAACATAAAACGAATGGAACGTAATGTTTTATCACGTTCAAAATTTGTAGAAAATATTCAGTCAATTAAGAATTGCTTCATCGGTAAATGAAGTGAAACACTAATTCCACCAAAACTGACGTAATTTCGGCTTCTTCCAATAGCAATCACATCCTCTTTGCATAAATTAAAATACCCATACCACAGCTAACAACACTAAAGCCTACCGACGCGACGGGAAACGGAAGGTCAATATACAGAATTTGGGTTTCCTTTGCGATTCCTTGTCATTTCCCTTTGATTCTTCGGAAAAACTGCGCATATATGTGAGATTTTATAAATATAATACGCTTTTCTTTATATTTCTCAAAAAATTCTTGTAGGTGCTTCAAATATTATGGCAATTCAAGAGGAATCCATAGGGAACTTTTTTGCGGTGTATGACAAGAAAGTCAGTATTAAGAAACTGGGTGCTTTTTCATCAGCCTTTTTTTTTCTGAATTTAGAGAAGTGAAAAAAAATCTAGAGCACAGTCCAGTGGACACACAATCTACTACAGTATGTAAGAGATCCAGTCTTGAAAGACAATAAATTGTTTGGTGAAGGTGTCAAGGGGTCCATTCTCTTCGTTCAATGGTTGTTGTTGTTGTTGTTTTGAGATTGTTTAACATCCTTCGTAACATCAGAGGTCATACGATTGATGTGACTTACAGCTTGACGCGGTATCTGAACAATCTAAGGGTTGCTACATCATCTGCACGCAGAACACGGTCACTTATCCAATTAGTACCCAGACCCAACGTCGCTTAACTTCGCTGATCGACGGGAAGCAGTGTTGCGATATGGGCACGATGTAGTCCCCTTTAAATGATTGGTCGGTCGGAGACTCGCCATTCCCTGAAATAGTAGGGCAAAGGAAAATACAGATTTTCCTGCTTATTAAACCTTGTTATTCAAGGTTGAACTCCAAATTGAATACCCGTAGGGTCCAGTGCTTAACTCGTAGGCACTGCTATAACATAGTGGAGGGCAAATCTTTTTGCGCGAAGGAATGGAAATTTTTAACGTTATCCACTGAGTAGTATGGTTTCAAAAATGCTGAATGGGGTTGGGGGGGGGGGCTGGCACTGAGCAGAAAAGAGGGTTGTCACTCTGAGAAGCAGAATATTTGATCTCTGCTACTCCATTTTAATCGTCCGGGGCCCCTTTAATGTTAATGGCTTTTCAATAGTCCAAAGAAAGAGAAGACAAAAAAAATTTTGTACGTTAAAATAAATTTTGTACGTTAAAATAAATTATATATATATATATATATATATATATATATATATATATATATATGAGGGGTCGCGCGTCTTAAGATACCTAAGCGCCACCACAGGCGAAAACGTGTTTTTGATGGATATCACTATTTTCACCCTTCCTTTATCGCGTGGTTTGGGTTATAATGACCTTACGACGTTAGAAGTATGGTTGAAAACCTTATGAAGCGAACTACTTTTTTCACCTCTATCGCCAGCCAAAGGTTCACCCAAAGTTCGGCATAATAAGAAAATAAAAAAAATATAAAAAATATATATGAAATATGAAAATCTATTCCAAAAACTCATCAACATCTTCATTAACATACCTAGAACTCTAATTTAGCCAAAAATGAACGTTCTAGCTCAATTAATAACAGAGATACTATTGCGAGGAATATTGCTGAACTTTGGAGGCGATTTCTGGCGAATTTTAATTTTGGCGCCTAGGTACCTTAAGACGCGGGACCCCTCATATATATATATATATATATATATATATATATATATATATATATATACACACACGAGGAGTGATCAAAATGTATCGATAATTTTATTGCTACGGACAAATGAATACAAATAAGAAATAACTGTTTACATATGTGAGTCTTCCTGCCCTCTGGCGTCTGCAGTCTGAAGCAAAATCTGCTACCATGAGTCAGTAGTTGGTTGGAGCGCTTAAAGGGAGGGTGTGTTTTTGCAGTACGCCTAAATCTCGGAAATGGAGCAACGTGCTTGCCAAACTTAGAAAATCTGCATCGGAGACAAACGAAATGATTAAAACAGCTTTTGTAAATGATGCTCTCAGTGTAGCTAACGTTTACAAATGGCACAAAAAGTTTAAAAATGAAGAAACATCGCTTGAAGACAAGGAACGCAGTGGCCGCCCTTACACTTCTCATTACGGATGAAAATGTCCAACAGATTCGATTTCTGGTACGAGCAAATAAATGTTTCTCCATTTTTAAACTTTTTGTGCCATTTGTAAACGTTAGCTACACAGTTCCTCTTTGGATCAGTTCAAGAAAAGGTTAGACCGAATCTTGCACATATTTGAGGATGTGTGTTACTGTCTTCTGGAGTGACTGTTCGAGAAGCTAGCTGTGACAATGTGTAGGAATTTTTCCCTGGCACTCGTTGCCATTGGTACCTTCTCGGTATGGGCCGCAAGGCTTTTTGAGGTACTTCTTGTACTTGTAACTCTCTCTCTCTCTCTCTCTCTCTGTTACCTAAATATACTGTAGAAGTAAATAACTTTTCTTTTAGGGACTGGCTGAAGAGTTCAAATATGTAAGAAAAAATTATAAAACGTCTCTGTAGTCTCTCACTATAGTTTTGAAAAACAATTAGGCACTTTCATGAATGTAAGAGTTTGCAGTTTGTTTTTCCTCAAGCCAACAATACTGACCTGGAAAACCAGGGAATTTCAAAATAGGACTGGAAAACCTTGAAAATTCAGGATTTTTTTTTATTTTGTTCTGGAAAAAGGATTTTGATGAAGCTAAAGATCGTCTCGATGATCTGTTTTTCTTCATGTTTGAATTTGTGAGTGTCACGGAAAAATTCAAGTTGTTTGTTTATACGATACTCTCAATCTTTCATGGAAATGTGGAGCGACGGTTTTCTCCTAATAAGAATTGCTGCCAAGACAACTTGCAAAAGGAATTACTTGTTGCGAAAAAGATTGTTTGTGAAAAGGTCAAGAATATGCACAGAACAACTATGGAATTTCTTGAATATTTGTCTGGAAATCCTGGAAAACTTGGAATTTAGGACTGGTGAGCCAGAGCTACCGTGTACAGTATAAAGCTTTAAAATCAACGGTTAGAGGGCAGTACTGATTTATACTTTGTTAATGTAAAGTTTTCTATTACTTCAAAGAACAGCTGTATGGGTGTACTAATAAACTAACCCCAGATGGGATTTAACAAACAAGAGTGTAAGGCCCTTTATTGACTGGAAACAAGGTTTAGTCTATACCTAAATATTTGGACAAATTAGATTTAATTAACTTTTCACGAAGGGATTGAATGAAGAACTTTAGGAAGTAAGAAAATTAGGAAACATCTTTATCGATATGAAATCATTTTTAGTTATTCTCTTCTACACCAAACGGCCTTTCTCATCAATAGGGCTTTAAGACCCACACAGAGCTCAACACGTTACAGAATTTGGCTGTGAATTGTATCCTGCCCGCGAAATTCGGCAGTACGTGAGATGATGACAGTCACACACTCGTGAGTTTTTAATGTTTCTCAACCCACTCAGTCCTAAAATATAAATCGTTTTATTATGTATGTACACAATTTCTTTACCTCTTTGAAGTGTTTTTACTGCGTGCACGATTTCGGTGTTGTGCGTTTCTAGCCAGCAGCTCTCAACTTTTCTGTTTTCGTTAAAATCAGCGTCTGTTTAGTGGTAACCGCTGTTTCCTTTATATAAGTTATAATTTTGCAAACTTGAGACATTTTTAATCAGTTTCTTAGATACCGTTCAGCAGTCGGTTGTAAAGAATTTTTTATAAAAGTTTTAATATTGAGAGATAAGCAATTTAGTTCGGATTCCTTGAGACTTACTGCTCAGGCTAACAGAGATGAAGATTTTTTTTAATAAAAGTTTATATTGCTAACATTTTATTTCAATCTCTTTGACGATATTCCAGCAAATATTTGTCAAGAATTTCTGTAAAAGTTTTAATATTGAGCCACATTTTAGCGCAGTTCTTCTGATAATGCTCAGGCCTACAGTTTTCAAGAATATCTCTACAGGGTGTCCCATAAGGTGTCCCATCATAGGAAAAATAATAAAAAAAGGCAAAACAAAAGCTTTTATTTACAGAACGTGCTCAATATGTCCACCATTGTTTTCAATACACAAATTCAGACGTGATACCCAGTCAGCAAGCACACGGTGAGTGATGTCAGGAGTAATGGTGTTACATGCCCCAATAATGCGCTGCCGCAAATATTCAACACTCCTAATTTTCTCTCGTATACCAGCGCTTTCAAGTGGCCCCAGAGATAAAAATCTAGTGGTGTGAGATCCGGGCTTCTAGCTGGCCATTCCACAGGCCCTCGACGTCCTATCCAATGACCAGAGAATTGTTGGTACAGGTATTCCCTTACTTGGGTGCTGTAATGTGCAGGAGCGCCGTCTTGCTGGAACCATGTTGGAAAATTTCCTTCTTCGTTCAAGACACTGGGAAATGCTTCTTCCTTGAGCATACGTAGGTAGGTGCCTCCAGTGACATGTTCATCGAAAAAGAGGGGGCCTATGATGCGATCCTTCCAAATGCCACACCATACCATCACCCGAGATGCACCTTGTTCCTTTGAAGAGGTATACCAGTGAGGGTTGTTTTGAGACCAGTAGCGGGTGTTCTGTCGATTTACCTCACCATTTCCATAAAAAACAGCCTCGTCACTGAACAGAATGGTGGACGGGAAATTGGCATCCCGAGCATATTGTACCGTAGCCCATTCACAAAATTCCATCCGCCGGTCGGGATCATCTTCACTTAATTTCTGTAGGATCTGAAGTTTATATGGATGCCATTTGTGAGCCTGAAGAATGCGATGGATGCTACTTTTCGACACTCCTGTCTCGGCGGACAATCGCCGAAGAGACTTATTGGGACTTCTGTTAAAATGAGCCAGGATAGCAGTCGCTGTATCATAGTCAGTGGACCTCCTTGAAGGTCCACTGCGTGGTTTATCTTCTATGGATCCTGTTTCCTTAAACTTTGCAATAAGTCTGCTAACACAACTCTGCGTTATTGGCTCGCGGTCTGGATGCAGTCTGTTAAATTCAGCAGCGGCCTCTCTTTGACTCCGATTTCCTATGAGTAGAATTATCTGGATTCGTTCTTCCTTGCTCACAGACATTATGGCCTGTAGAAAGAGAAAAATATGAATTTCTCCTATGATGCCGGACTTATGGGACACCCATACTATCAAGTTCATATGACGGGGGGCCTACAGTTTTACGGGAGGGGGTTCGAGCGGTAGGTCACCACATTTATCCACCGTGGAAAACGGTTCTCTCTCTCTCTCTAAACAGTTGAGGAAAGCTATTATTCTTCTAGCACATTTTTCTAAATAATACATATACAGTAGAAGACTATATATACACATGTATAATAATTTAGTATACGTGTGTGTGTATATATATATATATATATATATATATATATATATACAGGGCGTCCCAAAAAAATGTATACACACTTTAAATAATTATAAAGGCAGTGTTTATTAAAATACATTTCATTTTCAAAATGTAATAGAATCTACAGACATTATTTAATTGTTTGTCAACGCCTGCTTTCAAACCGACGTCCGTTCTGGTCCAGGCACTGCTGATAACGCGAAGCAATGGAATCGCAAACATCACGAAACATTTCGTTTGGTATTTGTGTGCATTCTCGTTCAATGGCTGCTCTCAATTCAGCGACTGTTGCAGGTTTTATAGCGTAGACTTTGTCTTTAAGTATCCCCATAAAAAAAGTCTAGTGGTGTGAGGTCTGGTGAACGCGGAGGGTATTCTACGAAACCCCTTCGTCCAATCCACATCCACATCGTGCCAAGTACCACTCGCAATACTCCACTCTTCGGTCCGGATCATCTTCATTAATAGCATGGACTAATCTTGGAATGTAATTTTTCCATTGACAGCGCTTCAAAATGTGTTGGACAGACGATTCTGAAATTCCTACCTCACGACTCGCTTGCCGCACAGATTTTCTTGGACTTTGGTGATACGTTTCCAGTACTCTTTCTTGCTTTGTGGGGCTGTCGATGTCCGTGGTCTTCCGGAACGCTTCTTGTGGACATTCTGAACAGTTCCATCGGCTTCAAACGTATCTCTAATTCGAGTGATGGTAAGTCGCGTTGGTGGATCTGTTTGAAACTCCCTCCTAAACTGTCTTTGCACTTCAACTGCGTTTTCACACTTCCAGTAGCATTTTAGAATGAATTTCCTTTGTTCAAAGCTTAGTCTGACTGCCATTATTAATTCTAATGGGTTTAACTTGGAAAGAAAGAAACATCAATTGAGCTATCAGCTGTTAAAGTGTGTATACATTTTTTTGGACGCCCTGTATATATATACACACAGAAACTCAGAATGGTCCCCTGAGAGACTTATATGTTAAACACAGACCGTGCATGGAACAAGGAACTCTTCTGGGAAATAACATCCACTATAGTTCGAATAAGTAATGATAAATGACAAATACTATAGTTTTTTCTTTTTCATAATGGAAAGCCCAACGTGGGCACCGGGTTACTCGCAAAGCTGGGTTACTCCCAAAGCTGGATCCTATCTCCTTTGCAGATAGCTGGTGAGGGAAACTATATTTGGGCCTCTTTGCGAGTAACCCGATGCCACGTTGGGTTTTCCATCATGAAAAAGAAAAAACTATAGTAGTTGTCTTTATCATTACTTATTCGAACTATAGTGGATGTAATTTCCCAGAAGAGTTCCTTGTTCCATGCACGGTCTGTGTTTAACACACACACACACACATATATATATATATATATATATATATATATATATATATATATATATATATATATACACACATTTTAACTGCAAACACGCAGTATAATTAACGTAAAGAACGACGCTTGTATAGGAGAATATTCCGCGTAAGATGAGGAGAGAGAACGAAAACAAATGAAAAAATGAGGTAACCACCTGGGAATCGAACCCGGGATCTTCCGATTGCCGGTCAGATATGATAACCATTACACCATGGGCCTCACTCGAACAAATGCCGTAATTCTCCTACATACGCGCAGAAACCAATGCCCCAAGGGGGTACCCTCGCATGCCGTACATTATATACATTTAACTGCAAACACGCAGTATAATTAACGTAAAGAACGACGCTTGTATAGGAGAATATACCGCGCAAGATGAGGTTTCTGCGCGTATGTAGGAGAATTACGGCATTTGTTCGAGTGAGGCCCATGGTGTAATGGTTATCATATCTGACCGGCAATCGGAAGATCCCGGGTTCGATTCCCGGGTGGTTACCTCATTTTTTCATTTGTTTCGTTCTCTCTCCTCATCTTGCGCGGAATATTCTCCTATACAAGCGTCGTTCTTTACGTTATATATATATATATATATATATACACATATATATATATACAGGGCGTCCCAAAAAAATGTATACACACTTTAAATAATTATAAAGGCAGTGTTTATTAAAATACATTTCATTTTCAAAATGTAATAGAATCTACAGACATTATTAATTGTTTTGTCAACGCCTGTTTTCAAACTGACGTCCGTTCTGGTCCAGGCACTGCTGATAACGCGAAGCAATGGAATCGCAAACATCACGAAACATTTCGTTTGGTATTTGTGTGCATTCTCGTTCAATGGCTGCTCTCAATTCAGCGACTGTTGCAGGTTTTATAGCGTAGACTTTGTCTTTTAAGTATCCCCATAAAAAAAAGTCTAGTGGTGTGAGGTCTGGTGAACGCGGAGGGTATTCTACGAAACCCCTTCGTCCAATCCACATCCACATCGTGCCAAGTACCACTCGCAATACTCCACTCTTCGGTCCGGATCATCATCTTCATTAATAGCATGGACTAATCTTGGAATGTAACTTTTCCATTGACAGCGCTTCAAAATGCGTTGGACAGACGATTCTGAAATTCCTACCTCACGACTCGCTTGCCGCACAGATTTTCTTGGACTTTGGTGATACGTTTCCAGTACTCTTTCTTGCTTTGTGGGGCTTGTCGATGTCCGTGGTCTTCCGGAACGCTTCTTGTGGACATTCTGAACAGTTCCATCGGCTTCAAACTTATCTCTAATTCGAGTGATGGTAAGTCGCGTTGGTGGATCTGTTTGAAACTCCCTCCTAAACTGTCTTTGCACTTCAACTGCGTTTTCACACTTCCAGTAGCATTTTAGAATGAATTTCCTTTGTTCAAAGCTTAGTCTGACTGCCATTATTAATTCTAATGGGTTTAACTTGGAAAGAAAGAAACATCAATTGAGCTATCAGCTGTTAAAGTGTGTATATATTTTTTGGGGACGCCCTGTATATATCATTTAATTTACTTTTTAATAACTTTTCCATATTTTAATTTACTGACAAACTCCAGCAAAACTAATTTGAAACTTTAGCACTCTCAAAATAGATTAATAATAAGCTTAAAATGCTGAAGTGTGTGATCGCATACAAATTCACCCACACTATTTATTAAACTCATAAAATCTCTGTTAATGGTAAGGCTAAAGCATATATTTAATGTTAGAAATACATAAAGGAGTTATGTTTTCATATTATGATGCAGATATTCAAGTTTCCACTCGCCCCTATGATGTGAGAAGCTCATAACACTCTCCATAGAAAGAAAAATTAAGTAGGTGAGGCTCATTATTCGCCGCAGTTGGCTAGAGAATTTGCTGATGTGAGCCACATTCAAACACAAAGGTTTATAAGTTTTATTCATAACCGCTGCGAGGGATACGGACCAATGATGGTTTTTTTTTACGTGGTTTGGCATCAAATAAAGGGACCATATTGATGCAGCTAAGTCTTTTTAACAGTGCCTATATTAACCTCTTAAATCAGTATAGTGATCGACTTATTAATATTATTGTCACACTTGCCAGTAATTTATTATATATATAATATATATTATATATATATATATATATATATATATATATATAATATATATATAATATATATATAATATATATATTATATATATATATAGATATATATTATAATATAATATATATATATATAATATATATATAAGTTACAGCCCGTTATGTGTTCCAGCAAGTATCCGCCTTACCTTTAAAGGAAGTGCTCAAAATGACCGCCTTGCGCTTGAATACACGCCTGAACACGCCTCATCATAGATTGCCTGACGCGTTCAAACATTCCAGGTATTGCTTGGATTTTCTGGCATCCTTGTTCTACACATTGGCGAAGCATTTCAACGTTGTCAATGGGTGTCACGTAAAGTACATGATGAATTTCAGATGACCCCACGGGTAAAAATCGAATGGATTCAGGTCCGGGGAGCGAGCGGGTCACGCAATAGGTCCTCCACGGCCTATCCATTTATCAGGGAAATGGTCATCCAAATAGTCTCTGGCTACTCGACTAAAATGAGGCGGTGCGCCGTCGGATACCAAAAGGAACTTCATCTAGTAAATCGCTTAAATCATTCCTTAAAAAATTGGAATACGATTCTCCTGTTAATCTTTCAGGCAAAACAAAAGGACCGATTAAGTTGTCGGCAATAAGTCCTGCCCATACATTGATACTAAATTGCTATTGGTGCCTTGACTGGATGATGGCATGCGGATTCTCTTCGGCCCAGTGATGAGTGTTGTGAAAATTTATCACGCCATTTCTTGTGAAGGCAACCTCATCAGAAAACAACACGGAGGATAGAAAAAGAGGATCGCGAGCACACTGTTGAAGGAGCCAAGTACAAAAAGCCTCTCGTGGTGGGAAATCAGCTTCAGTAAGGCCTTGTACTCTTTGAATGTGATATGGGTAAAGCTGTTGTTCCCGTAAAATTCTCCACACAGTTGTGTATCTTACACCCTCTGCTGCTGCTGCTATCCTTCGGGTGCTGACACCAAGATGTTCCTCCACGCGATTCAGGACCCGCTCCTCCAACTCAACAGTTCTGGCGCTGATTGGTCTACCATCATCTGAAACTCGCTTGTTGACTGATCCTGTATCACCAAGACGCTCGTTTATTCTCTGAAAGGTCTTCTTATCTGGCAGACGGCGATTCGGAAACCTTTCCTCATACAGACGTCTTGCTGCGGCCGCATTACACTCGGCAAATCCATACATGAGATGCATGTCTGCCGTTTCTCTGTTTGAGTTCGGAAGGTGGAATTTTGTCCTTTATCATGAGAAAACTTAGCATGCCATTTTTTTTAAAGCAATTAAGCCATATTCAGGGGTGGCGCACGGTAGTATAAAAATGTAGAGTGATGTACTTTTAATCAATAGTAAAATACCCCATTTATTTCTTTGCAAAATTTGCAAAAATTATTAGTGAAATGTTTATATGAAATATTCATATGTTTTCAGATATATAGTTGTATTTGTGATATAATATCAATATATGTAACTACTACTTGTGACTTTCAGCATCAGAAAAACTGGCAAGGAGCAAGCTGCAACTCAAATCCTCAGTTAACTACATGCTGAGGAAGTGCGTATGTGGTAGTAATTCGTGCTCCATTTATTTCACGGTTAGGAGTTTCACGCCCTAAAATTATCAATTTTTTTGCAATCATGGCTAGTACTAGTTATAGTACTCGTTCTAAAACAGATATATGGCTTGTTGGTCCAACTTTACCAAAAATATTGGGCGATAAACTCCCTTCTCAGCAGCAAATTTTGGCACATTTTTTTTACCATCATTCAGAGATGAAGATCCCTTTGAAAGATAGTGCTAAGAACACTTTGATCAGTGTTATGGGTTTCTGGAAGAAAGCCAGTATTCCAACTGCGCATGAACATGATCTTATTAAGTGGTTGCTCAAACTTCATTCTGAATGGAAAGCATTACAAAAAAGTAAGTCCCGTCGATCTCAAAAGCAAATTTCCAATGAAACACACTTCACATCACGACTCAATGAATTATTTGACACTGCACACGAGAATGCTCTGTCTATGATGAAAATAGAAGAAGATAAGAAATTTCTTATTGTTCAGCGCAGTGGAAGGAAAGGTCACATAGCTGGCATTGATAAAGTGACAACAATCAAGGAAAGAAATAAGATAATTAGAAACCAAATTTTATTAGCCGCAAGAGAAAACATGAAAAAGAAATACAACTAAGCAAAGTTGCAACAAAAGATTCAAGTACCAGTAGTGATAATGAGTCGATTCATTCGGAAACTAATATATCTCAAAAACTAAAATGTTTTTATCAGGGTGACACCCAACCACAATTGAAGAAAGCAAGACCTCAAAACATAATGACTTCCGAATTAGCACAAGTTCTAGAGTCTAGACCGTACAAAGACCAGCAACTGAGCAGCAGCTCATGTCGTTGCTGTTACGGCAAAAGGATATGATGTAGAGTCACTACCGATCAATAAAGATTCTATTCGCACTAAAAGGATGAAAATTAGAAAAGAAACTTCAGCTAATATCATTGAACACTTTGTTCCAAAAACTCTCCTAGTAGTTCATTGGGATGGGAAAATGCTACCTGATATCACAGAAAAAAAGTTTGTCGGTCGTTTGCCTGTGGTAGTGACTGGTAAAGATATCGGCAAGCTTCTTGCAGTCCCTAAACTTACCTCCGAAAGTGCAGAAGCAATTGCAAAGGCTGTTGTTGAAACTGTAAAAGAATGGAATTTAACCAACCAGATCAAAGCTATGTCGTTTGATACCACGGCAAGTAATACAGGAAAGAGATGTGGTCCCTCCATCCTGATTGAACAAATGTTGGACAAAAATCTCCTGCACCTAGTCTGTCGTCATTATATCCGTGAGATTATAGTTGGAAATGTATTTGGCGTCCTTTTTGGTCCCTCATCAGAACCTGATATTGCTTTATTAATCGATTACAGCTAGAATGGAGTAACATTAATAATAGTGAGCTTGAACCAGTGATTGGTGATAAAGAAGTGACCTTCGACGTACATGAATGGAAGGAAATAATTGAATTCTGTAAAACTAACCTCGAAGAACGTCAACCAAGAGATGATTACCGAGAAACCTTAGAATTAACACTGTTGTTTCTGGGAGAAGCACCCCCACGAGGAAGAAGACTGATGCAACCAGGTGCTCTACATCTTGCACGTTGGCTAGCAAACGTAATTTATTCTATAAAGATTTATCTCCTCCGTTCACAGGTTCGTCTAACATCAAGAGAAATATCATCTTTAAGACGATTCAATTGATTCACTACAAAGATTTATGTAAAAGCATGGTTCCAATGCCCCCAAGTAACTTTAGCACCTGCAAATGACCTTGAGCTCCTTCAGCAATTAAAAACTTATCCAGACACTGTCGTCTCCAAATCTGCAGGCAAGGCATTCGGTAATCATTTGTGGTATTTAAGTGAACGTCTGATTGGTTCTCTTTCTTTGATGATCGTGTACCTTTAGAAATGAAGAGAGTGATGGTCGCAGCGCTAAAAAATGATGGAGATAAATACCCTCCAAATAGAATTTGCCCAAAGATTGCTGAAGGAAAAGATCTGTCATCATTTGTCACAGCAAACTCTCGACAACTCTTCTCAATTTTAGGGTTGGAAGATGACTTTCTAACTTCTGTAGATCCAGCTCAATGGGAACAGATTCCAGATTATCAAAACGCTTCCAAGATTCTTAAAAGCATGAAGGTTGTCACTGATATAGCAGAAAGGAGAGTTGCATTGATAAAGGGCTTTACCTCTGTAACGAGAAATGAGGAATAGACACAGTTTTTGCTTCAGCTCGTTGAGGAACATCGTAAAACATTCACAGATGCAAGAAAGAAAACATTAGTTGAAGGTCTACAAAGTTCAACCAGGCGACAATGAGTTGCTAGCACCAACGAAACCCCCTCCATTGAGATGATAATACTCACCATTATGGGTGAGGGGGACCTGGAGCTGAACTCAAAAAAGACTGTAAGCTAAACTCTTCTGGACTCTTGCAGCACCTGTAAAACATTTCCGATTTGTATAATTTGTATACAAATTGGTATTCTGAGATTTTAAGGGAATAAGAACAATATTATGGGTTCCGAACTTAACTTTTTCAGGGGTATGTTTATACAGCCACCCTAATATATATATATTATATATATATATTATATATATATATATATATATATATATATATATATATATATATACATATATATATATATATATATAAAATTATTTCACGAAAGTGGACACGTGAAAAGTATTTATGATGAATAAAACCACGAAGGAAAAAAGAAACACAAAGGGGTGCTCAAGCGCTTTCGTCTAATGACATCCTCAGGAAACACTGGAGTGAAAGGACAGATCAAGGCAATATATAGGTTACAAAAATAAACATACATACATACATATTCACATATATATACATATTATATTATATATATATATATATATATATACATATATACATATATATAGTAAGCATAGAAAAAAATTGTGGGAGGAGCCAACATTTATATGGTCACAGAAGAATAAAGAAATAAAAATAAATAAATATATATATAAATTGCCCTTTTTGTCCATTTGTCAGAGTTATCCCATTGTATTGATTGGAATAATG